>JAOANR010000002.1:38540682-38971327 GCA_030278955.1 Hygrophila difformis | reverse complement strand
ACCGCATTGCACATATAAACCGCACTGCATCAAGCCAAAAAGGGACCAAGCAGCAAGACATGCAATGGGGAATAGCCAATTCAGTTTACACAATGCAGATTAAACCGCGTTGATGTGATAAACCACATCCCAGCCAAAGACGAAGAAGAAAAGAAGACCTCATGCAATTCGTATAGCCAATGCGGTTTATATCGAATTGCATGAGGAGACCGAATTGAGTTCAAAAAGCTGTGGAACACGTGAAGAATGCATGCTACTGTTAATGGGCCCTGATGGGCCTAGGGGTCTGAAAAAGAAGTATAAAAGCTGACCCTCACCAACACTTCAAGATACTTCTTACATACTTGAATATTCAGACAAAAAGAAGGAGCAGGAGGATCTTCACCCCTTAAGGGTTAGGTAGGTAGTTTAGTTAGTTTACTTTTTCATGCATGTTAGCTTAGCTTTAGATGTTTTGATCTTAGTTTAGTTTATAAAGGCTGTTACTACCATTTAGTGTAGTCATTTCCATACCCTTTACATGCTTTTTAGTTAGAATGAACCGAACCTTCAATCTAATGATGGTTTTGGGTTATTTATTATGCTTTCAAGTGTCAATACAAAGAAAAATTCCAGGGTTTTGTTCATGTGTTTGGCACTCTTTAAATGCTTTCTTTAGCAATAAATATGTTAGAAAGAATGTTTGTTTCAACTAGGTTTCATTCTTAATAAATGCATGCTTAGCGGGTGTATAGTTTGTTTTATACCTTAGAGCTTCAAATAGGTGTTCTTAGGTTTTAGATAATTTAGGACTTGTTAGAAATAGATTTTAATGCTTTACTTGCTTCTTTATTTTTTCTAGATCTTTTACTTATGCTTCCTTAGATAATTTAAGTGTTCTTATTTTATGCATGTAGTTCTTAATTTTTACAATGTTTTAGGTAGATTAACCTTTGAATTTCAAGTTTGTAGTTTTAGGGTTTAATTCATGCTATTACCCACTGTGCATGTATAATAATGGATAACCACAAAATATTCACAAGTATGACTGCGAGATGACACTGATGTGAAATGAGTGATGGGGTCAATCCCATTTATTATAAACCGCATTCAGCTTAGAAACCGCATTCGTACTTGTGAACAAAAAAATACACTTATGTAAAAATCCCATGCAATGCGGTTTAGGCAATGCGGTTTATACCGCATTGCCCATGAAGACCGCATTGCATGACAAAATGTTTGTGTTGTTTATTTCCTTCATGCAGTTTCTTGCAATTCGGTATATGCAATGTGGTTTATACCATTCCACACATTGAAACCGCATTGTATCCATTCCACACACTTCATGCCTTAATTTATTTTTCCTCTCAAACCCAATGCGGTTTATACCAATGCGGTTTATACCGCATTGCATGTGTAAACCGTATCACCCTCATTTTTGGAGAAAATGCCTTAGCCAAATTTGAGTAAGGGAATAACCTCATCAATTCGGTTTGTCCAATAAGGTTTATACCGCATCGACTTGACAAACCGAATTGGATGCTGTATTTCGCATTCTTACAATGATTAATTGGGTAAGGTAACACTTCATTCCTCACGCATTCTCAATGCGGTTTATATCACAACTGACTTAATAGACCGCATTGACCCCTTCTCTTTATTTTAAAACTCCAAAAAATATTTTATTTCTCGAGTCGTGTAAGTTGCATGGGTGTATTGGGCTTAGACCCATTACATCTAATTTATCCATTACACATCTCAACCCATTAGTGTCTAAATTATTGTGTGATTAATACTCACACAATACCTAAAAATATTCTTTTAATTTTATCTTTTCCTTTTTAATCATGTGTATGAATGGGTAATAAGGAATATCACAGATCAATGTTGGCAAAAAGGTCCCTTCACCGGGATAACGATTAGCTCGTCTTCTGTGTATTAATTATTACTCGTTATTTTGCATGGTTTAATTGGAGATTGGTGGAAGCTCCGGCAAAAAGGTCTCTTCACAGGGATAACGATTAGCCACTCAGCCAATTCCTAGTTAAATACTGTTTTCTTTTCCTTATCTTAATTTCAAACCTGAATTTCGAACTATGGTAATATTAGACAGTGTCGATCAACACTGTTATAATAGGACTGTAGTGAGAAAACATGTGAGTTTTTCCTCATTCATGGATAGTAGGACTTTTGATAATAGTGATCACTGTTATTAAAGGTTCCTTACTGTCTAAAATCATACCATCTGGAATAATTGGGAACTGGATAACAGATGTTTGCAGTCCAGATAACACCAATTATTTCTGGCACTCTTTTTAGCCAATTCCTCTCATCTCAAGGGTAATCCATCTTTGTGTATCAAATTCTGTCTAATCCCACCATATATTTTGGGGTATTTTATTTTACTTCTCATATACATGTATGCATGATATTATTATGTAGCTATTGTGGTTGTATTTATTTTGGGGATCCTTCCCCTTGGACATAGAAGTCTTGATTTAAAACAAATGTTGCATAATAAATTTCCACAAAAATCACTTTATAAAATCTAGATCTGAGTAAGGGATAATTTCACAGTTATGACTAATTCATCTTCTACTGGGGGTTGATTTTGAGAACTTAGAAGCAGAGTCAGCGATTAGGTCTCACCTAGACTGAAAGGATCTGTGTTTTAATTGAGAGTCTAGTACCTGTGTAGGGAATGATTTTCAAATATCATTTGTTTTCTCAAAATTACTGTGTGTTGGAAATCTTATATTAGGTATTGCATTGAATCAATGTCCACTTGGATTAAGATAAGATGTGATAAATAATACTAGAGGAACAACATATAGGCCTTGGTTAATTTCTAAGATAGGGTTGAGTATTCTTTCAACTACTGTCTTCTCCCACCAAAGCCTAGAATTGAATCTTGAGTGAATACATTCGGAATAGATCTTCACGGGTCTGTTCCATTCAGTTTGTATCTCATAACTAACCGCATGTTATAAGCCCTGTGGCTTACTGATATTTGGGAAGTTCTAAATCTGCATCTGGTCACCAAGATCAGGGGCTCTTTTATACTAACGGAATGAGATAGCTTTTGAGACTTCCGAGTGATAGGTTTTTAAGTGCTTTCTTTACTGCTTTCTTTACCGCTTTATTTTAAATGCTTTGTAGAGGACACTCGGAAGAATTAGAGGTTGGCTGCCGTATGTAAGGTTTAAGAGTTATGGATTAGTTCGGGGTTTAATTTAGACTTTGGGTGTGACAAGGGGGATGATAGGGGTACTTGGCATGTCAACTAATGATATGTTAGGTGTTGCTTATCCACCATGGAGAAATAACATACCTCGGCAGGGGCAATTATTAATCTGTGGTATCTTAGATGTTGAGGTCTTAAGAGCATGTAAATTCTGACTGTAAGTACCATGTCTGTTAAAGGGAACATAGTCTAGAAAGCATGAGAGTTAGCTAACTGATGGATTATCCCAAACAAAGATCTGTGTAACAAAAATGGAAGTTTAATTATTTTTTCATCTAAATCTTGTCCAATCTTTATTATTTTCTCCCCGTCCTTCTGTCACATTTTAAATCCGCTTTCGTAGAATAATTTTACCCGCTTTTTAGCTTAATTTATGTTGCTTTCTTAGAATAGATTTAATTGCTTTTTAGAATAATTTTACTATGCGCTGTAGAATAATTAAATCGCTTTCATAGTTTAGTTTAAATTATGTCAAGCAGATGTTAGAATCAAAACTCAAGCTTGAAACGAGTAACCGAGTGAAAAATCTTAGTAAATAACGTGGGCCCTGCTTCTATCGCACATCCTCCAGAGAATGATCCGGTCTTACTATAAATTACTGCAATTTTTGACACTGTGCACTTTCGGGCCACAGTTTCCTGCATGAGTATATAAAAACGTGACAACCTATAAACATATCTCTAATCCCAACTCCATCTTCATAATTGATTTCATTAAATAAAATTAAACCGGGATTATTATTTCTCAGAAAGTACTCATATAGTGGGAAATTGTCAAAAGTTTCACCCAACATTCAAGAGGTGTGGTTAAAAATCATTACTTCATTATTCTGGGATCATGACAACCCATTTCGTTGTGTATTTATTTAGTTTATTAATCAAATCGATTTGGTTCTTTACCTACTTAATGAGTGAAATTAACTCCTTATTGAGTATACTAATTACACTATTTAAATGTTAAAAGTACAAAATCGATTGTATTATCTACTTGAAGCATATACACCCTCCGTCCCGTTTATCATGCCCTAGTTGACTTTTTTACACAGTTCATTATTTAATATAAGGAAGTTGTTAGGGTGTGACTAACCAATATGACTTGATGTACTGCGACGTTTCCTCACCATTGATTAACTTTTTAAATCAACGGGTGGGATGAACTGGAAGGGTAAATATGTAATTTTGCCATATTACTCCAAAATGTATTTTAGTACATTTCAGCGACAACGTATATATGTACATTTCAACGATGTTGAGTAACAGTGACACACTATAATATATTTCAGCGACGACTCCTATGTATTTCAGCGACGTCTTATTGTATATTTCAGCAACATACTGTAGTATATTTCAGCAACTTGATAATGTGCATTTCAGCGACTTCATAAAAGTTTAAACCCCAATTTTTTGGTTTACTATATTTCAGCGACGAGCTGTGTGTATAATATTTTAGCGACATGCCATAGTATTTTTCAGCGACGAGCTGTGTATTTCAGCAATAGACTATATAATATTTCAGCAACATACCCTAGTATTTTTCAGCGATAACCTTGTGTGTATTTTTCAGCGACTTGATGTTATACATTTTTGGACAACTTTACCCTTTTCCATTTTGAACTGTTGAATTTAAATAAACGATTGGATTTTGTGTCTTGATGTGCTGTTGTTTTGATTGATTGCACCGTAACTATACCCTTAATATTAACTCAATATTATTGCAAGTGTATATTTGAAAAAAATAGTCAAATTGAATCTTATTAGAATTGTATAATTATGTAGTTTTGGAATATATATTTTACGTAATTTTTAGTTGTACATATTTTGAGATATTAACGATTGAAAAAGTGCATTGGATTGTGTCTAGAAATCAAATAAAACAAATTAAATGGGAAGGAGTAAATTATCAATTTTAGGAATTCCCATTATTTATTGAGAATAGATTTGACATTTTGACCCTAAATTCATACAATATATGGGATGACAGCTATATGTATACACATTGAAAACACAATTGGTGTCCCTTCTCATCTCTCTGCCCATCAAATTTCCATCACTAGCCTTCCATTACAATTCTTGATTTGATGGTTTGGATTTGAACATAAGAACCTAAAGAAACATATAACCCTAACCCTCCTAGGGTTGAGTTGAATTCCCCAGTGCCTAATTTTTCCCATATCTCTGAAACCCTAAATTAAAGATTTCACCAAACCCTACCCCCTATCATATCACCACAAAATTTTGCTTCTGCACCTATTGCTTGGAGGCTGTAGAGGGACCAAAAGATAATTAGTTGCAATCACAGTTAAACGTGCAGATCCAAAGGAAATACATCTGTAAAAGTTGGAATTCAAATTTTACTTTTACATGAAAAATTTAAAGAGAAAATGAAATGAGTTTCAATAGTTGGCATTACCTAATTTTCATCGACCATAATTCCATCTATGCACGTTTTTTTTCTGTGGCTTTGGAAAGTTTCTTGTCCCTCATTCCTACAATGGAAAACGCCATTATAACAGCTCCCCGATTCATAAACTCCACCACTCATTTTTTCGTCCCCATTTTTATTTTGTTCTCTTGAGACGAAAGCGAAAAACACTAGCGAGAGAGAGAGGGGGGGAGAGGGGGAGAGAGAGAGAGATAAAGAGCGGGAGAACTTAGTGGTGAGAATTGATATGGGGAGAGGGAAGATTGAGATCAAGAGGATTGAGAATTCAAGCAACAGGCAGGTTACATATTCAAAGAGAAGAAATGGGATAATGAAGAAGGCCAAGGAGATCAGTGTTCTCTGCGATGCCCAAGTTTCTGTCATCATCTTTGCTAGTACTGGCAAGATGCATGAATTCTGCAGTCCTTCTACAACGTACGTGTCTCTTGTGTTGATTCTCGCTTCCAAAGTCAAGGAAATATTTTATGGATTTAATAGATCTGATTCTGCTATTTCCCTCCACCCCTATGTTGATTTGTTTTCTTGAAAATAAAACAGAAGACAAAAGATAAGAAACTTAGGGTTTCTTAGATTCTTGAATTTTTCCTTTTAACACTTGATGTTTGTTTAATTTGATTTTCCTTTTCATTAAACAAGATTGGTAGACATGTTGGATCAGTACCACAAGCTCTCCGGGAAGAGGCTCTGGGATGCCAAGCATGAGGTTCTCTCTCCCTCTCTCTCTCTCTCTCTATGTATATATCTATATATATGTGTGAGTGTATGGAGGAATATCAATTAACCCTAGGTTTGAAGGTTTCCATACTATGTTAACTGGTTTCTTGAGACAACCTAATAAAGCAACATGTGTTTTGCTGAAAGTGTGCAAAAATAGCTCAAGGAATGTATTCTGTGAGGTTCTGTATATGGTATGAGGCATTCTCTCTCTAGATCCATTCTTGGCCCTTCCGTTTTTCTCTGATTCCTAAATTTATTTTTTCAATCTAGTCTTTTCTGATGATAAGAAGACACAAAGTGTCAAAGGATGTAACATTCTTGTACAGATCTGGTAAAAAATTGTTATTCTCTTACTTTCCTTAGGTAGCAAAAATTAATGAAAGATATCTGTGAGTTTCACTCCAGTCCCTTAAATCAATTAAAGGTAAAAAAAGATCTACAATTTGTTTGATATAAATCCTTAATGTATACTTACTCCTTTTTATTTAATTCCATCTGTTTGATATTTAACACTATTATTGTGTAATTTGGTCCAAATTTTATTATAGTTATATAAAAAAATACTGGTAATAATTATTTGTACATAATTTGAGTTATTATTTGTTAAAAATATATATTGGGTTTCGTAAAAATTGGGAATATAGCCCTTATTAAAAACATCGGTGGTATATACTACCTCCATTTTTTTTCTTGCCCTATTGGGTGTTATGGTACTATTCACACTCACACTTTCACTTAAAGTTTTATCATAGTTATACAAATTAAAATATAGGCAAGTGAGATCTTGTTAGATTCATCTCGTTTTGTAGTTCTTTAATATGGAACTTTTACAATTTTTACTTGTACCGAACATGAGTTATTAATAGTTTAATTTGTGCATTGGACTGCGTGCCTAGTGGGTCCGTAGCAAGAATAAAAAAATGGAGGGATTATATGTTTTTTTAAGAAATTCTATTGTTTTGGATTGGAGTCCCGTCTTTGCACAGAAACGCCTTGAAGAGCTTAATTCTTAAACAATCCATTGGATTATAATAAGATCTGTAAAAAAAAACAAAATACAGCACTATATAGAATGAATGTTGTACTTTGACCTCCTTGGGAAATTAAAAGACATTACAAAGTTGTGGGTTCTCCTTACAGTTTTATTCCACTTTTTGTTTAATGTTCTTAACTGCTGTTGTGTTTGGCCTGTTTGACACAACAATCTTACAGCATTTGGACAATGAAATTCACCGGATTAAGAAGGAGAACGACAGCATGCAGATTGAGCTCAGGTTAATATAGTGTTTATTTATTTACAGTATCTTTTTAATATTATTTTCAGTATGTAGTCATTTTCTTTTTAAAGTGAGTAATAATATAATGTAATTTTTGTGCCTGAATTTTTTAGGCACATGAAAGGAGAAGATATCACATCTTTGAGTTACAAAGAGCTTATGGTGTTGGAGGAGGCCCTCGAAAATGGGATGACAGCTCTCAAAGCCAAACAGGTCTTTTTATCATATACTTCCTCCGTTTTTTTTGTTAGCTACGTTTGACAAATGTGTACTATTCACTTATATACTTTGACTTAAAGTTTTATCATGGTTATACAAGTTAAAATATAGCCAAGTGTGATCTTGTTAGATTTGTCTCGTCTTGTAGATTTTAAATATCAAACTTTTAGAATTTTTACATGTACCGAATTTGAGTTATTAACGGTTTAAAATGTGCATTGGATTGCGTGCTGGGTGGATCCGTAGCTATCTTTAAAAAACGGAGGGAGTATTGTTTTGGACATAGAACAACATATAGTGTATTGGTGTTTGGATATATACATTCATATAGACATGTTATCTGCCTGCAGCTAATTGTTTTCATCTTCTGAATTGTGCGTCGCAGATGGAATTCGTGCGGATGATGAGGAAACATGTAATGCACAAAACACTATATCTTTGAAATTTACAAAAGTGCATTGATCCAAATGTTTCATTGCCTTCTTAAACAAGAACATTATCCACGCACGCGCACACAGATTATTGTTCTCAAAATGGATTTATTATTTTGGATTTCATTGTCTAATTCTTGATAGTGATTTTTGATCAGAATGAGATGATAGAGGAGGAGAATCAGAACCTCCAATTCAAGCTGGTAAGGTCGACATAGTACTTCATCAATTCACTTCACTAATTATAAGGAGCTTAAATTTTGCATTTTAGTCCTGTAGGATGATGATTTATCAATTGACATTTTTGTCATGTTGCTTTCATGTCAACCCTATCTTGAGGTCCCTAATTTTCACCTTTTTGAGACAACTAGCGTCTATGTCCTGTGGGTTTCGTTTATGATTTAAGACAGAGTAATTAATTACATTTTCAAAAATGCAAAAGGGAACATGACAAGAATGCGAATCGAAACATGATTAAGAGGCTAAAAATTCAATAAGAAGAATTGAGTTAAGGGTTATTCTCTTTCAATTCTCGTGTATTTTTGTATGGGTGAATGATGAAAATTTTATGGACAGCGTCAGCTGCATCTGGACCCGATGGATGAGAACAATGTAATGGAAACCCAGGGAGTGTATGATCCTTATCATCATCAAAATCAAGGAGTTGCAGAGTATGAAGCACAGATGCCTTTCGCCTTCCGAGTGCAGCCAATGCAGCCTAATCTACAGGAGCATTTCTGATCCATGTCTGCATTATTACTACTACTCTTATTTTTACCATCTTCATGTAGTAGTATATCATGATTTGCCTGCCTGGCTTCCTAATTGCTTTAACTGCCTTCATTAATTTAGTACATAACCTTTTGCTGTACGTACGTACTGTATTCACTAAACCCTAAAGTGTGATTGCATTGTCATGACTTGAGGCCGGGATGGAAATTGAATGCTGTGAACTACTACTACTTTTGATCGTATTGAGTTATGTTATTTATGAATATATACTCTTTATATGTTCCAAGGCACACCACTAACCAGTAATAACCACACACTTTTGAGAAGATTAAAATTTTAATTAATTAAATTAAATTTACTTGATCCAATTAGAAATCAACCAACTTTTCTCTTCTTTTTTCTCCAAGAACCGATCTCTTTCTTTTGGTGAATTCTTTTCTTGCCATCACCATGGATGTGCCTATGACAGACGATTCAGGCGGCGATCCTCCTGACCAACCGGCCGTGGCTGCTGTTTCACCTCTTAAGACCACCTACAAGGATATGGCTAAAAAAGGGACTAGAGCTGAACACTTCTTTGTTGGTGATGAGGCCGATGATCTTTCCGGCGATCCCGACGACATGATCCGAACTACTCATAACGGTATCCCTAAACTGATTCTTTCTAAGGCATTTAAAGAAAGACTTCTCCGCAATTGGCAATACGCAGTTGTGCTAAAGGTGGTTGGTAGGCTGGTTTCCTTTAGAGTCTTGAAAGATAGACTTGGAAAGATTTGGCCTGCATCCATTCACCTGCCACTCATCGATCTAGAAAATGGATATTATGTGGTCAATTTCAAGGAGCAAGATGCAATTCATGCACTCACTGGGGGCCCTTGGAACATCTTGGGGAACTATCTCCATGTCCATCCGTGGATGAACATTTTAATCCCAGAACACACGTGATCACTTCGGTTGTTACATGGATTAGATTTCCTAACATCCCACTGTTTCTCTATAAGAGAAAAGCCATCTATGGAGCTGGTTCCCTTGTTGGAGATGTGATCCTTATTGATTCTGAAACGGACAAGTCTGCTCGTGGGAGATTCGCTAGACTTGCTGTGAAAATTGATATTTCAAAGCCTTTGTCTCCCCAGGTTGAGGTTGATGACACCATTCTTCAAGTGGAATATGAGAATGTTAAAATCATCTGCTTCTCATGTGGCATGTGTGGCCATACCAAGGATAAATGTCCTTCATTGGTGTAATACCATAGAAATTACCCGAAATAATTTTAATTCATTAAGTAGACTTTTATTAAATATTTAAACACTTGCTTAAAGAATTAGTATATTGATTTTTTCTACAAAAAAAACACTTGTAAAATTATATATGTAAATTTGTCTTTTCCAAAAGAAATATGAATTGCAATATCAAGGGTAATAGAATTATATAGTTTATGGAATATTTTTTAAATCTATTGTTTAAATTATATATATAAGTTTTTATATATATACACATTGGTCTTGAAAATTATTATGAGGATGGTATGTGAATATTTTAAGTACTTTGATATTCATTATGGAATAAAGTTTTATAAAAAGAAAAGTATGAGTTTTTATGTGAATCTATGAGAATTAACTTTTATATATAAGAAAATATATTCATAGATTATAATTTTATTTGATGATGACATGAAGACTTTGTGGTTTGAGTATTGTTATGAATAAAATAAAACCATGCAAGTATATTATTATTATCTTTTTGAAAGCACATTAATATAAATACAATACTTGAAATAAATAAATAAATATTATATTATCATATCCAACTCATTGAGTATAAATGCATGCCACTAAATAATGGCAAGAATAATGATTTTTGTAGACAAGCTAATACCTCAATCATTTTCATGATACACTACTTACACAAATATAAGGTTAAAAGCAATTGCAAGAAATTTTCTTCCTAAACAAATAGATGAAAAATCCACATGATTAACAAGTGTCTTGGATGAATGGCTAGCAAAGAAAGGTGATCAATTATCTCTTGAACCCACCAAGATTAATAGCCTCCATAATAGACAAACCATTATGTTAATAGACAACAAGATGGACAAAATTAATAGCCTCTTTGTTAGGCTATAAGGACCAAATGAGTGGATACAAATACTCTAACCATTATTGCTCAAGACACACTTAATTGGATGATTGGTGAGGTTGTAATCACTCTGACAATGTGTCATGTTCAATTGTTCAAATCTTAGCCTATAAATAGAGGGAGTTTCTAGCCTTCAAACACACCAATCTCATCCATCTCATTAGCCAAATTCACTACCCATTTTATTCTTCAAAGTTCTTCCACATAGTGAGCATATCTTAAGGATTGTGGAGTCTTGTAGGCTTGGCAACCTTCATCATTCTAAGAGTTCTAACTCTTCTCAACACTTGGTTAGTAAGATATCATCCTTGAAACTTGTATCTTAGAGATCTAAATCTTTTATTTTTATACTATAAATTGATTTCCCTCTATTTGTCGAATTTCAGCGAAACCCGTAATTTGTGGTGCGAATCTTGTGTTATAACGGCCATTATCTTTGAATCTCCTTGCTCTTATACATCAATTCAGTAAGTAAACACTCTCTACTTTAAGTTTTGGAGATCCCAATCCATGTTTTAAGAATACAAAATTAGAATTCCCACATTATACCAAATCTGTCAGTTTTTCGTTTACGTAAAGATCCATCTTTTTAAACTATTTTGGTACAATATCCCTCAAAGGTTCCTTCATAAAACTTGTTCCTTATTGAGTTGAGTATATTTATGGAAACTTTTATAATTTTTATAAATCGTATGAAAAAGTTATGGGATCCGCTTTATCGAAAGGTCGAAATCTCTTTTTGTTGAAATCTAAGAAATGATAGTGTTTTCTGAAATCCACATTTTTGAAGGTCTTAAGTGTCTCAAAGCCAAATGGTTTCTTCATGAAAAATATTTATCTATGTGTTATCTACCTTGTGGTAAAATTTTAGAATTTTCAGTCGCGAATTACTATTTTTAAAATTTGTTGAAAATTATAGAATCACTATTGAATTTCTGGCAGAATACATGTTCTGAAAAGAACTCAATTTTTGAAATGTTTCCATACCTTATTTTGAAAAGTGTAAAACATGAAACTTGTTCAACTATGTGTTGAGTATCTACAGTTTAAATTTCAAAGCAATCGCCTTACATATGAATTTTTAAACTGACTTGGCATAAACTGCGACATTGGACTTGATTTTTGGTCCAAATGAGAAATTGTTGGATTTTGAGATCCATGAAATGATATTTTCGTATCTATGAGATATTGATATGAGAGTTATATGTTGAAATGATATTTGGCATTATTGAATGCCCTTGTTATGAGGTTACTCCCGTGAAATTGTTGAAAACTCTTTTAAAGAGGATATTGTGTGGAAAATTGTATAAAACTCTTTTAACTCCATTGTGCACTATTAACTTGAGTAAGATGCCATACTTGATAGAGGGCTAATGCATTAGGGATGTGTCTTGCGGGGCCTCCCCCTCTAAATATGCCAAGACGGCATTGTTGATAAATTGTGCCAAAACGGCGTTGTTGCATGTATGAGTCTATACTCTTGGGTGTATCCGTGATGGGTTACCCGAGGCTCCGGAGTGTGTCTAGATATGAGTCCGCTGCATGCTGATCATGACTTATGATCGATATGATATGATATGATATATGGAAAATGGTGTCCTCTTGTGCATAGTTGCTACAATGGTAAGAATGAAAGTTATTTATTTTGTTAAAGGTAATGTGTGTGATCATTTTAAAAGAAAAAGTGAAAATTATTATTATTATTATTTTTTGAGTATCAACCACTATTTTAAAACCCACTTCTTAAAGTGGAGCGGGTTGACTTACTCAGTACCATTGTACTGATAAAACGTTGTTGCGTTATCTTTTTACAGATATTGGAGCTGATATATGAACTGCATCTCATGACAAGAGCATTTGGGGATGGGATTACCTTTCATCAAAAGATTGTTGCTTTAAGGAACCACGTACTTTTAAATATTAGTGTCATATATATTGCCTTTAGTTTATGCTTCCGCGTGAGAAAGAACAATGACTCTGGTATTAAGTACTTTAAATTTTCTTATGTCTATATTTTATAAAATTGGCAATTATTTTTAAAGTTCATACTACAAAAATTTATATTTAGCCGTAGCACTTGTCAATTAAGTTAGCCAAAGGGCGAGCCTGACTGACAAGTGTGGCGGTAACATTCTGAAACCTTATGAGGATGAATTTCGGGGTGTTACAGAGTGGTATCAGAGCGTATTTTTAAACTCTACGTATTTGTAAACTGTTAAATATAGAACTGCATGAGGTGATTCTGTCTAAGGAGTCTGGTTTTTAAAGATTGCCCGTCAGCCGGTGGCTCTACCAGTCTTTCCTAGGAATCAACTTTGTAGCTCTATATTTTAACTAGTTGGCAAATTACTTAGAAGGCGGTACCCTCTAATCTTAGCATTTCTTGGTTAAGTTAGCAACAAGGCGAGCTTGACTAAGGGATGCGACAGTTTAACTCCGGTTTATGGATTTTTTTTAAAAAAAAGTCCATTTTGAGAAAGAAATATGCAAAATATTTTTCAAAGGCCCATATGGGTTATGTTAAATTTTGAAACTTAGAAATTATTTTTGGGGTGGGGACATATGCATTCATGAGCATGCATCATTTTCTATAAAATTTAAAAATAAAATAAAATAAAATAAAATAAAATATTGTTATGATATTCTAAGTCAGTTGACCTTATCATAAGTGCTCTTTTTAAATTATCTATCTTGTAATATTTTCTAGATTTATGAGATAAAGCTTGTTATTTCATTCCTTCTGGTTAATCTCTAAATAAAGTCATACTCCTAACTTAGACATTTCTGCGTTAACTCATCCTTATACTATGACCTAACGAGTTTTAGGACATAATCATCCCTTAGACTTGAACTCACTCTTGCTTAACCATCCTTAGCAGAATGGCACCCCTTGCAAGGACTAGAAAAACCCTCCGAAGTGTTAATGCCCTCAACAACATGGAGCCACACCAAAATCCGAACATGACTAACCACGGCCAGCAGCACCGGGTGTATCCAATCAACAAGCTGTACCACCTGCACACAATATACATCACCCTGACACCACCAACAATCAGGGCGTTGGACACAACATGGTACCTCCTAATCAGGGAGCACCCAACAACCAAACCCGTCAGAATCAAAATACGCCAAACTCGCTTGACAATGGTCGCCTAAGGATCATTGAGCAAATGCTCATTGCCTTGGGTCAGGGTCAAATTAATCAAGCCACAGCAGCCGTGCCGCCATCTCAAGCCCAGCTCAATCACCTAGCAGTGGTGAACCAATACAGACCACCTCGTTATGATGGGCAGGAGGACCCTGCTAAATTGGAGGATTGGATAAAAAGTTTCAACAAGCTACTCGAGGCGACTCGTTGCCCAGATGAGCAGAAGATTACTGTAGCCTCGTACTTTTTAGGAGGTGACGTAGATGACTGGTGGCAGTTACAGAAGAGAGAGCTAGATGATCATGAGGAGTATACATGGGAAAACTTTACAGAAGCTCTAAGAGAAAGGTTTTACCCGATGAGTACCAAAGTAGCAATGTATGAAGAGTTTCTGTCGTTACGACAAGGAGCACAATCTGTACAAGAATACTATGTCAGATTCAAGGAGTTAGTCAGATTTGCTCCTAAGTTAGTCTCCACCGATGCCGAGAAGGCACAGAAGTTCGAAATGGGATTAAACCTCTCCATTAGAGAAGTGGTGGCTGGAGTTCAGTATCCTACCCTCCAAGCGATCTACGATCGAGCTGTCGCAGTTTCTCTTGTACAACAGATGAAGAGAAAAGCCGGGGAGTCTAGCCGCGGGTTCCAAGGACAGGACAAGAGGATTCGGGACAACCGAGGAAGCAGCAGTAGCAACAACCACCTCAGCAACAATAAAGGCAATATTCGAGGTGGGCAGAATCGACCCGTCCAGGGAAACAAAGGAGGGGGCAACAATGGTACTAGAAACCATGAAGGGTACATACCACAATGCCCAAAATGCAACAAGCCCCACTTGGCTAAAGGATGCCCCAAGCCGGGTACATGTTATAGATGTGGCCGAGAAGGTCATATGAGGAAGGAGTGTAAGACCCGCATTGAAAATATTACAAAAAGAGATGACCTTATCAATATCCCCACTCAGCCAAATAATCAGGATGTGCGAAACGGAAATAATCAAGGACAGAGGCCTCAACAAAATAGAAACCAACAAGGGAACCATGGAGCACCTATAGGGCGGCTCAATGTTATTAATCAGGCAGATCTTTCAACTCAAGGGGATGTGATAACAGGTACATTTACGGCTTTAAGTGTGCCTGTTAAGGTTTTATTCGATTCTGGAGCAAGTTGTTCGTTTATCTCTTCTAGAATCTTGTCTGAATTAGAGATGCCAAAACCTAAAATGATTAACTTAGGAATTCAGTTGCCTTCGGGAAAAATTGTATCGTGCACCAAACGATACGATGGGATTCCTATAGTCATTAAGAACCTTGAGTTCTATGCAAACTTAGTAGAATTTGACCTTAAAGATTTTGATATTATATTGGGAATGGATTGGATTACTCAATATAAAGCTGTAATTGAGTGTCAGAAACACAAAATTACATTGTCTAAGACGAGAGGCAAAAAGGTCAACTACTATGTCCAACTCCCCAAACGTAAGACTAAGGTAGTAAATGCCTTAAAATTTTATAGTCTTATGCAGAAAGGATATATGCTTTATGCATGCTATATCCATAACCTCAAGTTAAAGGAGAATAAAATTGATGACATTCCAGTAGTGAGGGAGTATCCAGATGTATTCCCAGAAGAAATTCCTGGAATGCCTCCAGAACGTGAAGTCGAGTTTACAATCGATCTACTTCCCGGAACAGAACCTGTATCAAAAGCTCCTTATCGCATGGCAACCCTAGAAATGAATGAACTCAAGGAGCAACTTGAGGAATTATTACAAAAGGGTTATATACGACCTAGCACGTCGCCGTGGGGAGCACCAGTCTTATTCGTCAAGAAGAAAGATGGAGGGTTACGTCTTTGTATCGATTATAGAGGTTTATATCAGGTAACAGTTAAAAACAAATACCCATTACCTAGGATTGATGACCTTTTAGATCAACTTAAAGGTGCAACGGTATTCTCCAAGATAGATTTGCGATCCGGTTATCATCAACTGCGAATCGCTGAAAAGGATATTCCGAAAACTGCTTTCAGGACACGTTATGGACATTACGAATTTACAGTGATGTCCTTTGGGCTAACAAATGCCCCAGCAGTATTCATGAATCTCATGAATGATTTGTTTCGAGAATTGTTAGATCAATGTGTAGTCATTTTCATCGACGACATCTTGATCTATTCAAAGAGCAATGAAGAGCATGAGCAACACTTGCATCAGGTGCTAGAGACATTAAGGAAACACCAACTCTATGCCAAGTTGTCAAAGTGTGACTTTTGGCTAGAAAAAGTAGCATTTTTAGGCCACGTTGTATCAGCTGATGGAGTTTCTGTTGACCCAGCAAAAATTTCAGCAATCACCGAGTGGCCTACGCCTACTAATCAAACAGAAGTGAGAAGTTTTCTTGGACTGGCTGGATATTACAGGAGGTTCGTCAAGGACTTTTCCAAAACTGCACGACCTCTGACTCAACTTGTGAAGAAAGGCTTGAAGTATGAATGGACAGAAAAGTGTGAATCATCATTTCTAGAGTTAAAGAAACGCCTCGCAACAGCACCAATTTTAACATTGCCAACAGAGAATGGAGATTTTGAAGTGTATAGTGACGCTTCAAAAGAGGGGCTATGGTGTGTTTTAATGCAACAACAACAAGTCATTGCATATGCATCACGACAATTGAAGCCTCATGAGGAGAATTATCCGACGCACGACCTAGAATTAGCAGCGGTAGTGTTCGCATTAAAGATTTGGCGACACTACTTGTACGGACGAACTTGTCGGATATTCACCGACCACAAGAGCCTTAAGTACATATTTACTCAGAAGGAGTTAAACATGAGGCAACACAGATGGTTAGAGTTGATCAAGGATTATGATTTGGACATCGCCTACCATGAAGGGAAAGCTAATGTGGTCGCAGATGCATTGAGCCGCAAGACTCGACACGTGGCAAATACTCTTATCTTACCTTCGGAACTGTATATGGACTTGGTCAAGGTAGACACGGAGCTAGTCCATTATGGAACTGTGGAAAATCTCATTAATGCTATGACCATTGAATCTACGGTATTTGATGAAATACACAGTGCTCAACCAGGCGACATAAAGCTTGAAAGGATCAAGAAGAAGGTTGCTGAAGGAAAAGCAATTGGTTTTGCAATCCATGAGGATGGAAGCATTCGCTTCAAAGGGAGATGGTGCGTACCGCATAAATGCGTAGAGCTAAAACGAAGATTAATGGAAGAAGGCCACAACACCCCGTATTCAGTACATCCAGGGGGTGATAAGCTTTATAAGGATTTAAAGAAGGTTTATTGGTGGCCAAGGATGAAGAATGAGGTTGTTGAGTTTGTGGCTAGATGTTTAACAGGTCAAAAGATTAAAGCAGTACGTCAGAAGCCCTTAGGACTCATGAAACCATTGGAAATCCCGAGTTGGAAATGGGATAGTATATCAATGGATTTTGTTTCAGGACTACCACGATCACCAAAAGGAATGAATAAAATTTGGGTAATTGTTGATAGATTGACAAAGATTGCGATCTTCATACCAATGAAGGATACATGGTCTATGGATCAATTAGCAAGAGCATATATCAATAACGTGGTTCGACGACATGGAGTGCCACATGATATAATCTCTGATAGAGACAATAGATTTGTCTCTCATTTTTGGACCAAGCTGCAAGAAGCTCTTGGTACCCAAATTAAAATGAGCACCGCTTTTCACCCGATGACGGATGGACAAACAGAAAGGACAATCCAAACACTGGAGGACATGCTGAGAGCATGCGTTCTTGAATTTAAAGGAAGTTGGGAAAACCATCTACCTTTGATAGAGTTCTCTTACAATAACAGCTATCATGCAAGTATAGGCATGGCACCGTTTGAGGCACTCTATGGACGCAAGTGCCGAAGCCCATTATGTTTGGAAAAACGTGAGAATTCTATTGTGGTTGGCCGCAACTCATTGAAGACATGGCCCAACAGATCAAGATGATCCAAGGGAAAATGAAGGCATCACAAGATCGACAGAAAATTTATGCCGATGTTAGGCGACAAGACCTAGAATTTCAAGTTGGAGATAAGGTTATGCTGAAAATATCACCTATGAAAGGAGTGATGCGTTTTGGAAAGCGAGGAAAGTTAAGTCCTCGATATATTGGACCGTATGACATTCTGGAACGAGTCGGAACCCTGGCATATAGACTAGCCCTACCGCCACAACTATCTCGAGTGCACAGTGTGTTCCATGTTTCACAGTTAAAGAAATATGTGCATGACCCAACCCATGTACTTCAACAGGAAGTAATTGAACTCAAAAAAGATCTAACTTATGAAGAGTATCCAATCCAAATACTCGACATCAAAGAAAGAACGACAAGGAACAAGACCACCCGGATTGTTAAAGTACTTTGGTCCAATCATAGTACGGAAGAAGCAACATGGGAACTAGAGGATGATATGAAGCAACGCTACCCCAATCTCTTTTTAAACGACCAAATAACAGTTATGGGGACATAACTGTAGGCTTAAGGGGAGGAGGATGTAACCACCCGACACAATCTTGATAGGGTATGTTCAAAATCTCCTAATTTTTTTTTCTTTTCCATTAACTTTTATCTTGTATTCCGCATATTAGATTGCCATAGTAGTTTTCATAAAAACTTCGAGGACGAAGTTGATTCTTATGGAGGGTGGATTGTAATACCATAGAAATTACCCGAAATAATTTTAATTCATTAAGTAGACTTTTATTAAATATTTAAACACTTGCTTAAAGAATTAGTATATTGATTTTTTCTACAAAACAACACTTGTAAAATTATATATGTAAATTTGTCTTTTCCAAAAGAAATATAAATTACAATATCAAGGGTAATAGAATTATATAGTTTATGGAATATTTTTTAAATCTATTGTTTAAATTATATATATAAGTTTTTATATATATATACCCATTGGTCTTGAAAATTATTATGAGGATGGTATGTGAATATTTTAAATACTTTGATATTCATTATGGAATAAATTTTTATAAAAATAAAAGTATGAGTTTTTATGTGAATCTATGAGAATTAACTTTTATATATAAGAAAATATATTCATAGATTATAATTTTTATTTGATGATGACATGAAGACTTTGGGGTTTGAGTATTGTTATGAATAAAATAAAACCATGCAAGTATATTATTATTATCTTTTTGAAAGCACATTAATATAAATACAATACTTGAAATAAATAAATAAATATTATATTATCATATCCAACTCATTGAGTATAAATGCATGCCACTAAATAATGGCAAGAATAATGATTTTTGTAGACAAGCTAATACTTCAATCATTTTCATGATACACTACTTACACAAATATAAGGTTAAAAACAATTGCAAGAAATTTTCTTCCTAAACAAATAGATGAAAAATCCACATGATTAACAAGTGTCTTGGATGAATGGCTAGCAAAGAAAGGTGATCAATTATCTCTTGAACCCACCAAGATTAATAGCCTCCATAATAGGCAAACCATTATGTTAATAGACAACATGATGGACAAAATTAATAGCCTCCCAAATTAATAGCCTCTTTGTTAGGCTATAAGGACCAAATGAGTGGATACAAATACTCTAACCATTATTGCTCAAGACACACTTAATTGAATGATTGGTGAGGTTGTAATCACTCTCACAATGTGTCATGTTCAATTGTTCAAATCTTAGCCTATAAATAGAGGGAGTTTCTAGCCTTCAAACACACCAATCTCATCCATCTCATTAGCCAAATTCACTACCCATTTTATTCTTCAAAGTTCTTCCACATAGTGAGCATATCTTAAGGATTGTGGAGTCTTGTAGGCTTGGCAACCTTCATCATTCTAAGAGTTCTAACTCTTCTCAACACTTGGTTAGTAAGATATCATCCTTGAAACTTGTATCTTAGAGATCTAAATCTTTTATTTTTATACTATAAATTGATTTCCCTCTATTTGTCGAATTTCAGCGAAACCCGTAATTTGTGGTGCGAATCTTGTGTTATAACGACCATTATCTTTGAATCTCCTTGCTCTTATACATCAATTTAGTAAGTTAACACTCTCTACTTTAAGTTTTGGAGATCCCAATCCATGTTTTAAGAATACAAAATTAGAATTCCCACATTATACCAAAATCTGTCAGTTTTTCGTTTACGTAAAGATCCATCTTTTTAAACTATTTTGGTACAATATCCCTCAAAGGTTCCTTCATAAAACTTGTTCCTTATTGAGTTGAGTATATTTCTGGAAACTTTTATAATTTTTAGAAATCGTATGAAAAAGTTATGGGATCCGCTTTATCGAAAGGTCGAAATTTCTTTTTGTTGAAATCTAAGAAATGATAGTGTTTTCTGAAATCCACATTTTTGAAGGTCTTAAGTGTCTCAAAGCCAAATGGTTTCTCCATGAAAAATATTTATCTATGTGTTATCTATCTTGTGGTAAAAGTTTAGAATTTTCAGTCGTGAATTACTATTTTTAAAATCTGTTGAAAATTATAGAATCACTATTGAATTTCTGGCAGAATACATGTTCTGAAAAGAACTCAATTTTTGAAATGTTTCCATACCTTATTTTGAAAAGTATAAAACATGAAACTTGTTCAACTATGTGTTGAGTATCTACAGTTTAAATTTCAAAGCAATCGCCTTACATATGAATTTTTAAACTGACTTGGCATAAACTGCGACATTGGACTTGATTTTTGGTCCAAATGAGAAATTGTTGGATTTTGAGATCCATGAAATGATATTTTCATATCTATGAGATATTGATATGGGAGTTATATGTTGAAATGATATTTGGCATTATTGAATGCCCTTGTTATGAGGTTACTCCCGTGAAATTGTTGAAAACTCTTTTAAAGAGGATATTATGTGGAAAATTGTATAAAACTCTTTTAAATCCATTGTGCACTATTAACTTGAGTAAGATGCCATACATGATAGAGGGCTAATGCATTAGGGATGTGTCTTGCGGGGCCTCCCCCTCTAAATATGCCAAGACGGCATTGTTGATAAATTGTGCCAAAACGGCGTTGTTGCATGTATGAGTCTATACTCTTGGGTGTATCCGTGATGGGTTACCCGAGGCTCCGGAGTGTGTCTGTATATGAGTCCGCTGCATGCTGATCATGACTTATGATCGATATGATATGATATGATATATGGAAAATGATGTCCTCTTGTGCATAGTTGCTACAATGGTAAGAATGAAAGTTATTTATTTTGTTAAAGGTAATGTGTGTGATCATTTTAAAAGAAAAAGTGAAAATTATTATTATTACTCCCTCCGTCCCACTTAACTTGTCTTGTTTGACTTTTGCACACAATCCAATGCACGTTTTCAACCGTTAATATTTTAAAATATGTATAATGAAAAATTATGTAAAATACATATTTTAAAACTACATGATGATACGATTCTAACAAGACCCAACTCGATTATTTTTTTCAAGTATATACTTGCAATAATATTGAGTCAAAGTTAAACAATGAACAGTGTAAAAAAGTCAAACAAGACAAGATTGGTGGGACGGAGGGAGTATTATTTTTTGAGTATCAACCACTATTTTAAAACCCACTTCTTAAAGTGGAGCGGGTTGACTTACTCAGTACCATTGTACTGATAAAAAGTTGTTGCGTTATCTTTTTACAGATATTGGAGCTGATATATGAACTGCATCTCATGACATGAGCATTTGGGGATGGGATTACCTTTCATCAAAAGATTGTTGCTTTAAGGAACCACGTACTTTTAAATATTAATGTCATATATATTGCCTTTAGTTTATGCTTCCGCGTGAGAAAGAACAATGACTCTGGTATTAAGTACTTTAAATTTTCTTATGTCTATATTTTATAAAATTGGCAATTATTTTTAAAGTTCATACTACAAAAATTTATATTTAGCCGTAGCACTTGTCAATTAAGTTAGCCAAAGGGCGAGCCTGACTGACAAGTGTGGCGGTAACATTCTGAAACCTTATGAGGATGAATTTCGGGGTGTTAAAATTGGAACATCAAGATCCTCCTCTAAACCAATCTGCTCCGCCATGTCAAGATCAGAATAATAAGGATTCCAATGAAGTTGGCTTTGGTCCCTGGATGATTGCCCAGCCTAGACGGAGGGGCCCTCGACCTTCTGCCACTAACAAGAATGCTTCCATCCCTGTATCTAATAATTCTAACAGATTCTCCTCTCTTGCTACAAATTCTGATGCTGATCATGCAGTATTGGAGTCCCCCGCTTCTCATCCTCCATTTGTCCATCCTCCCCTCAGACCTCTCAGAACCAGGGATTCCCCTCCTCTTCGCACCCCTTCCTGCCAGCTTCCCAGCCTCTTTCTCTAAAATCCAACCAGTTCAATCCCCTTCTGAGAGTCCTGCCAGTCTTCCCTTACCCACATCCTGGTCCCTTCAACCTTCTGGAGCAAGGGCCCGTAGTGTTAACTCGTCTCTTCCTTCTGCCTCTCATAGAGTAGTGGAGGTGGATGATCCCTCAACTCACAAGCATAAGAGAATTAAGAGCCCACTCATCAGCAAGGAAGGACGGCCCCCTGATGGTGCAAGTGATGATGAGATGTTTTCCCCATTATCATCAAGCCCTGGCACAGCAGTTTGGAAGGGACGGGCGTCTAGTCTTCCCATCTGATGCTTCCTATTACTTCAGTTTCTTACCTGTTTTATTTGTTTACATATGAATATGGACTTAACAGTTGGTTTCTGGAATGTGCAGGGCGCTGGATCTAGGCACTTTAAAAGGGAGTTCCGAGATATCACTTTCTCAAAAAAGATAGCCTGCATTGCACTTATGGAGCCTCGAATCAGTGGTAGCCGTGCGGATAATTTCATTGCTCACAGTCATTTCAACAAGTCTTTCAGAGTGGAAGCTGTTGGCTTCTCTGGTGGCATCTGGCTTCTTTGGAAAGAGCATGTTCAAGTCGATATTCTGGAATATCATTCTCAATTTATTGATACCAAGATTTCCATCAATGGTTCGTCTATCTTCATGACTGTTGTGTATGCTGCACCGAATAGATATAGACGCTCTTGGTTGTGGCCGGAACTTGCCCGTATTCACCAGACTCGGACAGGTCCTTGGATTATTGGTGGTGACTTCAATTGTATTAGCAAGATGGAGGAAGCTCGTGGAGGCTCTGTCTCTACTCTATCTATCTCTGAGCTGCAAAATTGGCTTAGAAGCTCTCGGATGCAGGAAGTTAGATCTTTTGGCAATAAGTTCTCATAGGCCAGAGGGTGTCTTCGCAGGAATTTGGATCACATCCTAGGCAACTCTTCCTGGTTTTCCCTTTATCCACAGTGCACCACACAGGTCCTCCTTAGGATCCAATCAGATCATTCCCTTCTCCTTCTAAGGATTTTCAATCCGGCCAACCTTCAACAGCAACAAAGCCATAGGCCCTTCAGATTCCAAGTGGCTTGGCAAACTTCCTCAGATATTAAGCACTTGCTGGTTTCCTCCTGGAAATCTGGTTTATCATTCTCAGATAATCTTGAAGCTTTCAGAGGCAAACTTCAGAATTGGTACTCCAACAAGTCTGCCATTAAGAGCCAAAGAAAAGCTAGAATAAGAGCTCGGTTGGCTGGTATTGTCAAACAAGATCACTGGGAAGAGTGAATTTCTACAGAGACTTTATAAACAACATTCAATGGAATTGAGCACTATTTTGAAAGAAGAGGAGTCATTATGGATCCAACGTAGTGTTCGAGAGTGGAACCTATCTGGTGATAGAAATACCAAGTTCTATCACAATTATGTTAAGGCTAGGCGTGCTAAGAAATGTCTTTCAATTCTAGAAGATGCTCATGGCAACACATTCCATGGAGAAAAGGAAATTCTTACCATGGTTGTAGAATGTAGACTACTTTCATCATCTTTTTCAGGATGCTTCTAATGATCCTTCTGAGCAGGGTGTTATTCCAGGCTTATTACCACAGATCTCAAACTCAGATAAGAAATCCTTGTGCATTCCTCCCACGTTTGAAGAAACTACTAAGGCAGTACATGCAATGGCTCCCCTTAAGGCCCCGGGTCCAGATGGCTTCCATGCATTCTTCTATCAGAAGAATTGGCCTGTCATCGGGCACTCAGTCCACTCTTTTATCCTAGAGATTTTTAATGGCACCTGCCGTATCACAGATATCAATCAGACACAGATTGTCCTAATCCCGAAAGTCATTAATCCAAAGACAGTCATGCAATTAAGACCTATAAGTCTCTGTAATGTCATTTACAAAATTTTTACTAAGATATTGGCTAATCGACTGACTTTTAGCATGCCTCAGATTATTGCGCAGGGCCAAACCAGCTTGGTCAAAGGAAGGATCATACATGATAATATCATCACATGCCAAGAAATTATTCATTACATGGACAAATCTAATGCTAAGCCAGGTTTTATGGTTATTAAACTGGACTTTGAGAAGGCCTGTGATATATTAAAGTGGAGCTTCATCAGATTTACCCTTGAGCAAGCAGGTTTTCCTTTACCTATTATTAATCTCATTATCAACTGTGTGGAGACATCTTCCTTGCAGGTTACTTGGAATGGCAGTATTTCACCCCCTTTCAACCCATCCAGAGGCATCCGGCAAGGAGATCCTTTATCTCCTTATTTGTTTATCATGTGCATGGAGCAACTTGGCAGACAAATTCAAAGGGCAGTGGATGTTGGCCATTGGAAACCTGTCAAGTGGAAAACAAACCAGATTAGCATTCCTTACTTATTCTTTGCTGATGACATCTTATTATTTGCCAAGGCTTCTAATGACCAAGCTATCAATATTAAATCTTTAATTGATACATTCAGTTCTGATTCTGGTCTCAATATTAGCAGTTCCAAGTCTAGGGTAATCTTTGGCAAGGCAGTTGGTAGAATCACTAGACTCAACATTGAAGCCACATTGGGTATAAAGAGCTCAGCCTCAATAGGAACTTATCTGGGCATCCCTATTATTTCGGGAAGGCGTTCTGCCAAGGATTTTGGGTACCTTATTGATCGAGCCAACAATAAAGTCAATATCTGGACTAACAAACATCTCAGTCTTGCAGGAAGGATCATCCTAGCCAAGTCTGTTCTACAAGGTCTTAGCACTTATTCCATGCAGGTTTCTAGGCTTCCGAAGGCAATAACTCGAGAGCTGGATTCCATCACAAGAAATTTCATCTGGGGCTCCACTGATCTCAGTCGGAAAGTCCATCTCCTGGCGTGGGACCGCATCACTTTTAGTCAATCCAGAGGAGGTTTAGGTATCCGCAGAAGTCAAGATTTTAATGAAGCCCTTCTCATGAAATGTTATTGGGGCCTTCTCCAAAGGAATACACTATGGTCACAAATTATGAAAGCCCGCCATGGGTGGCACTGTCACAAGTTTAGACATGGAGTGCAAGCTCTTTCTTACAGTGCTAGGGACTTTTTATCTGTTTGGCCCAAATTCAATCCTAACATAGGCTGGAGAATTGGAAATGGTAAGACCGCTCTTTTTTGGTTAGATAAATGACTTAATTCGAATCTTGTTTTGCAGGATTGTACTATGCAGAACCTGCCTCCTGAGGATCTTTTCAAGAATGTAGCAGACTATATTACTGATGGTCAATGGAATACACAAGCACTTACTGGAATTCTATCTCCGGACATCATTGCTTCTATAGATAATTCTATTCCTCCAAACAATCCAAGCACAGAGGACGTACCTTTCTGGATTCAGAATGCCAATGGAAGATTCACGGTCCGAAGTGCGGCTGCAGAGCTGGAGATATCCTGCAACCCACCCCCGGAGGAGAGAATCTGGAGCATCATATGGCGGTGGCCGGCATCTCAACGTGTCCGCACATTCCTTTGGCTAGCAGCTCATGAACGCATTCTTACAGCTTTTGAAAAACACAAGAGAGGTTTATCCTGGAGTCCAAATTGTTGGAAGTGTGGTGAAGTTGAGACAGTTGTCCATGCTCTGAGAGATTGCCTTTCATCAGCTTTGGTTTGGAAACATTCTAATCTCCTCCTTCCTGCTAATTTCTGGACGCTCGATACCAAGGAGTGGATCTTTTCCATGAATTGTATGTTGCTGGACGAGGCCGATGCTTCCACCTTCGGATTTGGTTGCTGGCTGATCTGGAAGAACAGGTGCAAAGAAGCCCATGGTTGTGACATCAATTCCTGGGAGAATCTTCATTGGATTATTTCGAGGAATTCGATCAAACTCCTTATGGGCAGTAATGCATTCAAGAGGATGGGAGTAAGGAATTGGTCTACCAGTAAGAGTTGCTGGAGCAGACCTCCTATTGGTTGGATTAAAGCAAATAGCGATGGAAATTCCACTTCTTCATCTTGCAGAGCTGGGGGACTTCTCAAGGATTCAAATGGCCATTGGGTGGGAGGTATTACTGCAGTTGGTGATCCCATTCCTATTGTTTTTGCAGAAGCATGGGGGATTTTCTTGTGTCTGCAATTAGCCTGGGATCTTGGTTTCAAGCAACTGATTGTTGAGTCTGATAACAAAGAAATTATTGATCTCCTCACTTCTATGGATAGTTCGGTAGGTCCCCAAGTCAGAGTTATTGCCCAACTCAAAGAAATGATTAGCTGGAATTGGAGATTACAATTTAACCATGTTTCTAGAGAGAGTAACAAAGTAGCTGATGCTCTTGTTAGAATGTGTCATTCTATTTTAGGGGTGGAACGTTTAGGTCGACCCCCAGATCGTATTTTGGATTTACTCCTAGCCGATTTGGCTGGCTCTTGTAATACTTTTCAGTCTGTTGAATGATATTGGCTTAGGCCCTCATTCTTACCGAAAAAAAAAGAAATCAACCCCAATGCCTTTTGGTTTCTATTCCGTTTCTTCTTTTTACCCTTTATATTTATTTATTTTATTTGTATGTTGGGCCTTTAGATGGGCCGTGCCTGGCTGGATTGTTGGGTTGAAATTTTGTTTTTCTTTCAAGGTTTGACAGTTCTGTTAATAATTTAAAATGAAGGCTTTGGTTAGGGTGCAGAGACCTATGTCTCTTGATGTACTGTGGCACATCCAAGCCATTGATGAAATGTTGAAATCAATGGCTAAGATAAAATACAAAGGATACTATTGTAATTTCAAAAAGATCCAAATGATCTCTATTCACTTTTCTCAATTCTAATGCTCGTACTTCTCTCTCCCTCATAATCTTAGTTTTTCTTTTTGGAATTTCTAAAATTTGATAGGTTATTTAGATTGCTTGTATCGAGTACGTAGATTTTCATATAAAGAATGTCAAAATCCGAGTTCGTTTGAGAAAGTTAGAGTTATTTGAAGTTCACTGCGATATTCAGAAACGTAGCCTTTACATTTCAGCGACGGTGGCTTTGCAATTCAGCGACGGGAGCTTTACAATTCAGCGACACAGAGTATGCATTTCAGCGACATAGCCTATACAACATAGTTTTTGTGACAAACTTCAAATGGCTCTAACTTTTTCAAATGAGCTCGGATTTGGACGTTCTTTATATGAAAATCTATCTACTCAACGCAAGGAATTTAAATATCCTATCAGATTTTATAAAGCCTAAACAGATAAATATCGTATTTTTAAAATAACTAGAATAAGAAACCCTTTCATTTGAAAATCTGGTACTTATCTATTTATAATTTCAAAAATTTAATAGGAAATTTAAATTCCTTGCATCGAGTAGATAGATTTTCATATAAAGAATGTCAAAATCCGAGTTTATTTGAGAAAGTTAGAGCCATTTGAAGTTTATTACGATTTTCAGAAACACGACCTTCACATTTCAGCGACGGTGGCTATGTAATTCAGCGACGGGGGCTTTATAATTCAGCGATAGAGGCTTTATAATTTAGCGACGTAGCTTATGCATTTCAGCGACGTAGCCAATATAACAAAGTTTATGCGACAAACTTCAAATGACTCTAACTTTCTCAAATGACCTCAGATTTGGACGTTCTTTATATGAAAATCTATCTACTCAATGCAAGGAATTTAAATATCATATCAAATTTTAGAAAGTCTAAATATGTAAATATCATATTTTCAAAATAATGAACATAAGATGTCTTTTCTTTTGAAAATCTGGTATTTATCTATTTAGAATTTCTAAAATTTGATGGGGAAATTTAGATTCCTTGCATCGAGTAGGTAGATTTTCATATAAAGAACGTCAAAATCCGAGTTCGTTTGAGAAAGTTAGAGCCATTTGAAGTGCATTACGATTTTCAGAAACACAACATTTACATTTCAGCGACGGTGACTGTGTAATTCAGAGACGGAGCCTTTACAATTCAGCGATGGAGATTTTACAATTCAGCGACATAGCATATTCATTTCAGCGACGTAGTCTATACAACAAAATTTATATGACAAATTTCAAATGGCTGTAACTTTCTCAAATGAGCTCGGATTTGGACGTTCTTTATATGAAAATCTATCGACTCGATGCAAGGAATCTAAATATCCTATCATATTTTAGAAATTCAAAACAACCAAATAGAAAATGTGAGGAATGAAAGACTGACGAGTGAAATAGATGAATAAAGATAATTTCTCTATTATTATGCCATGAATTGTGTTAAAAGATAGCTAACTTATGTAAATTTTTTATATGATCTTTATTTAAGGATAGAAATCACTAAATTGATTTTGTGAATTGTAACACCCCGAAATTCATCCTCATAATGTTTCAGAATGTTACCGCCACACTTGTCAGTCAGGCTCGCCCTTTGGCTAACTTAATAAACAAGTGCTACGGCTAAATATAAATTTTTGTAGTATGAACTTTAAAAATAATTGCCAATTTTATAAAATATAGACATAAGAAAATTTAAAGTACTTAATACCAGAGTCATTGTTCTTTCTCACGCGGAAGCATAAACTAAAGGCAATATATATGACATTAATATTTAAAAGTACGTGGTTCCTTAAAGCAACAATCTTTTGATGAAAGGTAATCCCATCCCCAAATGCTCATGTCATGAGATGCAGTTCATATGTCAGATCCAATATCTGTAAAAAGATAATGCAACAACTTTTTATCAGTACAATGGTACTGAGTAAGTCAACCCGCTCTACTTTAAGAAGTGGGTTTTAAAATAGTGGTTGACACTCAAATAATAATAATAACAATAATTTTCACTTTTTCTTTTAAAATGATCACACACATTACCTTTAACAAAATAAATAACTTTCATTCTTACCATTGTAGCAACTATGCACAAGAGCACACCATTTTCCATATATCATATCATATCATATCGATCATAAGTCATGATCAGCATGCAGCGGACTCATATACAGACACACTCCGGAGCCTTGGGTAACCCATCACGGATACACCCAAGAGTATAGACTCATACATGCAACAACGCCGTTTTGGCACAATTTATCAACAATGCCGTCTTGGCATATTTAGAGGGGGAGGCCCCGCAAGACACATCCCTAGTGCATTAGCCCTCTATCAAGTATGGCATCTTACTCAAGTTAATAGTGCACAATGGATTTAAAAGAGTTTTTTTTTTTTCACAAATCTCCACATAATATCCTCTTTAAAAGAGTTTTCAACAATCTCAAGGGAGTAACCTCATAACAAGGGCATTCAATAATGCCAAATATCATTTCAACATTTAACTCCCATATCAATATCTCATAAATATAAAAATATCATTTCATGGATCTCAAAATCCAACAATTTTTCATTTGGACAAAAAATCAAGTCCAACGTTGCAGTTTACGCCAAGTCAGTTTAAAAATTCATATGAAAGGAGATTGCTATGAAATTTAAACTGTAGATACTCAATACATAGTTGAACGAGTTTTATGTTTTACACTTTTCAAAATAAGGTATGGAAATAGTTCAAAAATAGAGTTCTTTACAGAACATGTATTCTGCCAAAAATTCAATAGTGACTCTATAATTTTCAACAGGTTTTAAAAATAGTAATTCGTGACCAAAAATTCTAAAATTATACCACAAGGTAGATAACACATAGATAAATATTTTTCATGAAGAAACCATTTGGCTTTGAGATACTTAGACCTTCAAAAAATGCGGATTTCAGAAAACACTATCATTTCTCAGATTTCAACAAAAAGAGATTTCGATCTTTCGATAAAGCGGATCCCATAACTTTTTGATACGAGTTCTAAAAATCATAAAATTTTACAGAATTATACTCAACTCAATAAGGAACAAGTTTTATGAAGGAACCTTTGAGGGTTAATGAACCAAAATAGTTTAAAAAGATGGATCTTTGCGTAAACGAAAAACGGACAGATTTTGGTATAATGAGGGAATTTTAATTTTGTACTCTTAAAACATGGATGGGGATCTCCAAAATTAAAGTTGAGAGTGTTAATTTACTGAATTGATGTATAAGAGCAAGGAGATTCAAAGATAATGGCCGTTATAACACAAGATTCGCACCACAAATTACGGGTTTCGCTGAAATTTGACAAATAGTGGGAAATCAGTTTATAGTATAAAAATAAAAGATTTAGATCTCTAAGATACAAGTTTACAAGGAGGATATCTTACTAACCAAGTGTTGAGAAGAGTTAAAACTCTTAGAATGATGAAGGTTGCCAAGCCTACAAGACTCCATAATCCTTAAGATATGCTCACTATGTGGGAGAACTTTAAAGAATAAAATGGGTAGTGAATTTGACTAATGAGATGGATGATATTGGTGTGTTTGAAGGCTAGAAACTCCCTCTATTTATAGGCTAAGATTTGAACAATTGAACATGACACATTGTGAGAGTGATTACAACCTCACCAATCATCCAATTAAGTGTGTCTTGAGCAATAATGGTTAGAGTATTTGTATCCACTCATTTGGTCCTTATAGCCTAACAAAGAGGCTATTAATTTGGGAGGCTATTAATTTTGTCCATCATGTTGTCTATTAACATAATGGTTTGCCTATTACGGAGGCTATTAATCTTGGTGGGTTCAAGAGATAATTGATCACCTTTCTTTGCTAGCCATTCATCCAAGACATTTGTTAATCATGTAGATTTTTCATCTATTTGTTTAGGAAGAAAATTTCTTGCAATTGCTTTTAACCTTATATTTGTGTATCATGAAAATGATTGAAGTATTAGCTTGTCTACAAAAATCATTATTCTTGTCATTATTTAGTGGCATGCATTTATACTCAATGAGTTGGATATGGTAATATAATATTTATTTATTTATTTCAAGTATTGTATTTATATTAACGTGCTTTCAAAAAGATAATAATAATATACTTGCATGGTTTTATTTTATTCATAACAATACTCAAACCACAAAGTCTTCATGTTATCATCAAATAAAAATTATAATATATGAATATAGTTTCTTATATATAAAAGTTAATTCTCATAGATTCATATAAAAACTCATACTTTTATTTTTATAAAAATTTATTTCATAATGAATATCAAAGTACTTAAAATATTCAAATACTATCATCATAATAATTTTCAAGACCAATGTGTATATATATAAAAACTTATAATTTAAACAATAGATTTAAAAAAATATTCCATAAACTATATAATTCTATTACCCTTGATATTGAAATTCATATTTCTTTTGGAAAAGACAAATTTACATATATAATTTTACAAGTATTGTTTTGTAAAAAAAAATCAATATACTAATTCTTTAATCAAGTGTTTAAATATTTAATAAAAGTCTACTTAATGAATTAAAATTATTTCGGGTAATTTTTATGGTATTACAATCCACCCTCCTTAAGAATCAACTTCGTCCTTGAAGTTTTAATGATGAAAACTACTTTGGCAAGATTGTGTCGGGTGGTTACACCCTCCTCCCCTTAAGCCTACAGTTATGTCCCCATAACTGTTATTTGGTCGTTTAAAAAGAGATTAGGGTAGCGTTGCTTCATATCATCCTCTAGTTCCCATGTTGCTTCTTCCGTACCATGATTGGACCAAAGTACTTTAACAATCTGGGTGGTCTTGTTCCTTGTCGTTCTTTCTTTGATGTCGAGTATTTGGATTGGATACTCTTCATAAGTTAGATCTTCTTTGAGTTCAATTACTTCCTTTTGAAGTACATGGGTTGGATCATGCACATATTTCTTTAACTGTGAAACATGGAACACATTGTGCACTCGAGATAGTTGTGGCGGTAGGGCTAGTCTATATGCCAGGGTTCCGACTCGTTCCAGAATGTCATACGGTCCAATATATCGAGGACTTAACTTTCCTCGCTTTCCAAAACGCATCACTCCTTTTATAGGTGATATTTTCAGCATAACCTTATCTCCAACTTGAAATTCTAGGTCTTGTCGCCTAACATCGGCATAACTTTTCTGTCGATCTTGTGCTGCCTTCATTTTCTCTTGGATCATCTTGATCTGTTGGGCCATGTCTTCAATGAGTTGCGGCCCAACCACAATAGAATTCTCACATTTTTCCGAACATAATGGGCTTCGGCACTTGCGTCCATATAGTGCCTCAAACGGTGCCATGCCTATACTAGCATGATAGCTGTTATTGTAAGAGAACTCTATCAAAGGTAGATGGTTTTCCCAACTTCCTTTAAATTCAAGAACGCATGCTCTCAGCATGTCCTCCAGTGTTTGGATTGTCATTTCTGTTTGTCCATCCGTCATCGGGTGAAAAGCAGTGCTCATTTTAATTTGGGTACCAAGAGCTTCTTGCAGCTTGGTCCAAAAATGAGAGACAAATCTACTGTCTCTATCAGAGATTATATCATGTGGCACTCCATGTCGTCGAACCTCGTTATTGATATATGCTCTTGCTAATTGATCCATAGACCATGTATCCTTCATTGGTATGAAGATCGCAATCTTTGTCAATCTATCAACAATTACCCAAATTTTATTCATTCCTTTTGGTGATCGTGGTAGTCCTGAAACAAAATCCATTGATATACTATCCCATTTCCAACTCGGGATTTCCAATGGTTTCATGAGTCCTAAGGGCTTCTGACGTACTGCTTTAACCTTTTGACAGGTTAAACATCTAGCCACAAACTCAACAACCTCATTCTTCATCCTTGGCCACCAATAAACCTTCTTTAAATCCTTATAAAGCTTATCACCCCCTGAATGTACTGAATACGGGGTGTTGTGGCCTTCTTCCATTAATCTTCGTTTTAGCTCTACGCATTTATGCGGTACGCACCATCTCCCTTTGAAGCGAATGCTTCCATCCTCATGGATTGCAAAACCAATTGCTTTTCCTTCAGCAACCTTCTTCTTGATCCTTTCAAGCTTTATGTCGCCTGGTTGAGCACTGCGTATTTCATCAAATACCGTAGATTCAATGGTCATAGCATTAATGACATTTTCCACAGTTCCATAATGGAGTAGCTCCGTGTCTACCTTGACCAAGTCCATATACAGTTCCGAAGGTAAGATAAGAGTATTTGCCATGTGTCGAGTCTTGCGGCTCAATGCATCTGCGACCACATTAGCTTTCCCTTCATGGTAGGCGATGTCCAAATCATAATCCTTGATCAACTCTAACCATCTGTGTTGCCTCATGTTTAACTCCTTCTGAGTAAATATGTACTTAAGGCTCTTGTGGTCGGTGAATATCCGACAAGTTCGTCCGTACAAGTAGTGTCGCCAAATCTTTAACGCGAACACTACCGCTGCTAATTCTAGGTCGTGCGTCGGATAATTCTCCTCATGAGGCTTCAATTGTCGTGATGCATATGCAATGACTTGCTGTTGTTGCATTAAAACACACCCTAGCCCCTCTTTTGAAGCGTCACTATACACTTCAAAATCTCCATTCTCTGTTGGCAATGTTAAAATTGGTACTGTTGTGAGGCGTTTCTTTAACTCTTGAAATGATGATTCACACTTTTCTGTCCATTCATACTTCAAGCCTTTCTTCAAAAGTTGAGTCAGAGGTCGTGCAACTTTGGAAAAGTCCTTGACGAACCTCCTGTAATATCCAGCCAGTCCAAGAAAACTTCTCACTTCTGTTTGATTAGTAGGCGTAGGCCACTCGGTGATTGCTGATATTTTTACTGGGTCAACAGAAACTCCATCAGCTGATACAACGTGGCCTAAAAATGCTACTTTTTCTAGCCAAAAGTCACACTTGGACAACTTGGCATGGAGTTGGTGTTTCCTTAATGTCTCTAGCACCTGATGCAAGTGTTGCTCATGCTCTTCATTGCTCTTTGAATAGATCAAGATGTCGTCGATGAAAATGACTACGCATTGATCTAACAATTCTCGAAACACATCATTCATGAGATTCATGAATACTGCTGGGGCATTTGTTAGCCCAAAGGACATCACTGTAAATTCGTAATGTCCATAACGTGTCCTGAAAGCAGTTTTCGGAATATCCTTTTCAGCGATTCGCAGTTGATGATAACCGGATCGCAAATCTATCTTGGAGAATACCGTTGCACCTTTAAGTTGATCGAAAAGGTCATCAATCCTAGGTAACGGGTATTTGTTTTTAACCGTTACCTGATTTAAACCTCTATAATCGATACAAAGACGTAACCCTCCATCTTTCTTCTTGACGAATAAGACTGGTGCTCCCCACGACGACGTGCTAGGTCGTATATACCCCTTTTGTAATAATTCCTCAAGTTGCTCCTTGAGTTCATTCATTTCTAGGGTTGCCATGCGATAAGGAGCTTTTGATACAGGTTCTGTTCCGGGAAGTAGATCGATTGTAAACTCGACTTCATGTTCTGGAGGCATTCCAGGAATTTCTTCTGGGAATACATCTGGTTACTCCCTCACTACTGGAATGTCATCAATTTTATTCTCCTTTAACTTGAGGTTATGGATATAGCATGCATAAAGCATATATCCTTTCTGCATAAGACTATAAAATTTTAAGGCATTTACTACCTTAGTCTTACGTTTGGGGAGTTGGACATAGTAGTTGACCTTTTTGCCTCTAGTCTTAGACAGTGTAATTTTGTGTTTCTGACACTCAATTACCGCTTTATATTGGGTAAGCCAATCCATTCCCAATATAATATCAAAATCTTTAAGGTCAAATTCTACTAAGTTTGCATAGAACTCAAGGTTCTTAATGACTATAGGAATCCCATCGTATCGTTTGGTGCACGATACAATTTTTCCCGAAGGCAACTGAATTCCTAAGTTAATCATTTTTGGTTTTGGCATCTCTAATTCAGACAAGATTCTAGAAGAGATAAACGAACAACTTGCTCCAGAATCAAATAAAACCTTAACAGGCACACTTAAAGCCGTAAATGTACCTGTTATCACATCCCCTTGAGTTGAAAGATCTGCCTGATTAATAACATTGAGCCGCCCTATAGGTGCTCCATGGTTCCCTTGTTGGTTTCTATTTTGCTGAGGCCTCTGCCCTTGATTATTTCCGTTTCGCACATCCTGATTATTTGGCAGAGTAGGGATATTGATAAGGTCATCTCTTTTTGTAATATTTTCAATGCGGGTCTTACACTCCTTCCTCATATGACCTTCTCGGCCACATCTATAATTTGTTCCCGGCTTGGGGCATCCTCTAACCAAGTGGGGCTTGTTGCATTTTTGGCATTGTGGTATGTACGATTCATGGTTTCTAGTACCATTGTTGCCCCCTCCTTTGTTTCCCTGGACGGGTCGATTCTGCCCACCTCGAATATTGCCTTTATTGTTGCTGAGGTGGTTGTTGTTGCTGCTGCTTCCTCGGTTGTCCCGAATCCTCTTGTCCTGTACTTGGAACCCGCGGCTAGGCTCCTCGGCTTTTCTCTTCATCTGTTGTACACGAGAAACTGCGACAGCTCGATCGTAGATCGCTGGGAGGGTAGGATACTGAACTCCAGCCACCACTTCTCTAATGGAGAGGTTTAATCCCATTTCGAACTTCTGTGCCTTCTCGGCATCGGTGAAGACTAGCTTAGGAGCAAATCTGACTAACTCCTTGAATCTGACAAAGTATTCTTGTACAGATTGTGCTCCTTGTCGTAACGATAGAAACTCTTCATACATTGCTGCTTTGGTACTCATCGGGTAAAACCTTTCTCTAAGAGCTTCTGTAAAGTTTTCCCATGTATACTCCTCATCATCACCTAGCTCTCTCTTCTGTAACTGCCACCAGTCATCCGCATCACCTCCTAAAAAGTACGAGGCTACAGTAATCTTCTGCTCATCTGGGCAACGAGTCGCCTCGAGTAGCTTGTTAAAACTTTTTATCCAATCCTCCAATTTAGTAGGGTCCTCCTGCCCATCATAACGAGGTGGTCTGTATTGGTTCACCACTGCTAGGTGATTGAGCTGGGCTTGAGGTGGCGGCACAGCTGCTGTGGCTTGATTAATTTGACCCTGACCCAAGGCAATGAGCATTTGCTCAATGATCCTTAGGCGATCATTGTCAAGCGAGTTTGGCATATTTTGATTCTGACGGGTTTGGTTGTTGGGTGCTCCCTGATTAGGAGGTACCATGTTGTGTCCAACGCCCTGATTGTTGGTGGTGTCAGGGTGATGTATATTGTGTGCAGGTGGTACAGCTTGTTGATTGGATACACCCGGTGCTGCTGGCACTTCGTGGTTAGTCATGTTCGGATTTTGGTGTGGCTCCATGTTGTTGAGGGCATTAACACTTCGGAGGGTTTTTCTAGTCCTTGCACGGGGTGCCATTCTGCTAAGAATGGTTAAGCAAGAGTGAGTTTAAGTCTAAGGGATGATTATGTCCTAAAACTCGTTAGGTCATAGTATAAGGATGAGTTAACGCAGAAATGTCTAAGTTAGGAGTATGACTTTATTTAGAGATTAACCAGAAGGAATGAAATAACAAGCTTTATTTCATAAATCTAGAAAATATTACAAGATAGAGAATTTAAAAAGAGCACTTATGATAAGGTCAACTGACTTAGTATATCATAACAATATTTTATTTTATTTTATTTTATTTTATTTTTTATTTTTTTTATAGAAAATGATGCATGCTCATGAATGCATATGTCCCCACCAAAAAATAATTTCTAATTTTCAAAATTTAACATAGCCCATATGGGCCTTTGAAAAATATTTTGCATATTTCTTTCTCAAAATGGACTTTTTTTTTTAATCCATAAACCGGAGTTAAACTGTCGCATCCCTTAGTCAAGCTCGCCTTGTTGCTAACTTAACCAAGAAATGCTAAGATTAGAGGGTACCGCCTTCTAAGTAATTTGCCAACTAGTTAAAATATAGAGCTACAAAGTTGATTCCCAGGAAAGACTGGTAGAGCCACCGGCTGACGGGCAATCTTTAAAAACCAGACTCCTTAGACAGAATCACCTCATGCAGTTCTATATTTAACAGTTTACAAATACTTAGAGTTTAAAAATACGCTCTGATACCACTCTGTAACACCCCGAAATTCATCCTCATAAGGTTTCAGAATGTTACCGCCACACTTGTCAGTCAGGCTCGCCCTTTGGCTAACTTAATTGACAAGTGCTACGGCTAAATATAAATTTTTGTAGTATGAACATTAAAAATAATTGCCAATTTTATAAAATATAGACATAAGAAAATTTAAAGTACTTAATACCAGAGTCATTGTTCTTTCTCACGCGGAAGCATAAACTAAAGGCAATATATTAATATTTAAAAGTACGTGGTTCCTTAAAGCAACAATTTTTTGATGAAAGGTAATCCCATCCCCAAATGCTCATGTCATGAGATGCAGTTCATATGTCAGCTCCAATATCTGTAAAAAGATAACGCAACAACTTTTTATCAGTACAATGGTACTGAGTAAGTCAACCCGCTCCACTTTAAGAAGTGAGTTTTAAAATAGTGGTTGACACTCAAATAATAATAATAATAATAATTTTCACTTTTTCTTTTAAAATGATCACACACATTACCTTTAACAAAATAAATAACTTTCATTCTTGCCATTATAGCAAATATGCACAAGAGGACACCATTTTCCATATATCATATCATATCATATCGATCATAAGTCATGATCAGCATGCAGCGGACTCATATACAGACACACTCCGGAGCCTTGGGTAACCCATCACGGATACACCCAAGAGTATAGACTCATACATGCAACAACGCCGTTTTGGCACAATTTATCAACAATGCCGTCTTGGCATATTTAGAGGGGGAGGCCCCGCAAGACACATCCCTAGTGCGTTAGCCCTCTATGAAGTATGACATCTTACTCAAGTTAATAGTGCACAATGGATTTAAAAAAGTTTTTTTTTTTTTTTTCACAAATCTCCACATAATATTCTCTTTAAAAGAGTTTTCAACAATCTCAAGGGAGTAACCTCATAACAAGGGCATTCAATAATGCCAAATATCATTTCAACATTTAACTCCCATATCAATATCTCATAAATATAAAAATATCATTTCATGGATCTCAAAATCCAACAATTTTTCATTTGGACAAAAAATCAAGTCCAACGTCGCAGTTTACGCCAAGTCAGTTTAAAAATTCATATGAAAGGCGATTGCTATGAAATTTAAACTGTAGATACTCAACACATAGTTGAATAAGTTTTATGTTTTACATTTTTCAAAATAAGGTATGGAAATAGTTCAAAAATAGAGTTCTTTACAGAACATGTATTCTGCCAAAAATTCAATAGTGACTCTATAATTTTCAACAGGTTTTAAAAATAGTAATTCGTGACCAAAAATTCTAAAATTTTACCACAAGGTAGATAACACATAGATAAATATTTTTCATGAAGAAACCATTTGACTTTGAGATACTTAGACCTTAAAAAATGCGGATTTCAGAAAACACTATCATTTCTTAGATTTCAACAAAAAGAGATTTCGACCTTTCGATAAAGCGGATCCCATAACTTTTTTATACGAGTTCTAAAAATCATAAAATTTTCCAGAATTATACTCAACTCAATAAGGAACAAGTTTTATGAAGGAACCTTTGAGGGTTAATGAACCAAAATAGTTTAAAAAGATGGATTTTTGCGTAAACGAAAAACGGACAGATTTTGGTATAATGAGGGAATTTTAATTTTGTACTCTTAAAACATGGATGGGGATCTCCAAACTTAAAGTAGAGAGTGTTAACTTACTGAATTGATGTATAAGAGCAAGGAGATTCAAAGATAATGGCCGTTATAACACAAGATTCGCACCACAAATTACGGGTTTCGCTGAAATTTGACAAATAGAGGGAAATCAATTTATAGTATAAAAATAAAAGATTTAGATTTCTAAGATACAAGTTTACAAGGAGGATATCTTACTAACCAAGTGTTGAGAAGAGTTAAAACTCTTAGAATGATGAAGGTTGCCAAGCCTACAAGACTCTACAATCCTTTAGATATGCTCACTATGTGGGAGAACTTTAAAGAATAAAATGGGTAGTGAATTTGACTAATGAGATGGATGAGATTGGTGTGTTTGAAGGCTAGAAACTCCCTCTATTTATAGGCTAAGATTTGAACAATTGAACATGACACATTGTGAGAGTGATTACAACCACCCCAATCATCCAATTAAGTGTGTCTTGAGCAATAATGGTTAGAGTATTTGTATCCACTCATTTGGTCCTTATAGCCTAACAAAGAGGCTATTAATTTGGGAGGCTATTAATTTTGTCCATCATGTTGTCTATTAACATAATGGTTTGCCTATTATGGAGGCTATTAATCTTGGTGGGTTCAAGAGATAATTGATCACCTTTCTTTGCTAGCCATTCATCCAAGACACTTGTTAATCATGTAGATTTTTCATCTATTTTTTTAGGAAGAAAATTTCTTGCAATTGCTTTTAACCTTATATTTGTGTATCATGAAAATGATTGAAGTATTAGCTTGTCTACAAAAATCATTATTCTTGCCATTATTTAGTGGCATGCATTTATACTCAATGAGTTGGATATGGTAATATAATATTTATTTATTTATTTCAAGTATTGTATTTATATTAATGTGCTTTCAAAAAGATAATAATAATATACTTGCATGGTTTTATTTTATTCATAACAATACTCAAACCACAAAGTCTTCATGTCATCATCAAATAAAAATTATAATCTATGAATATATTTTCTTATATATAAAAGTTAATTCTCATAGATTCATATAAAAACTCATACTTTTATTTTTATAAAAATTTATTCCATAATGAATATCAAAGTACTTAAAATATTCAAATACTATCCTCATAATAATTTTCAAGACCAATGTGTATATATATAAAAACTTATAATTTAAACAATAGATTTAAAAAAATATTCCATAAACTATATAATTCTATTACACTTGATATTGAAATTCATATTTCTTTTGGAAAAGACAAATTTACATATATAATTTTACAAGTATTGTTTTGTAAAAAAAATCAATATACTAATTCGTTAAGCAAGTGTTTAAATATTTAATAAAAGTCTACTTAATGAATTAAAATTATTTCGGGTAATTTCTATGGTATTACATGAATGATTTTATTACTAAAGATATGATTATTTTTGTTTGTCAACTCTACGCTTTTTATTTTATAGCCATTGGATATTTTTGTATGGTTGAGATGATTTGTCTTGATATATTACCATTCACATTGATAGTACCATAACCATTCCCTAAAATGAAACCAAATGTCTCACACTCTCTTGTGACTTGTAGTAGTACTAGTATGGAGTAGTATTTGTCCCACAAGATAGTGCTTTACTTGGCTGCAATTTTGTCATTAATTAATTGTACAGTATGTTTTTCATTTTTATTAAAAAAAAAATTTACATGTGTTATAGAAATAACTATCTTTATTTATGTATGTGTACAATAAAATGGTATATGGCTTATTAGCTTGTGTTTATAGTGGAAGTATTGTAATGGAAATTGGGATTAAATGATGAAAGAAATGAAGTTTAAAAGTGGGATAATAAAATGGATAAAGTGTAATAATTATAGCTATGAAATGAAACAAGTATTAAGCTTGCATAAAATTTTTCTAACTTCTCAATACATTACATAGGCTATTTATAAACTTTTTTATCCTCTCACTATTTACTAACCTCATAATCAAGGCATATACATTTCAAGACTTTCACATGTCTAACCTTATGATCAAGGCATGAACATGGATGTTGAACACTAGACATTCACATGTTTTGTTTACATGCATAATACTCCCCCTTGAATGTCGTCAATACGAAGAATATGCCTCGTTAAAACCTTACTTGAAAAAAACCCAGTGGGAAAAAATCCAAGTGAAGGAAAAAGAGTACAGTATTCTTGTATCAGATGCTCCCCCTGATTTGGACATCATTTTAAATCTCGAAGCCGCCGCATTCCAATTTTCTTCACGAGCTTCTCGAATGTTGCAGTCGGCAATGCCTTGGTAAATAGATCCGCTAAATTATTTTCTGATCGAATTTGTTGCACATCGACTTCACCATTCTTTTGAAGATCATGAGTGTAGAAGAATTTTGGTGAAATATGCTTCGTTCTATCTCCTTTGATATAACCCCCTTTCAACTGGGCTACACAAGCCGAATTATCTTCAAATAAAATTGTTGGGGGCATTTGTGGTTCAATGATTAAACCACAACTCTTCAATATATGTTGAGTCATTGACCTCAACCAAACACATTCTCGACTTGCTTCATGGATTGCTAATATTTCGGCATGATTAGAAGAAGTAGCAGTTAGAGTCTGCTTCATTGACCTCCAAGAGATAGCAGTTCCACCACACGTGAAGATATAGCCTGTTTGAGATTTGGCTTTGTGTGGGTCTGATAAATAACCTGCATCGGCATAGCCAATTAACTCTTGTCGAGAGTCTTTTGGGTAAAATAACCCAAGATCAATTGTTCCTTGGAGATAGCGAAAAACATGCTTTATGCCTTTCCAATGTCGTTGAGTAGGGCAAGAGCTGAATCTTGCGAGTAGATTGACTGCAAACGCGATATCAGGTCGCGTGCTGTTTGCAAGATACATTAACGCACCAATTGCGCTTAAATATGGGATTTCTGGGCCAAGTTGCTCTTCATTATCTTCTTTTGGCCTAAATGGATCCTTTGCAGGATCAAGTGCCCGAACGACCATTGGATTACTTAGCGGATGAGCATAATCCATTCGAAATTGCTTTAATACCTTTTGGGTATAAGCTGATTGATGAACAAATATGCCCATTTCCAAATGCTCAATTTGTAGGCCAAGGCAAAATTTCGTTTTCCCGAAATCTTTGATTTCAAACTCCTTTTTCAGATATTCGACCGCCTTTTTCAACTCTTCAGGAGTTCCAATTAGATTTAAATCGTCAACATAGACTGCGACGATCACAAATTCTGACCCATTTTTCTTTATAAATACACAAGGGCTGATCGGGTCATTTGTATAGCATTCCTTTATCAAAATTTCACTGAGGCGGTTGTACCACATTCGGCCAGATTGCTTGAGCCCATACAACGATTTTTGCAATTTGATGGAATAATTTTCTCTGGGTTTTGAGTTGCAAGACTCAGGAAATTTAAACCCTTCAGGTATTTTCATATAAATATCATTTTCCAATGAGCCATATAAATATGCAGTAACAACATCCATCAGCCTCATTTCGAGATTTTCTCGTACTGCTAGACTCATTAGATACCTGAATGTTATTCCATCCATAACTGGGGAATATGTTTCCTCAAAATCAATTCCCGGTCGTTGTGAAAAACCTTGGGCTACAAGCCTTGCCTTATATTTGGCAATTTCATTATTTTCATTTCTTTTTCTCACAAACACCCATCTGTAGCCAACAGGCTTCACATTTTTTGGTGTTTGGACAATAGGGCCGAATACTTTTCGTTTATTCAGTGAATCTAGTTCAGACTGAATCGCATCTTTCCATTTTGGCCAATCATTTCTTTTCCGACATTCTTCAACTGATCTTGGTTCAAGATCCTCGTTATTTTCCATTACATCGAGTGCAACGTTGTATGCAAAGGCATTATCAATGTTTGTTTCTTTTCGGTTCCAACATTTCCCAGTATTGATATAATTGAAAGAAGTTTCAATAACTTCATTTTCTTCTGGGTGAATATTTTCAGGTTCAACCTTTTCGGGGGTTGAATCAATTTCTCCTTCGGGAGTATCATCTGTGATTGATTTATCACCCATATGGATAATTTTCTTCTTTCGTGGATTTTTATCATTGGAACCCAAAGGCCTACCACGCTTCAGGCGTGCAGTAGATTCATTTGCACTTGGAATTTGTCCTTCTGGGACATTTATATTGGCTGGTGCATTTGCTGCATCATTTATATATGATTTTGTGACTTTAGCAGCATCATTAAAAGCATCGGGTAATTGATTTGCAATTCCCTGCAAATGCACAATTCTTTGAACTTCAAGTTCGCATTGCCTTGTACGAGGATCAAGGAAATCAAATGGACTTTGCCAAGATATTTCCTTTTTCAGTTGATCATTTCCTCCCCCTAATGTCGGGAATTGAGTTTCATCAAAATGACAGTCTGCAAATCTTGCAGTAAATAAATCACCCGTTTTTGGCTCAAGATATTTAATAATCGAGGGTGATTCATACCCGACATATATGCCCAACCTTCTTTGAGGTCCCATTTTTGTGCGTTGTGGTGGCGCAATCGGTACATAAACCGCACACCCAAAAATTCGCAAGTGGGATATATTGGGCTCCTTTCCAAACACAATTTGTGTAGGGGAGTAGCTATGATAGCTTGTCGGCCTTATTTTCACAAGTGCGGTTGCATGCAATATAGCATGTCCCCAAGCAGAAACAGGGAGTCTTGATTTCATTAACAAGGGTCTTGCAATTAATTGCAATCGCTTAATAAATGATTCTGCCAGACCATTTTGCGTGTGCACATGAGGCACAGGATGTTCAACAGCAATTCCAATCGACATGCAGAAATCATCAAATGCATGTGATGTATATTCTCCAGCATTATCAAGGCGTATTTTCTTTATCGGATGATCTGGAAACTGTGCTCGCAATTTTATAATTTGTGCAAGTAATCTTGCGAATGCCAAATTGCGAGTTGATAATAAACAAACGTGTGACCAGCGTGATGACGCATCAATTAATACCATAAGGTACTTGAAAGGTCCACACGGTGGATCAATAGGTCCACATATATCGCCTTGAATTCTTTCTAGGAATGTAGGGGATTCAATTCCCACTTTTACTGGAGATGGTCTGGTTATCAATTTCCCTTGTGAACAGGCTGCACAATTGAACTCATTTGGGTTCAATATCATTTGCCTTTTCAATGTATGGCCATTTGAATTTTCAATAATTCGCCTCAGCATTACACTGCCAGGATGCCCAAGTCTATCGTGCCAGGTAATAAATTCACTAGTAGCTTTCAAGCCTACTAGGTTATGTATTTCTGCGGCACATATTTTTGTATAGTATAAGCCAGAGGAGCAACATGGCAATTTTTCATTCACAAATTTTTTGCCATTTTCAATTCGAGTTATCAAAAGATACTCGTGATCTGCCTCTTTTGAAGTTTCAATGTGATATCCATTTTTTCGAATATCATTGAAGCTCAGTAAATTTCTTCGAGCTTTGCATGAGAACAAGGCATTTTCAATTGCCATTTTTGTCCCTTCAGGGAGAAATATAACAGCTCTACCGGAGCCTTTAATGCATTTTGCATTACCGCTTATAGTTTTCACTGCGGTCTTTTCCAATTTTAAATTGGAGAAATAGCTTTTGCTTTTCAAAATGCTATGCGTTGTTGCACTGTCAATGAGGCAGATATCATCTCCGACTTTTGAATTTCCAGCATCCATTTCTTTACAAGAATATAAGAATGTTATTAAACATCAGCAATATAAATATTATTAATGCAAAAGCATATTTATATTATACATGGATAATAAAAGGGAAGTATAAGATATCATTATTTATATTAAACAGGAATTATAAAAGATAAGTACAAAATATATATATATATAGCTATATAATATATTATTTAGTAACAGTATCTGACTCAACAAAATCATCAGCTTCCAGGTGCGTGATATTATCATTTAATATATCATCATAAGTATCATCGTGGGCATTATGGTGTGCTTCAACACCTGGTCTTTCTTTTCGTTTCGAGGCCTGATACAGTTCAGCTAAGTGTTTAGCCGTGTGGCATGTTTGAGCCATATGGCCTTTAATTCCACAACGATAACAAATTTCATCATTTTGTTTATGCTTTCTTGCATAATTTTTTTGTTGTGGTTTGTAAGGCCTTCTGGTATCATATCTGCGATTTTGCTCAAATCGAGGCTTATTTCGATAATTATTTTGACGAGATGATTCACCTCTGCCTCGATTGTGATACCGATTTTGGCCACGATCATCATTTTGATTTTTAAAGTGCCCACGATCACGCACATATTTCGATGATTGAGCCGCGTTCACCTCAGGGAACGGTTTTGCACCTGCGGGCCTAGATTCATGATTTCTCAACAACAATAGGCTGTTTTGTTCAGCCAATAATAAGCAGGTGATAAGATCAGAATATCTCTGAAAACCTTTTTGACGGTATGTCTCACTCAATACTGTGTTTTTAGCATGAAACGTAGAATACGTTTTTTCAAGCATTTCTGCTTCAGATATCTTTTGCCCACATAATTGCAATTGGGCCGTAATTTTGAACACAGCGGAATTATATTCCCGGACTGTTTTAAAATCCTGAAGTCTCAGGTTTGTCCAGTCATCAAGGGCTTTTGGAAGCACCGTCTTTTTAAGATTATCATATCTTTCTTTCAGCTTTTCCCACAATGCCAGTGGGGATTCCACAGTCACGTACTCCATTTTAAGTGCCTCTTCGATATGATGGCACAAGAAAATCATGGCTTTTGCCTGATTTTGATGGCTGGGATTTTTGCCTTCAACAATAGTATCTTCCAGACCCATTGAAGTAAGATGCATTTTTACATCTCGGGCCCAGGACATATAATTGCTTCCTTCAACGGTTAAAGGAGCACATTCCTGCTTTGCAAGGTTAGCCATAATCTTATTGAAAGTTTAGAAATAAGAGATTATACCTCAAATGATAATTTGGACAGAGTCTCCTCGTGCTGATAACGTGTTATAGAAATAACTATCTTTATTTATGTATGTGTACAATAAAATGGTATATGGCTTATTAGCTTGTGTTTATAGTGGAAGTATTGTAATGGAAATTGGGATTAAATGATGAAAGAAATGAAGTTTAAAAGTGGGATAATAAAATGGATAAAGTGTAATAATTATAGCTATGAAATGAAACAAGTATTAAGCTTGCATAAAATTTTTCTAACTTCTCAATACATTACATAGGCTATTTATAAACTTTTTTATCCTCTCACTATTTACTAACCTCATAATCAAGGCATATACATTTCAAGACTTTCACATGTCTAACCTTATGATCAAGGCATGAACATGGATGTTGAACACTAGACATTCACATGTTTTGTTTACATGCATAATACATGGACATTTTTCTCATACAATACATTTAATTTTTATAAAATTACTGAACAAAAATTGATAGTTCTTTAGGTCTCAAAAACAAGAAATAAAGAGGCAAAACATAAGTCATACTCATAATAATAAACAAAAACCGCTGTTTCAATTCGTCACTAAAAAACATAAATTTTTTTTTTTTTTTTTTTTGCTTGACAATAAAAAACATTAATTCATATGTCCTCATGATAGATTAAATACCAAAAAAGACCATAAATGATAAGGAAAACATGAGAAATCCAATTTAACTACCGATCATATAGAACTCTGAATTGAAATTTTTTTTTAAAAAAAAATTGCCTCGATGTCACGCACAGATGCTTAAATCTCGATTCATTCTCTCGTCTGCCTATCCCTGAACTGTAATTTTCTGAACCTGAAAAACCATAACCAAATTAAATAATAAATCATTATATAGGCTAATGAATTAATCTTCTTATTAATTTAATTACCCAAAAATTGAGAGAATCATTAAAATGAGGATTTGCTACTGCTGGATTCCCTCGGTGCACTGCACCTGAAGCACTCTGTCCTGCTAGCAAAGTTGTGCTCATTGCAACCCATTCTGCATTACCATCACAAATAAAAATCAAATTTTTTATTTTTAATTGCCGTAAAAAAAGGTTAATGGCTACTTAATTAAGTAATTAGATTATAAATAAAGTAAACTCTAAGTTGGTCGTATAGAGCTAATACTACAACTTTATTATATTACTTTCACCCAAAAATAAAAACTTAATTATTACTATTACTATTATTATATTTTCATTTTATGACCTGGTGCAAATCCAATCGCCGGACTTCCACCCAGACCTGCCGCCGCCGCCGCCAAAACCGAAGCCACGGGGGCGGGAAACATCGGCGTCAAAGCTGCCGCCGCCGGAGGCGGCAGCATCATCCTTGAGCGCGCCGCATTTGAAGCAGCTGGTGCGGCTGGCGAAGTTATGGGCACCACAATTAGGCATGGAGCAGTACCAGTCACCGGGGCGGACGTCGGGCCCGGTGAAGGCGAACGGCGACGCGGCGCCCGATCTTCCGCTGTAGAAATCGGCGGCGGGCTTGGGGTCGCCGCAGCGCTGGCAGGAGTCCCGGCGCTGGAAATTGAGGTGCTGGCAGGACCTGCAGTTCCAATCTCCCGGCCTGTTGTTCATCTTATTTTCTTGATCACTGATTCAATGAATTTTGAAATCAGACTTTGGGCCAAAGAAAATACAGAAGCATGAAATGAAACAGATTAATAAAATGTTCTTACATTTTACCTCGAAAATGCACCAGAGAATTGAGTTAAGGTAAGGTAACATCATTGATGGGAGTGGCAAAAATATATATAGAGAATAAAAGGGAAGGAAGATGTGAAAATCGAGGCACACAATTTTAAGTACAAGAAATATTTAAATTAAATTTGTAGTACTAAAGTTTTACTGTATACTTACTATATATAATAAGTAATGGTATTACTATTACTAATCTATGGACAGTCTCATCCTCCTTTTGTTTTGAAATAAAGGCCTAAATTTAAAACATTTCCCAAGCATCTCAACGTTAATTTACCTTTTAATGCTTTGGGTCATTCTCCCCTTCACTGTTTCATCACTATCTTAAATATTTTATTATTGGAGCTAGATTGAACTTATTTTAACTCTTAAAATTTGCTCTAAATGGCGAGAATTCAAGTTTTTGATGCCTTAGTTTAATTATCCAATATTTTTCTTAAACTAATTAATAACAAAATTAAACAAATGAGTTCATAAATGCTAAATTTTATGCAAAATTAATGGATTTATTTGTTGGCCACAAACTGATTCAGACAAATTTTTAAGGCAGCTGTTAATTTTTTTTTTTTTTTTTTGTGACGGAATGAAGAATCTAGAAATAACTTGAGGTGAGTAAGACCAAAAGAAGTTGAACTGAGTAGTATGAAGCTCTGACAGCTTAAACAAAGGTCTTGATTACCTTTATGTATGCATAATTCTATTTTGAGAGATACAACACTTCAATACACCAATAGTCTTAGACCCACTTCAATACACCAATAGTCTTAGACCCAATGAGACATGTAAATACCCTGGAATTAAAAAAAAAAAAAAAACTTGAGGTGTAAGAAACTTTGGGGTTAAATTGGTCAGACAAATAAATTAAGAGGTGTATTTATTAAGATTAACATTTAAGAAGATTGTGAGATTCACACGAAAATAAATGTCATTAAGACATCGAATTAATTAATATTGTGCGGTTCATCGATTCATCCCAAATATAATTACTCTACTTGGATAAAAGAGTTATTAGTACTATTTTTTAACGGCAATGATTATAGTTATCTTAGCTTTTAGTATAATCACTACTACGAATTTTGTTTTGTTAGCTAAAATTGTGTTATCTAACGAATTTCGGTCGGTAACCTCTTTAGAGACCGAATTTACCAAATTTTTTTGTCACTAAAATTGAAAAACTTAAGTGAATGAAGTAATTGAGTTATTCAATGGATTGTCAATTTACTTAATTAAATCACGTTCGTACAAATATATACTATATATATATAAATTATTAAGTATATTAAAACACTATCTTTAATTAATTACTATTTTTGTTTTTCAATCCAAATTTCTTTGCAAGTAAGAATAATTTTGCTTAAGGAAATGTGGACTTGGCCTAATAGTCATGTCTATTGGCTTCCAACCTTATGATTGGGGTTTAATTCTCCATCCGGCGCTCTATCCCTCTCCTTTGTCCCTTTATAATATCCTTCCCATTTATCTCTTTGTAATTTGTATTGCTTAGGCTCTCACACATCTTTGCCGGCACTTGAGTCAATCAATAATTTCTCTCTAGTTTATTTGTGAAAAAAATAAAAATAATCGGTTGACCTTTTAAGATTATCAATACACATGATACTTTAAGGTTGAAAATTATGTCATGCGTTTATAGTATATTGATTATTTTTCTTATAAATATATATATATATATATATATATATATTAGATGGATAAATTTTAAGGGGTCGACAATTCTATAAGTTACCCAATCACTACAAATATATATATATATATATATATTCTGTTGGCCGTCCAATTTATTTATTTATGGATCATATGGAATCACTAAAAGGTGGAATGCATTGTTAAATTTGATAAAGCTCAACATACTTCAAGAAATTCTGTGATTTTATTTCGAAAACAGCCCTCACTTGCTTTTAAGTTGTGTCAAAATTATCCAACCAAATACTAGCTATTTTTTTACTCATTTCTTTGAAGTAAAATAATGCTCCAGTTAAAGATTTAAGTTATTTAAAGGCAACGCTTTAGATATTTAATAATTTTTATTATAAATTATAATAAATATGTCAAATTTTAGTGAGTTTATGACCTTTAGGATCAGCCAATTCCTTCGTTTCTTTTAAACTTTGAACTCGGCGAAAACAATATAGTGCACTTGGTTGTTCTTATATTATGGGAAGCATAAAACGAAGCTCTCAATATATATTTAGTTTCTTGAAAATCAAAATTTTCAACGACGACTGTAGGAAATTCCACAATATTGAATCCAATACAATTACTGTATGGATTATGGAACACGCTATATATATATATATGTATATATATATATTCCCCTGAGGCCTGAAGGATGCAGTTGATATGTGAAAAATAAGAAGATTTTAGAAATGAGCCGACCGGAGTAATATAGTACTCCATAATATAGAAATATCCAAATTTAGAGTCAGACAGACAGACAGTCTCCAGTCTCCACAATTAAGTTGATGAAAAGAGAAAATGAAATTCCTTTTGCTTTAATTTCTTTTGAATATTCTTGCTTTGTAAGTGGAGTACTTCAGTAGTTTGTACTTGAACAAGATTGAGTAGTAATGCGAGGCAAGGCAAGCCAAATGTCTGCAGGTTGGGGGATTTACTTTATTACCCCACAGTCCCGCACCACTTTATATTTGGACCGTCCTCTTGTATCCGACGACTAATTTGTCGTTTTCTGATATTTTGTTTATTTTATTTTATGTTTTAAATACTACTATAATTTTCCAAAAATTTCTTTCTTCTAGATTGCCCCCTTAGAACTCTATCAAGTTATATGCGTGTTAGCGTGTATATCTATATACATGTAGATGTAGTACGTATATCTTAAATATTGATGGAATAGTTTTAGACATTTCTTTTCTATTCATAAATTAATTTTGCCAGCTGATATTGATAACTTATAAGAGCTAACTAAGGTCTAAGAGTAGATATATACTAGTAGTTTCTAAATAATTTTATGTCATTAATTTTTTTTTTTAAAAAATTTAAATATCAAATTTAGTCGAAATCTTTAGTAATGAACGAATTTCGATCGCATATTCAATCACTTAACTTAATTTGAGATTGGATTTTATGTTTTATGAACCAAAATATTTGATTGTTAAAACAAGAAAAACTTAAAGAGTGTATTCCATATAAATGTGCCGATGTATATATTTCATCAAACTACTCATGAATAGAGTTGACCAATTAACACGAAGCTGAAGACTCGACACAAACTCGACATGAAATAAATGGGTTTGGATTAAGAATTTCGACACATTTAAGTATTTGGGTCAACTTGAACCCGACCCGACACGTACGTTTAATATATACAGGTTGGTGTTTTGGCTGGCCGCTGTCTGGCTGTGCCAAAGGACCTTTTTCTCCTCAAGGGAGGCTACCGGAGAAAGGTTCAAACCGGTTACGGGTCCGGATTAATGATAATGCGCCCAAACTTGACAAATTACGCCCAAACTTGACTGAATATTCCTTAGTATTCGAATGGCAACAAAATACAATGGAGAATCTACCTGTTGTTAAGAAACAACGGCGAATTCACCGGAAAAACTAGAACCAAACTACCGGTTGTTGAGAAACAACGGTGGACTTGGAAGTAACCGCTACAAGCTAAGCTAGAATCTAGGAAAAACTGTAAAGGAAAACAGTAAAGGAAAGCAGTAAAGATACAAAGAAGTAAATTTGATAAAGGAATTTGGGGGTTGGATTGATCTCCCCGATTCTGTGTATGGCGTCCCCTATTTATAGCCGGAGCTGAAATAACCGCTCTCCGGCCGATTCCCCTAAGCCGACTCCACTGTTTGCTTCAATCGGCTGATTTGATTCCATTTCGGCCGAAATCTTTTCCTTCCGAAGCCTTCTTCCGTTCGGGTCCCTTCTTCTGCTCTGGATCGTTCTCTTTTCATTTCTCGGCCCAATAGATCTCAAGCCCAACTCCTCTTATAAGTCCCTCTTTGGCCCATCTTCTATGGCCCAATTTTTTCTCCGTGCCCACTATTCCTTGTGGCCCCAACAGATGCCCACCTTACTTGGGCGGTTTTTCGTTCGGAAAAGAGCTCAAGTAACTCCTCTCTCTTTTCTTTGGCGGTTATTTTTTTCTCTTCTCGAGGGCTCCTGTCATCACTACTCTATTTACATAGCCCGTTATGCCTTCGTAGTAAACCGCCCTTTCAACTTCCTCTTTGTCTGTCTTCTCCGATGGATCCTCCTCCCGTTACTGCTCTTTCTTAAGATTTTCTTAAGATTGAGAATACATTCGCTTCTTACTCTGCCGTGCGTCTCCTTCCTGAAGGCTACTATTCCCTTGGTCCACTAGGTATTCCCGAAGAAATTGACGAGTGTACTGCTCGTATCTTCGAGAATCGCTCCATACCATTATACTCTTCCTGTTTCTCTTCTAAGCTTTTCCCCCCGTCACTTGCTAGTTGGCCTTCGGATTCTCCTGATTATGTGGAGTGGTATCGTCATCTTGAACCTCATTGCCGCGAATCCTGGGTTAAATCTTATACTCGTCGCATGATTCTTCTCAGTACTATGTCTTTTCCATCGGATATTCGTCCTATTCAGGCTCTCCTCTGTTTCTGGAATCCTTCTGTAAACTGTTTTTGTTTCCCCTGGGGTATGATGACCCCCACTGTCCAAGATGTGAAACTCCTTTTAGGCCTTTCTGTTCGTGGGGAGAACCTCGGTGTTATGTCTCTACCCAAGGAGAAAAATGCCAGTTTTTCTTCTGGTGATTCTTTAAAGGATTGGATTGTTACTCACCAGAGTGACCCTGCTTCGCCTACTCCGCACCCTTTGGAGCCCCTGGCCTTCATGATGTATTTCCTCACGAGGTTCTTTTGGTGTACTCCCTCAAAAGGAGTTCTTCTTGAGACGCAACCCCTGGCCTCGGCGATTCTCAACCTTGTTGCTATGCCTTTAGCCGATTTCTTCCTTGCCCATCTGTACGCGGGCATAACGGCTACTGTGTCGGGCTGGGAAAAGGGTTTCCCTGATAAAGCCCGTGGTCCATTATGGTTTCTTCATCTGTGGCTGGTTTGGCATTTCCGTGATATCTCCAAATTTCCCGCTCAAGATATCTCTCCTAATTATTTTGCCGCCCCTGATCTCCTAAGGTCATCCCTTCCTGCCCTATCGATCCCACATTGGATCAATTATTTCTTGGGCCGAACTGTCAATCAGTCTTTTTCCCATTATCATTATAGGAGGACCGAATTCGACTGGGTGAAGGAGATCGCCACTGCCCCTTTCGGGACTACCCTTCATGTATCTCTCGCTCAGATTTGGAATAGATGCATACTTCCCCGTCCCATTTTCAATGGTTCTTCATTTCTGTCCACCAAGACTGCTATTCCCTCTGAGATTTACAATCCCCACTTGGTTAGCCGTCAATTCGGCTTCAGTCAAGAGTTAGTAGCAGCTCTCAGGGCCGATAATCGCCTTTCTGCTTCTGCTAGCCGCGCACAATGTTCCTTGTACCATAAGCGCTTAATCGAATTCAAGGTGGTGAAATTTAATGTTCGTCCTGGACTTACTACTTCTCGTTTTCGGACTTGGTGGGACGGCGTTGCTCGTACTTTTTTCGGCGCTGATCTCAATTCACTCTTGCGGCGCGGTGGTTTCTCTCCTATTCTGTGTTTTTCCTCGTGCCTTTCATATTCGCCGAATTCTACCCCCCAGCGCACTCTTGGTTCGCCTTCTTCCTCTCATCCAGGTAAATTTCTTTCTTTTTTCAGAGTCTCCTTTCTCATTTTCACATTTCTCATCTGGTTTTTTTTTTCTTTTTTTTTTCTTTTTCTTGACTTTAGATGCTCCTCGTTCTTCTGCCTCGGATCCTGGTCGAAAGAGGCCCGCTTCGTCTTTAGACCCTCTTGTCGGCTCTCTCCCTCCAGCTCAGACTAGAAGGCGTTCATCTCGCTCACCTCTTGGCAGAATTTCTTCTGCCTTACCAGTATCCAGTATCTTCCCGATTTTGACTATTGCTTCGAGTCCTCTCTCAACCGAACCTCGCAAATCGCCTGACGGTAGTAATTCGATTGTTCGTGCTGATTCCTCTTCGGCCATTCCTTTAGAATTGGCCTAAGACTCTATTTTGACCGATCCTGTTATTTCTCCCTTGATGAATCCTCCTCAACCTGTTGGAGATTCTGTTGTGCCTTCATCTTTGGCTACTTTGGAACCCCTCAATCCTTCTCTTGGTGGCGCAGTTACTGATGATGCCTCCGCCGATCAAATTCCCTCATCTCCATTTCCTGATCGGCGTATTCTGGATGACTTCTTTTCTCCTGTCCCTTCTTCTTCTCTTCCATCGGACCCTTCGACTAATCTTGGCGAGTGTTTGGCTCAGTTGTGTAATTTGATCGCCAGGCAAACCGATGTGGAATTTGTCAATCCAAAACCGATTCTCATTCTCCTATCTCATCTCGAATAGCACATCCATGCAGAGATGGTTTCCCTAAATCTAAGTAGTTCTCTTTAGATGATTATGAAGTCTGTCCTTTCTATGGACCAAGAGCTAGTAGCTCATTTGGCGATGCGGAACAAACTTGCTGCTGAGCGTGAGGCTGCGGCTTCTTCTCAGGCCATCTTTGACAACTACTCGGCGGAATACCGGGCTACAATGAATGTTCTCTCTGAAACGGAGTCTCTGGAGCATAAGCATTCTGAAGATCTTTCTTTAGTTCGCTCACAGATAGCCGAACTTAAACAAAGGGAACGGGAGTTGGAATCAGCTTTGGACCAGACCAAGCGGAAATCGGCTGATTTAAAGCAGTCGATAAAAGTTCTTCGTCAATCGGCCGAAGCCCCCAAAGCCATGATCTTGGACTTTCAACGGGATGCTGCCTACCTTGCCATGCGGTCCAGTTTTAATGATTACATACTTGATACTTTCTAAGAAAAGTGGGCCGAAACTCAATCCTTAGTCGGCCATCTCGATCTAGCTATCAAAAGCCTTGGCGGGAAAAGTGTTGCTCATGTTCTTTCTCCCCCAACTTTATTTCCTTTGGACCCGTCGGAGATGGAATCTTCCCCGTCGGGTGATGCTCCTTCATCTTCAAAAGCTCCTGCAGGTATTCTATCCTTTCCCCTTTTGTCATTTGATTGCTCTTTATGTCCTCTTACTCCATCGTCCCTTTTCTTGTACTTATCTAGGGAAATCTGATGCTGGCGCTGATTTGGCCACCGATCGTCCTTCTTCGAGCAACGTTCCTGGTCCTTCTTCGACAGCGGGCTCGGATTTGATGATGTCTGCAGTTAACCCTTCTATCGACGCTCTCCAAGGATTGGACAACGATATCCATTTTGATGACAGCGCAGATCATTAGTTTCCTTTGTGTTACTTGACTCTGTATATGGGCCAAAATTTCGCCCCGTTTTCATTTGAATATGAATTTTGGCTATTTTTGCCAACTGTTGTCGGCCCCCTTTTTCTTTTTTGTAAGTTGTATTGGCCGACGGAATGTACTTGGATTCGTATCTTTTTATCTCTGCAATATGATTCGTATCCGATTCATTCCATGATTTTTCGATCTTCTTCATTACTGATTCCTGAATGTTAGCAGCTTTTTCTGGGAATCAGCTGTAACGTTTTCCCATAAATAACATTTAATATTGACCACTTCCTCTGCCAAGTACTTATCCGTCTTCTATAAATACCCGGCTTTTATCGATGTTTATCCATCACTTCTTCAGCTTTTCTTTAACAATATGGCTTTCCTTTTTTCTTTATTCAATCCCTTATCTCCAGTGCCCCCATGGTTTCTGGATCATGTATCTTCAAGGATTTCCAGACGTGATACGAAAACTTTCCGCCCATGCGGCACGAGTTCAGCTAACATCCTTCTCATCATGCTAGTATGGGTGAGGATCTCCATTTATTATTCCAAATGCAGGTCTCGGTGGCTATGCAGATGTATTCCTCTTTTCTACTTTGCGGTTGCATATCCGGTCGGACTTTCTAATGGGGGGAATTATTGCCCTTAGTTATTCCTCCATCCCTTCCTCCTTCCACCGTTTTTGGGTGACTGCCTCGCTGCACTCCTCCTACTTCTGTCTGAGGTCGTGCGGATGCTGTACCCGGGTTTGACTTCTACCTCTGGGACGTTGTACCATTCGTTCTAGCATATCCAAGAGTAGAAGTTCGGTGGTAGGACTAAAATCGGCAATACTGTTCTGGGGCAAGCAACTGTGCCCTGTTTCTGTTTTGCCGATAGTTTTAGCGGCATTTCTACAAGGCTGAGCATCCTTCAAGGACCTTTCCCTTGTATATGCCTGCATAGGATAGGACGTTTCCCTTGTATATTGTAATTTCGGACTATCGACGCCGTTTTCGGCCGAAGTAGTACCTTTTTGTAATGTTCGCTCATGCAATAAAATCTTTACTTTTTCGCCTTACTTGATGTTTAATCCCACGCCGATGGATAATATTTCTTCATATATCTTGCATTTACTGGATTTGACATCTGCTCACCATTTTCATCCACTAACATGTATGCTCCATTCGGTAATTTCGTCTGAACAATAAACGGCCCCTCCCAATTGGGGCTCCACTTACCTAATCGGCCATCCTTCTGTTTAGGTGGCCATATAACTTTCCAAACTAAATCGCCGACTTCAAATCGTTTTACATGAATTCGCTTATTATACCAATCGGCCACAATATCTTTATTTTTCAGCAAATTCTCAAAGGCTTGCACCCGATCGGAGTTAACTTCCAATAATTCATTTTTCATCGCACAATCATATTGTTCGGCCGACATTAAATCTGCTTGGCTTGTGCTTAAAGTCGGCACTGTTATTTCGGCTGGAAGTACTGCGTCCATTCCATACGTCAGCCGAAATAGTGTAAATCCAGTGGCTGAAGTCTTGGCATTTCGATAAGCCCACAACGCTTCAGATAACTTCTCATGCCACTTTCTTGGTTGATCTTCGATCATTTTCTTTATAATTCCTATCAACTGCTTATTCGTGGCCTCTGCCTGTCCATTCCCTTGTGGATAATATGGCGACGAGTGCACAATCTTTATCCCATACTCTTTTGCAAAGGCCTTGACTTTTTCTCCCACAAATACAGTTCCTCTATCTGTTAGAATCGTTTGTGGAATTCCAAATCTATATATCAACTGTCTCTTAATAAATTCGATCACTTCTTCTTGCGAAATGCTGACATATGCCTGAGCTTCGGCCCACTTTGTGAAATAGTCCGTTGCCACTAGCACAAACTCATGCCTTTTCGATGAAGAAGGATGAATCTTCCCAATTATATCCATAGCCCATCCTCGAAATGGCCATGGCTTAATCATTATATGCAGTTCTTCGGCCGGTAACTTTTGAATCGGCCCATGCTTCTGACATTCGCGGCATCCTTCAGCATATTTCTCACAATCAATTCCCATATTCGGCCAATAATATCCCAGCCGAATAATACTCCATTTCATCGATTTTCCTGCACGGTGTGCGCCTCATATTCCTTCATGAACTTCTCCCATTACTCTTTTAGCATCTTCCTCTCCGACGCATCTGAGTAATACTCCATCAATGGCTCGCTTAAAGAGTAACCCTCCTATCACTGTATAATCCATCACCTTCTGCTTTTCGACTGGACTAGCTTCGGATGGATTTTCCAACGTTTGTGCTATCTTCTTTATCCATTCGGCCTTTTCAGTTTCGGCCAAATATATTTCCAAATTTCCCGCTATCGGCATCAGCCGATACCTGGCTGCATGTTGGGCCAAGTCGTTAGCTAATTCATTTTTCTCCCTTGGGATGTATTCGATGTATACCTCGTCGAATTCTTCTAACAAACCGATTGCTTCTTCGTACAATCCAATTAGTTGGGAACTTTTGACCGAAAAATCTCCTATCAGCTGCTGAATAACTACTTGTGAATCTCCTCTGATTACGATAGCTCTTATTCTTTCTTCTATTAGTCGTCGTAATCCCGAGATCAATGCCTTATATTCAGCTTGGTTATTCGTATAGGACTTCGGTAACTGTACGAAATACTTGTATATCTTGCCCTCCGGTGTATGTATAGTAAACCCTGCTCCAACTCCTGAAGCGGCTTTTGAACCATCGAACGTCATTATCCATGGTTGTAGATATACAATCCCTTCCTCATTTATTTCTTTCAGCCGAACTTGATCCCCGATATCGTTGGACACTGGGAGCATTACATGATCGGCCAAAAAATCGGCTACAATTTGACCTTTCATAGCCCTAAGTGGCTGATATTTCAAGTCATATGCATTTAACTTCATGGCCCACTTGGCCATTCTTCGGCTACTGATCGGATCGTTCATCATAATTTTTACTATATCAACCGAAGCTACCACTATAACTTGTCGTGGTTGAATATAATATTCCAACTTTTGACATACATGATAAAGACTTAAACACAATTTATGAATCGGCGAGTACCTTAATTCGGCATCCCTAAGGATTCGGCTTAGATAGTAAATCGCCCGATCTCTTCCTTCATCGTCTTCTTGAGCCAACAACGCTCCAATAGACTCTTCGGCCGCTGCTATGTACAATTTGAGCGGTCGGCCAAAATTGGAGGGACCAACACTGGCGGATTCTCCAAAGCTTGCTTCAATTGCTCAAAGGCTCTTTGTTGATCAACTCCCCATATGAATTCCTCCTCTTTCTTCAACCTTAGTAAATCGGTTAATGGTTTCGACTTTCCGGCCGCATTTGCCAGAAATCGCCTCAAGAAACCGATCTTCCCAAGGAATTTTTGCAGACTCTTCTTATCATGTGGAGGCCTGGCTTCTTGGATTGCTCTGGTCTTATTCGCATCAACTTCTATGCCCTTATTGTGTACCAAGAACCCAAGAAAATTTCCTGCTTGCACTCCAAAAGCGCACTTAGCTGGATTCATCTTCACTCCATGTAATCTCATTCTTGTGAATACCCTTCGCAAATCGTCCAAGTGGCTTTCCATATCTTTGGATCTGACCATGACATCATCGATATAGACTTCGACACATTCTCCTATTAGATCATGAAAAACATAATTCATGGCCCTTTGATAGGTAGCTCCTGCATTCTTCAAGCCGAATGGCATTACTACCCATTCGTATATTCCTATGGCTCCCGGGCACCGAAATGCAGTTTTATGAACATCTTCTTCGGCCATAAAGATTTGGTTGTATCCTGAATATCCATCCATAAATGACAACATCCCCTGTTTTGCGGCCGAATCAATCAACAAATCAACAATAGGCATCATATACTCATCTTTAGGAGTGGCTATATTAAGATTTCTGAAATCGATACACACTCTCAACTTCCCATTCTTTTTGATTACAGGAACAATATTCGATAACCACTCTACATATTTAGCTGGCTCACAAATCCGGCCGCTAACAATTTTTCTATTTCCTCTTTTATTCTTGGAACTATTTCGGGCGCTGCCCTCCTGGCCGGCTGTTTATGTGGCCTGAACCCTTCTTTGATTGGTAATCTATGATCCACAATCGATCGCTCCAATCCTGGCATCTCTGTATAGTCCCATGCGAAACAATCCTTGAACTCGATTAGCACCTCCTTGAATCGGCTTGTCATCTGCTGATCTAAATTTGCATTTAATGGGATCTCCCTCGGGTGCTCATCTGTACCAACATTGACCATTTTCAAGGGGTCTTGAGCTTTGAAATCCGGTGTTCGTTTTGGAATTGCATCCATTAATTCGCTCCATCCTGCTTTATCGTCTGAAACCCTGAGTTCGGCCGATTCGAACTCGATTGCTTGATTCGATTGTGCATCCATCATTTACTTTCTTCCTCAACTGGCCGTTCGTCGGCCTGATATCTGACCTCGAACCCTAAATCTATCCAATCACACTCAACAACCTGCGGGTACAGGTCCCCAACCACAGCTAGGAATGGTTGTATGGGTTCTTCATATAATACCGCATCAATTCGGCCGACTGAGCTGACTGGAAACGGAGGTTGGTCTTCTTCCACTTCTTCAACTGTGCCATCCTTTTTCCAGAACCACACTTTCTGGTGCAATGTTGATGGCAAACATCGGGATGTATGTATCCAGCATCGGCCAAGAAGGGCCGCATACGGGACTTCGGCATCTACAACAAAGAACATGGTCGGAATCGATATCGTTCCGACCGTTACATCCACCAAAATACACCCTTCGGCCGCGGTTTGGGCTCCCACAAAACTCAATACTTTCATCCTTGTAGGGAGTAAATCTTCCTTTGAACGGCCTATCTTCGTCAGTGTAGCCAATGGCATAATATTGACGGTTGCTCCTCCGTCAATAAACATTCTTCTGAGCGGTCTCCCATTGACCCAACCCTTCACATACAAAGGTCTCACATGTTGAGACATCTTTGCAGTCGGCAGTAGAATCGTGCTTGGTTGAGCTTCTGGGACAAACGCCTCATAGCCTTCTTCGACAACTTTCTCAGTTTCGGCCTCAGGCCGAAATGCTTCAAGTTTGGCGAAACAGAAATCCACATTGGGCTCTTCATCGCCGAAATATTCTCCCTCTTTCTGGCAGAAGACCACGGCTGGTTCGGAGTCAGACCAGTACTCGTCCTCAGTTGTTGTGGTCACTCCTACCATGTTCGCACTAGGCCCGAAGTCGAACTTGAACTGCCCGATCGAAAATGTATCACTATTCGAGACAATATTTGTTTTTCGCTTCCATTCCCTAGTTCGGATTGGTCTAGGCTTCCACTCTTCTTTTGCTTTTGGTTGTTCGTCTTTGATTTTCGGCTGCATTACTTTCTGCCGAAATTCAGTTTTGTTTTTCAGCCGATCCTCCCCTTCTTTCGGCTTCCTTTCTTCTTTCCCTTCGGCTGACTTCAAACGAGCCGAAAATACTCTATTGATTATCCTTCCTTCCGAGAACGAGCAATCGTCTGGAAAGTCCTCTTCCATATGCATCATTTCGTACTCCTCTTGCTCAAAAGCACCAGCTGCTTTAAGCCGTTGCATTCTTCGTTTGAAAGTACGATATGATCCCTTTCCTTTCGGAACTTTTCTCTCTTCTGCCCTCCAGGCGGAATTGTCAAATCGGCGTTGGCCGAAATGCCTCTTTTTTGGGGAATTTTGGACCCATCGGCCTACCTGAGTATTTGCTGGTGGCCTTCTGAGCTTCTTCATTTCGGGACTGACAGCTTCTTCAGGAACTGTGATCTGAATCACAGTCTTTCCATTCTGCTTATCGGCTGTCAACTTCATCTCTGAATCCCATCCGTTAGTTATGATTTTCAACGTTGGCTTCTCACTCTTATTCCCGATCTCGATCTCCTGATGTTTCTCCGATTGCTTGATCCACTCCTTCACTTCATAATTCCCCAATCGGTCGAAAACATCCGCAACTTTCTCCTTCCCCTTCGGAGATCCTAATCGTTTCCACACTCCTGTCTTCTGAGCCGATGGCTGATCTCCAAGCCGATCGTGCACAGAACTTTTGCTAGATGACGATTGATCCCCCAATCGGTCATGCACAGACCTATTCTGGTCGGGATGCACCATCACCATGTTGGCAACAGGGAACAGATTCTTATCAATCGCCATAAGCCTGTCTGGGAACTTCAGCTTCCCATCATCGACATGCTTCTGAATTAGCTTCCTGAAATGTCCACAAACCGCCGTGGAATGAGTAGCCGATCCATGGAATCTGCACCATCCAGCTTCCAATTGATCCTTGGTGGGCTGTGGATGGTTTCCTTTAAATTCCAGCAATCCGTTCTTCTGGCAATAATCAAATATTTCGTCCATTTGTGACAAGTCGAAAGAATAAAATCTTTGAGATTCATCCCCTCCTTCTTTCTCCTTGCCTCTGGCTGGCCGAAGTGCTGGACAAGTCATAGGCTTTTTAATGATTAATTCTGCCCTCGCAACCTCGGCTAATGCGGGAACGTCATCCGTGTTGTACTCTTCCTAGACTTCACATCTATCCAGAGACTCAGCAAATGAAGCAGCTGACTGGATAGGTTGTGATCTTCCACTTTGACTTCGGCTTGATTTGAAAGCCGCTTGTTCTGCCAAATACGTCTCCATCCTTATGGCTTCGGCCGTTAATTCGGCCACAGTCATTGGTCTTGTAACCATCAATCTATCCTTGATGGCAAACTTCAAATTCTGCTTCAGGATTTGAATATATTCATGCTCAGGCAGTATTTTTTCATCTGAGCCTTCACTGCATAAAATCTTTCAATGAATTCTGTAACTGATTCAGATGCCTTCTGCTTGGTTGACGTCAGATCAACTACCGAAACTTCAGGACTGGTATTATAGAATCGGTCATGGAATAACCGCTCCATCTCGGCCCATGTATTGACCGATCCCGCTGGCAAATTGATGTACCACTCAAATGCCGGGCCAGTTAACGATAAGCTGAACAATATCAGCTTGTGAAAATCGTTTTGCGCGATTCTGGTGCATTGAGCTGTAAATCGGCCAATATGCTCAATCGTAGAGCGGCCGACTTCTCCAGAGAAAGTGTTAAAATCTGGAACCTTTACTCCTCTAGGCAGTGGATACTGCTCCTCAATATAGTCTGGATAAGGTTTCCGATACATCGGCCTATTCTCCTGGCCGATGATATTTCCAAACTGAGTACGAATTATCTCAGCAATTAACTCCCTGTCAACCAGCTGTGGTGGATTCTGCTGCTGTGGTACGTATTGTTGTTGGACCACTGGAGCAGGCGGTTGAACGACTGGTTGAGGCGGTTGATTCTGTTGCTGATCGTACCTTTGCTGAGGAGGGACGAAAGGCCGTGGTCCGTGCCCTCCTGGCGGCCGATAGGCCTGCTGTTGAAAATTATGAGGATTTTGCATCGCAGGTGGTGGATTTTGCGCCATTGGTAGTTGCTGCGTTCCCATCGGATTCATATTCCTCGCTATTTCGGCTCTGAACATAGCTGACATTGCTGCCAGGATATTGCCTTCTATCTGGCGAACCGAATTAGTAACCGCCGCTTCAACCATAAATTGGACCTGATCTCGGAACCGTGGGGTTAAATCATCGTTTGAAAACTCCTGATTGTGGAAGTTTGATGGTCCGGGGAACCCTGGGGGGAATTCTCCGGCTTCTACTGCGCTCTCTTCCTGGATCGGCGACAAATACGTCCTCGCTGCCGTGTTAACCGCTGGAGTTGCTTGTTCAAATGCCATTTCGTGTCCCACTGGGCGTGCCACTGTTTTGGCTGGCCGCTGTCTGGCTGTGCCAAAGGACCTTTTTCTCCTCAAGGGAGGCTACCGGAGAAAGGATCAAACCGGTTACGGGTCCGGATTAATGATAATGCGCCCAAACTTGACAAATTACGCCCAAACTTGACTGAATATTCCTTAGTATTCGAATGGCAACAAAATACAATGGAGAATCTACCTGTTGTTAAGAAACAACGGCGAATTCACCGGAAAAACTAGAACCAAACTACCGGTTGTTGAGAAACAACGGTGGACTTGGAAGTAACCGCTACAAGCTAAGCTAGAATCTAGGAAAAACTGTAAAGGAAAGCAGTAAAGGAAAGCAGTAAAGATACATAGAAGTAAATTTGATAAAGGAATTTGGGGGTTGGATTGATCTCCCCGATTCTGTGTATGGCGTCCCCTATTTATAGCCGGAGCTGAAATAACCGCTCTCCGGCCGATTCCCCTAAGCCGACTCCACTGTTTGCTTCAATCGGCTGATTTGATTCCATTTCGGCCGAAATCTTTTCCTTCCGAAGCCTTCTTCTGTTCGGATCCCTTCTTCTGCTCTGGATCGCTCTCTTTTCATTTTTCGGCCCAATAGATCTCAAGCCCAACTCCTCTTATAAGTCCCTCTTCGGCCCATCTTCTATGGCCCAATTTTTTCTCCGTGGCCCACTATTCCTTGTGACCCCAACAGTTGGGTTATGATATAACACGTTTAATACTATGCAACAAAATGCATTTCATGGCCTGTGAAGCGATAAATTAAAGGCGTTTACTCGCCTGCGGGGTGACAAAAATCTTCACCTTGCCTATTTCGTTGCTTGCGAGGCGATGGGAAAAAAGCCAAATATATCCTTTTTGTTTAAAAAAAGCCAAATCTATCATTTTTCTATTTTATTACCGAATTTATCCTCTACATATGCTAATTATATCCGAAAATATCCTAAATTCACTAATCGTGGAATGCCTGCTGACGTGGCAATAAATTAACTTAAACCCTACACGCTGGATCGAATTTGAAGTGTGTCTCAATTAGGGCTGGGGAAAAATACCGAATATACTACATACCGCACATACCGTATCGAAAAAATACCGAAAATATCGAAATTTTAGTTATACCGTAATTTACGGTATGGTATCATACCGTACCGTAACATTTCGGTACGGTAACAGTATACATTTTTTGATAACGCGGTATATCGCTACCGTACCGAACTTTGGTATATACCACGGTATCGGTATATACCGCGATACCGTTATATACCGTAATATCGGTATGTTGGTATATAGCGAAAGTTCGGTATGCCGGTATATACCGCGGTACGGTATGTCGGTATGTACTTAATGTTCGGTATAGCGGAATATACCGAACTTACCGGAATATCGGTATGGAAACGGTATGAAAATATTTCATACCGAAACTTTCGGTATACCGAAGATCGGTATACCGAAATGTTCGGTACGACAACGGTATGAAATTTTTCATACCGTAAATTTCGGTAAGGTATACTGTACGGAGAATTTTTTTCAGTATGATACTGTACCGAAAATTTCGATATTTCTTTTTTCGATACGGTATGTGCGGTGCGGTATACTCGGTATTTTTCCCCAGCCTTAATTGAGAGACACTTCAAATCTCATCCAGCGTGTAGGGTTTAAGTTAATTTATTGGGACGTCAGCAGCCATTCCACGATTAGTGAATTTAGGATATTTCCGGATATAATTAGCATATGTAGAGGATAAATTCGGTAATAAAATAAAAAAAGGATAGATTTAGCTTTTTTTGAAACAAAAGGGATATATTTGGCCTTTTTTCCCGAGGCGATGATATATGACTTATTTCATATGGTTCCTCACTTAAATAGACAACAAACTTATTTTCATTTTAGTTTGTGGTCTGAAATTTCATCGCCTATACAGCTGCAATTTCTTTGTTTCTAGGAAAAATTCATGTAGTGAATATAGATTTTGAGAGGATAACAACTTAGGTTAGCTAGCCAATCGTCATTCCCCTCATTTTTCATTAAATATATATGTAGGAGGCCATACAATATACACTAGAAATTTTCCATCACAAATTGCGACGGATTTTTTGGCGGAAATTTTCCATCGCAAAATCCGTTATAAAAAGGAAAAGAAAAAAAAAAAAAACTTGCAAGGCTCAAACCTCTTCACAAAAAATTCATTGCGAATTCCGATGGAATACATTCTCGTCGCAAATAGCAATAAAATACATTTCCATCTGTTAGAAAGAAGATGCCCGGTTGTAGGTCGAAGCCGTAGGTGCATCTTCTTTCTAATATGGTATCAGTCTCTCAGAGCCTGAGTACCCATTTGGGTCTCGTTGAGGGTGCTATAATATCCCACATCGCTTATATTTTGGGATATCCCCTGTTTATATTAACACGGGCCACTGTACCTACTACCAATTGGTTTTGAGTGGACGCTCTAAGTCCATGTTATTTCTAATACCATGGCAAACAACAAATTTTCTTGTAGTGATAAAAGGTTTTGGAACTGGAATAAAATTAAGACGGGGAATCTCTCTATCTCCGATCCTGGACAAGTTCGTCCTCACTTAGCTATTTTACATTGTTTACGTATACTTACATATAATAATGCAATTTAGATATATATCATGCAATGATGAGTGCAGATGCATAATGTTCCCTCGTGTGCTACAGAATTCAATAATACATTCACAATCATGAGTGTATATACATTCATAATCTTCCCAACTACGACGATGTTTTCCAACCCTACTTTTTGCTGTTGGCCATTGATGAATTAATTAAGTATATTTAGGACTACTATATATAAAAATCATCAACAATTCATACATTAATTATTCAATTTATATGTACTTATTATAAAGATAATAATTTACAAATTTTCAAATTCAGAGTGGTTTTTATTAAGATAAATAGTAGAATTTTCATATTTAGACTAAAAATGGAAGATTTTAATAAATAACATTAATGGGTTTAGTGTATCTTTTTCAAAAGGCAAGGTCGTTTATTAAATTAAGCTAAGGTGTAAAGTGAAAATGACAAGAGTTTCGATAAAGAAATAAGATGGAAGAGAAGAAGAGAAGACGACAGTGGTGGTGGTGATGGCTAATATAAGTAGTAGTCTTCGAGGCCCATTTTTGACCATCTCTTTAATTTTCTTTTTATTATTACTTAACGTCTTTTTCTTTTTCCATACTAACCCCTTTTTTGCTGTCTCATTTTTTTTTCCCTTAATTAATCATCTTTTCCATTTTCCTCTTTCATGGATTACCCAAACCCAATTCAAGTTTCTCCCACTCCCCAAGGAACTTAAAGCAATAAGTGTACTCATGAATATGGAAACAAAGAGGGGAGAAAAAGAGTGAAGGCAACCCCTTGCCCCAAAAGTTTCTACTATCATAGGAGTACTATATATTCTATTTATTACTATTATTGTTCTATATATATGTTTTGCTATATACACCTCGAGGTTGAAAATGTTTTATTTATGAGATATTAATATATATAGTAGTATACGTAGTATTATATTAGTTCAATGGATTGAATATATAGGAATGCACACAAATATATATAGGAATGAATGATGATATGTTATCTCTATCGACAAATTGACGAATTTGAATTAAAAAATGATTTGATATAGACTTTTATAATTAGCTGAGTTAGAGAAAAATGAATTCAAAGTAAGTTCAATATAATATAATTTGTTCACGATAAAAATAAGTGTGATTAGCATGGCGTCGCTAAAAACAGAATTGAAAATATATATATAAAAAAGAAGTCACAAAACCTAAATTTCGTGATTGACTACTCTCAGTTTTTTTTTGGGGGGGAAAAATAATGTTTAAAATTGAGAATTTGAGGATATACTTATGAAATGAAAGCATTAGTAAATGATTATATATATATATTTGATGTGGAATTGGAATGCATGAATAATAAAAATGCAGGGTAAGACAAGTAAGTAGTAGTATAATGCAACCCACCAAAATTTTGTCTTGGGGAAGGGTAAAGAGAGGGTATCTGTCATGCATGTATCAGTGTGGCAAACTGTGAAAAAAAGCAAAAGGAAAGGATGAGGGAGAACAAAAACTAGAGAATAGACAATAGAGCCTCGCTTTAATTAATTTGTTAGCGATCAAAATTTATTAGCGATCGAATGCAGAATTTTTCTAACAATGAATAATATACTACTATATGCATATACATAAATCCTAATAACATTTGGGATGAGACTTGACCTAGTGGTCACGTCTCATGATTTCCAATTTTATGGTTGATGATTCAATTCCTAGCTAGCCCCATGTCACTCCATTTTATCCTCCTTTGTAATTTGTGTAGCTTGTGCTCCCACACACCTTTGCCAACACATAAGTGTCAATGGTTGTTGTTAGTACCCATATTTTGAGATAATGTGTTCCAACCCAATGATGAACACTAGATAGGTTCCCACCCCTTAGACTTATCCGCATGGTATTATTGGCAAGAAGATCCTTGTGATTGGATAAAGGCGTCTCTGCATGGCAAGGAGCATCTCCCAACGGTCATCTTACATTTCCTCATGATGGGCGACCTAACTATGGCATGCATATCTTATCATCCGGAGGAAACACGTCGGCTATGGAAGGAGGAAGATTTCGTGGATATAATTACACCCTTCCATAGCAACAGGATTTCGAATATCCCTTTAAGAAGGACTAATCTCAGTGGACAAATTACGGCTTTGAGTATTATCCTTCTCAAGATCAAAACGTGTGCGAAATCCTCTATCAATCTCTTCACCTCGTCCGAGAGCTTCATCTTTTTGTGAGGAAGATTGTTACTTGAGTGTTCATCTTGTTTCTTTGTGCACATCGCACCCTTGATTGATCTCGACACCTTCAATCAAGGGCAACACTCAAGTTTGTGTCAACAAGATACTGCCCTTCAACATTGCATCATAGGGAGGATCTTTTACAGGTTCATTCAAGGGAAACTTGGAGAAGGAGTCTTCAAGCGGTCGAAGAAGAATCGGAGTATTCTCACTAGAAAAGGGAGTTTCTGGTACCATCGATCATCTGATTGGATGTTGGAGTAAAAGATTACTTGTTCACTATTGTTCGTGTTATAACGCGGTGTTCGAACACATAGTGGAACTCTCCTAGATTGGTATCCCCCAGACGTAGGCCTTAGGCCGAACTGGGTCAACAACTCTCTATTTGTTCATGTTTATTTTCTGCACTTATCTATCGATTTAGTAACTAATCTACTAACATTATATTTAAAGGTGTGGTTGAAAAAACAGTTGTGATTTAGGTTTTTAGCCTTGACGTAAAAGGGACCAACAAGTGGTATCAGAGCTCACACACCTTCGGGTGAGATCCAAGCGTCAAGATGAGTCGTGAAGGAGGGGTTTTTAGCCTTGACGTAAAAGGGACCAACAAGTGGTATCAGAGCTCACACACCTTCGGGTGAGATCCAAGCGTCAAGATGAGTCGTGAAGGAGGAAACATTTCCAGGCCACCTTTGTTGGATGGAACAAATTTTTCTTATTGGAAAACCAGAATGAGGGCTTTTCTCATGGCCATTGATGAAGGAGTATGGGATGCTGTGGAATCCAAGTTCGAGCGTCCCACTGTCGAGGACGATGAAGATGTCAAGACACCAAAGCCCAAGGACAAATGGACTGCCGAAGAAAAGACCTTATCCTCCATGAACTCAAAGGCTCTCAATGCGATCTTCAACGGGGTTACTGAAGAACAATACAAGCTTATCTCGTTGTGTGACACGGCTTATGATGCATGGGTAGTACTGGTAAACTCCCATGAAGGTATGGCTTCCGTTAGATCTTCCAAGTTAATTTCTATAGAGTCACAATTCCACAAACTAATCATGGATGAAAATGAAAGCATTGTTAGCTATGTTGGTAGAATTCGTGACTTGACCAACCAGGCACACCAACTTGGGAAGACCTATTCCCAACAAGAGTTGGTGAGAAAGATAGTAGGAACAATCCTTGACAGGTTCAATCCCAAGATTGCTGCCCTCGAACTCTACAAGGACTACTCCACTATGCAAGTAGATGAACTAATGGGGATTCTCCAATCATGGGAAATGGATAATTGCAAGGAAGTCATTAGCAAGAGCATAGCTTTCAAGGCTGAATCCAAGTTGGTGAGTGACAAGGAAGCCGAGATTGATAGTGATCACAGTGACGATGATGAGATCTCTCTTCTCACTGAGAGACTGGCCAGACTCCTCAAGAACAAGAAAGGAAAGCAAGGGTATCCTAGTGGAAAGGGTGAAGGATCGAACTTCAGGAGAGACTCCAAAAGGAGATCCAAACCCTATGGCAAGGATCAACAGACTGAGGAAAAGCCCAAAGGACCAGAATGCTATGAATGCACAGGCTTCGGTCACATTAGGGCTGATTGTGCTAATCTGAAGAAGAAGGAGAAGAAGACTTACCACATCACTTTTAGTGATCATGACGAGGAACCTGAATGCAGTGAAGAAGAATCTGAGCATGGGATTGCTCTTGTGGCACCAAGAACATGGGACTCTGACTCATGTTCAGACACTGAGTCACAACATGCTATCTCTTTTAAACCTTTAAATAATGATTTCTCTGATCATGATTGTGCGTCCCTTAGCAGCAAAGAAGCAGATAAAATAGAGCGTCTCACGGACCTCTACAATGAAGTATTGGAAAGGCTGGAAACTTCAATGGCTGAGATCGAAGATCTGCAAAGGACCAATCAGGATCTTAGAAATGAGATTGAGAGGCTCCTGGACGAAAACAGAGACATACTGTCTAAAGCTGAAGTGGTGTCCATACATGTGACGGAACTCGAGGCTGGAATACTTTATGAGAAAGAAGAAAAGGAGAAGATCTCTTCAAAGCATGATCTTCTGACTGTGGAAATCACCGATCTCAGGGAGAAACTCAGCAAATCCGAAAAGATTCTCTCAGACATGAATAAAGGCAAGGCAAAACTAGATGATGCTTTAGCAGCTGGGAAATCTCATGGGAACAGACAAGGACTTGGATACAACAACTCAGGCTCCACTTCTACCTCAAAGGGAAAAACCAAGTTCGTAGCTGGAGGCCATCTCAATGACCACACACCTACTCGGAAAACAAGACCATTCATAAAGGGTCCAAGGATCCTGGCAGAAAAAGAAATATGTTCAAAGGGTCTCTTGTTTGTGATTACTGCAGATTTCGAGGTCACAAGACAGATCACTGTCGAAAGATCATCAAGGATCTCCTAGAAGGAAGACCTGTTACCAGGCCTAATGAAGAACTAAAGAAGAGGATCTCCATAAGGCGTGAATGGGTTGCAAAATATTCTGCCAGGTGTAATGTTGCCTTCCTATCTTCTAGACAAAAGGATAAGAGTGCAACTTAGTACTTCGATAGTGGTTGCTCGAGGCATATGGCAAGAGACAAAGATGTCCTTAAATCATTCAAAGACATTGATGGTGGATCGGTGGTCTTTGGAGATGGTAAGAAAGGTCGTCTCTCGGGACAAGGAACTCTCCACGGAAATGGCCTGCCCAAGCTCAACAATGTCTACTATGTGGAAGGACTGCATGCCAATCTCATTAGCATAAGTCAACTATGCGATGAGGACTTGACTGTATCATTTAACAAAAAATATTGTGAAGTTCTTGATCCTAACAATGTATACGTCATGAGGGGTCTGAGATCTCGAAATGACTGCTATCTACTTGTGCAAACCTGTAATTTTGTAAAGGATGCAGGAGGTTCCCGGAATCTACTATGGCATGAGAAATTAGGCCATCTAAACTTCAGAGATCTAATTAAGCTAAGCAGAACTGGAGCCATTCGTGGACTTCCAGATCTAAAGAAACACGCCTCGGATTTCTGTGAAGACTATGCCAAGAACAAGCAAACTCGTGTGTCCCATCCCGTGACTGAACACAATGCAACAACACACTGTCTGGAACTCTTACACATGGACTTCATTGGACCAACTGAAATTCCTAGTCTGGGAGGTAAACGGTATATATTCGTTTGTGTAGATGATTTTTCCAGATATACGTGGGTTGATTTTCTCAGGGAAAAGAGCGAAGCCTTCAAAGTCTTTATGAAACTGTGTAACCAAATTATGAACGAGAAAGACTGCAGAGTGAAGAGAATTCGCAGCGATCATGGGAAGGAATTCGAAAATCAGGCGTTTGATGATTACTGTTCCAGCCTTGGAATCAAACACGAGTTTTCAGCACCAAAAACTCCCCAGCAGAACGGAGTGGTAGAAAGGAAGAATCGCACCTTGCAAGAAATGGCACGAGTTATGATCAAATCCAAGAAGGTTCCTGAGTTTCTCTGGGCAGAAGCAATCAACACGGCGTGTTATATGATAAACAGAGTGTACATCAGGCCCAAAACACTTATGACTCCATATGAATTATGGAAGGGTAAAAAGACTTCAATATCATATTTTCACATCTTTGGTTGCAAGTGTTTTGTACTTAATGACAGGGAACACACCAGGAAGTTCAAGGAGAAAAGTGACGAAGGCATCTTCGTTGGGTATTCAACCTCAAGCAAGGCCTTTCGAGTATACAACTCTAGAACCAGGAAGGTAATTGAATCCACGAATGTCATTGTGGAAGACACACCCAACAGAGGTACTCCGGTCGAGTCTTAGGAGGAGGATGCAGAAAAAGAAACCCAAAGCTCTGGTCAATCACAATCCTTATTAGGGGACAAACTGGAATCTACTACTGAAAGAGAGGCGTCCCAACCTAGTGTTCAAACACCCGTTGGAACACCGTCACAGTCAGAAGCGGCTGTTCCCCAAGTCAGAATTCATCACAATCACAACCCAGAGGATGTGATTGGGGATGTACTCGAAGATCGGAGAACTCGAGTTAAGAAGAAAATCGACTATAGAGAGTTTGCAGGATTGCATTGTTTCACCTCCAGAATTGAACCTACTAGAGTTGAAGAAGCTCTACAAGATGAAAACTGGATTAATGCTGTAACACCCCGGATTTGATAACCCAGGCCGGGATGTCACCGCCGCATTTCCTAGCAAGACACGGCTTCCCGAGCTCGCTAAGGAAACGCAAGGCTTGTGGGTATGGAAAAGATTTAAAACATTTCAAGATTTAGTCCGGAAATTTATAATACTTAGTACGATAGTAGAAATTATCACGTGCGGAAAATAAATAAAGTAAGTGCAGCGGAAAGTAAAATCACGGCCAACATGGCCAAATCCTTGGGTTTAACAGACCCGGTAAAAACAGTACGATGCAGAAATTTAAAATGTCCATTATGATTTCCCCCAAGTGCATATGCAATGCGTCACTCGACGTACTCTGAAAAAAAAAAAGAAATGACAACGGTTGTCAGTATAAAAATATACTGAGTAAGTTAATCCCTAACTACAAATAAAAGGGGTTACAAGTGTTTAAACTAAAGATTTCGCTTACCGTGCGGGAATTTAAAAATACATGATTTATTTGCAGCGGAAAATCATGATTAAAGAACTTAATTTAAAAAGCGAAATTTAAAGCATAATTTAAGATGCGTAAATTTTAAATGCATAATTAAAGACAGGATAAATACGATTTAAGCATAATGAAACACTCACACGAGTCTTTTACTTTTCATCCCGTAAACTAAGAAGAGGACACCATACCGGGAGATCACTAACGAGGCAATCTCAACATAGGACCACTAACGAGGCAGTCCAAACAATGGGAGACCACTAACGAGGCAGTCTCAAAGATAGTAGGACCACTAACGAGGCGATCCAAAAAGATAGCAGGACCACTAACGAGGCGATCCACAAATACAGCGCGCGAGATCACTAACGAGACAATCTCAGATAGTAAGGAGACCACTAACGAGGCAGTCTCAAAGATAATGATAGTATGAAGATCGGCTCAGCCTAGTGAACGGGATTTTTCGAAAGTTTGTATTTCAAAGTTATCAAATGATCGATATCGCGTTTTCATAGTTCGAGTTTTCTCAAGTTCGAAAAATCCTATTCGAGGCAGTTTACGCCTTTCTTAATTTAAAATTCGTCCTTTCTCCAAAAATTCTGAAATTTTTACAGTAATTCAAAAACACACATACAAACAACTTTCATGTTTTAAGTTTTTGGAAATAAGGTTCCGAAGTGAGTTGAAATCCGAGTTTGTTGCAAAGAATAATTTATGTCTTAAAACCGTTTTCGTCACAGGTTCGTGCAACGCGATTAAAAATTTATTTCAAAACCAATCGATGTGAAATTTCTACAGTAACTACACGACACATTAAGGAACAACTTTCATGTTTTAAGTTTTTGGAAATAATGAATTCTTGGTACTCAAAAATCGAGTGCAACTCACTGCATACTCATGGCCCTTAAAATGAATTCAAAACAGTTCTAAAAATTTGGCCGTTTGACATATCAAATGAACACCAAAATTCGTGAAATTTTGTAGGCATAATCTAGACACAATTATCTACAACTTTTGTTTAGAAATGCAAAGTTAAATCATTCGAAAAATGGGTGAAAAACATGCATCAAGTTGAGTGAAGGAATCTGTCACAGAATTAAATTGTTCGGTTCGATACAGAAAGTTCATGGCGAAAATTGGGATAGCAAAACTTAATGTCAACGGCTGAAATTTGGCCACAAGATAGATAAAGGTGTTAGAAACAACTTTTATGTTGAAAAGTTTTCGGTTTGAATTCCCGAAGGTCGAGTTTTTGGCGAGTCTTTAAAATTGGACGAAAATAGGGTTTTTGAAAACCGATTTTTGTTACAAGCCTATATCTCGAGATTTAAACAACAAACAACCACGAAAATTTGTGAGTAAGGTTTTAACTTACTTAGGATGATGATAGGGTCGCTGGATTGGGTTTCCGGACGTCCTAGGGTCACGACGAACGGCCAACTTCTCCGATCGCTTTTTGTTCGTTTTCCGACGGAGAATCGTAGTAAGGAAATAGTGTTAGAATTCGAGTTTCTGAGACTTATGGACGAATTGAAACTTTGTACAATAGCTTACCAAGAGTCTAGAGGGCAGGGCTTGGTTCCTTTCGCCTTGCCGTCGCCGGAATACTTGCCGGAAAGTGAGTTCGGAGAGGTTTCGACTTGGAGAGGAGTTTTGGAGGTGTTTAGGGTTAGGTTTTCTGAGAGTGAGGGGGAGGGGCGCCCTAAATCTGATCTTATGCCCTTCCCCATTGTTGTGATCGACTTGCCATTGATGGAGGTCGGATTTTTGGCAAAAAAATCGCCATGGAAGGAAAGTTTACACCTCCTGCACCTCTGGCGCGCTGGTGGCGCGCACATAGGCCTTTGTGCGCGCGGAGCACGCGTGACCTTCCCTGGGGGCGCGACGCCCTTGGCCGCGTGGTGGCCGCGCGGCGGCGCGCGGGCAGTGCGGGCCGGCCGGACCGGCCGGTTCGGCGGTCCGCGTGTTCCGTCGGGTCTTCCCTCGCTTTCCCCTATCGGTTTTCTACGTGTTAGCTCGATTCCCTGGGTCGTCTTCGTTGCGGAATCTTCTCCTTAATCTTGTTACGAGTCCGGCTTATCGCTCGCAACATTTCCGGGTCCTACTTAGCCTAGTCTAAATTGGTTCCAACATCTCCTATCGTCCTTGTGATCTAATTCGTGATGTATTTTGTGATTTATTTCGTGACTGAACTTAGAAATTAGTTCTAAGCTGCCTACGTACCCTGTGAAGGGATCAAGTCATGACGTAGTTCAAAACAATTTGAATTTGTTTTTCCTCGGGTGTTACATCCTCCCCCCCTTAAGAATACAGTTATGTCCCCATAACTGTGGTCGGGTCGTCTTGGAAGAGGGTAGGGTAACGTTGCCTCATGTCGGCTTCCAATTCCCAGGTTGCGTCTCCGTCTCGTGGTTGGACCACAGGACCTTGACCATCTTTACAGTTTTATTCCTTGTCACCCTTTCCTTGTAGTCGAGTACTTGCACCGGGGTTTCTTCATAGGTCAAGTCATCATCCAATTCGATTACGTCCGGTTGGAGTACATGCGACGTGTCGGGCACATACTTCTTTAGCTGGGAAACGTGAAACACGTTATGGACGCGTGCTAGTTGAGGCGGCAGCGCCAGCCGGTACGCCAGATTCCCCACTCTCTCTAGGATCTCATATGGCCCTATGTATCGTGGGCTCAGTTTCCCTCGCTTGCCAAAGCGCATTACGCCCTTCATTGGCGAGACTTTCAGCATGACCTTGTCACCGACTTGAAATTCCAAGTCCTGCCGTCTCACGTCCGCATAACTCTTTTGCCGGTCCTGAGCGGCTCTCATCTTCCCCTGGATAACCTTAACTTGCTGAGCCATGTCCTCCACCAGTTGTGGCCCTACCGTCATTATTCGATCGTTCTCTTCCCAACTCAATGGGCTCCGGCATCTTCGTCCGTACAGCGCTTCGAAGGGCGCCATGCCGATGCTCGCATGATAACTGTTGTTATAGGAGAACTCGATCAAGGGTAAGTGGTGCTCCCAACTTCCCTTGAATTCCAACACACAAGCCCTCAACATGTCCTCCAGCGTCTGTATAGTTCGCTCCGTCTGTCCATCCGTCATAGGGTGGAACGCCGTACTCATCTTTATCTGCGTCCCCAGAGCTTCTTGCAGCTTGGTCCAAAACTGGGAGACGAATCTGCTATCCCTATCCGAGATGATGTCATGCGGCACCCCGTGCCGGCGTACCACATTGTCTACGTATGCTCTTGCTAGTTGGTCCATTGTCCAAGTGTCCTTCATCGGGATGAAAATGGCGGCCTTCGTTAACCTATCCACGATCACTCAGATCTTATTCATTCCTTTTGGCGAACGTGGCAACCCTGAAACAAAATCCATGGAGATGCTATCCCACTTCCAGCTTGGGATCTCCAATGGTTGCATTAATCCTAAGGGCTTTTGCCGTACTGCCTTGATCTTCTGGCAGGTAAGGCACCTTGCCACGAATTCGGCCACCTCTCTCTTCATGTTCGGCCACCAATAATTTTTCTTCAAGTCCTTGTATAGCTTATCCCCTCCGGGGTGGACCGAGTAGGGGGTGCTATGGCATTCCTTCATCACCTTCTTCTTCAGATTTGCGGACTCCCGCGGTATACACCATCTTCCCCTGAAGCGGATGCTCCCGTCCTCGTGAATCTGGAAATCTACTGCCTTTCCTTCGGCAATGCTTCTCCTTATTTCCTCCATCTGTTCGTCACCCGCCTGGGCGAGTCGTATTTCTTCGAATACGGTAGGGCTTACTACCATCGCGTTGACGACCTCGGTTACCGTACCGGGCTGCACCAGTTCCAGACTTAGTTTCGCCAAATCTCTGTACAATTCGGCCGGTATCACCAGTGAGTTCGTGACGTGTTGCGCCTTCCGACTCAAGGCGTCGGCCACGACGTTGGCCTTGCCCTCGTGATACGCGACTTCTAGGTCGTAATCTTTGATCAGTTCCAACCACCTCCTCTGCCTCAAGTTCAGCTCTCTTTGCGTGAATATGTACTTGAGGCTCTTATGGTCGGTGAACATCCGACATTTCCGCCCATAGAGATAGTGTGTCCAGATTTTCAGGGCGAACACGACCGCGGCCAGTTCCAGGTCGTGCGTCGGGTAGTTTTGCTCGTGCGGTTTCAGCTGTCGTGATGCGTATGCTATGACTTTTTGATCCTGCATCAGTACGCATCCCAGTCCTTCTCTCGAGGCGTCGCTATACACCTCGAAGTCTCCATCCTCTGATGGTAACGCCAACACCGGCGCCGTGGTAAGTCGTTTCTTCAGCTCCTGGAATGCGGCTTCACACTCGCCAGTCCAGTCATACTTCACCCCCTTCTTCAGCAGTTGGGTCAATGGGCGGGCGATTTTGGAGAAGTCTTGGACAAATCGCCTGTAGTAGCCCGCCAGTCCGAGAAAGCTTCTTATCTCCGTTGGGCTCTTCGGGGGTACCCACTCAGTTACAGCCGAGATTTTTGCCGGGTCTACCGCCACTCCGCTGGCGGATACGATATGCCCAAGGAATGTTACCTCCCTCAGCCAGAAGTCGCATTTGGACAACTTCCCATATAGCTGATTTTCTCGGAGGATCCTCAGCACTTTATGTAAGTGCTCGGAATGTTCTTCCTCGTCCCTTGAGTAGACCAAGATGTCGTCTATGAATACCACTACGCATTGATCTAACAGTCCTCGGAACACGTTGTTCATGAGGTTCATGAACATCGCCGGGGCGTTCGTCAGTCCGAATGACAGTACTGTGAATTCGTAGTGTCCGTAGCGAGTCCTGAACGCTGTCTTCGGGATGTCCTTCTCAGCAATTCGCAGCTGATGATATCCCGATCGCAGGTCGATCTTGGAGAACACAGTAGCTCCCTTCAGCTGGTCAAACAGATCCTCGATTCTGGGCAACGGATACTTGTTCTTGATAGTGAGTTGATTAAGTCCCCTATAGTCGATACACAGTCTCAGACTCCCATCCTTCTTTTTGACGAATAAGACCGGTGCTCCCCATGGAGACGTACTCGGTCGGATATATCCCTTTTCCAGCAATTCTTCGAGCTGTTCCTTTAGCTCCTTCATCTCCGGCGGTGCCATGCGGTAAGGAGCCTTTGATACAGGTTCCGTTCCCGGGATAAGATCTATGGTGAACTCGAGATCCCTCTCAGGGGGCATGCCAGGAACGTCCTCTGGGAACACATCCGGGTACTCTCTCACCACCGGAATGTTGTCTATCTTTACCCCTTCAGCCTCGAGGTTGTGAACGTAGCATGCGTATAGCGCGTGGCCCTTACGCATTAGGCTACCTAACTCTAGGACGTTGATTAACTTGTTAGATTTCTTAGGGGGTTGAGAGTAGAAGATGACTCTTTTCCCCCTACTTTTTGACAGCGTGATCTTTTGCTTTTGGCATTCGATCACGGCCTTATACCGGGTTAGCCAATCCATTCCTAGTATGACGTCAAAGTCCCTGACGTTGAACTCTACCAAGTTTGCGAAAAACTCTACGTTCTTTATCACTATAGGTATTCCATTGTAGCGTTTAGAGCTTGCTATTACTTCTCCAGAGGGCAGTTGGATGCCTAAGCTAATTATCTCGCACTTAGGTAGATCTAGTTCAGTTACGACTCTCGAAGATACAATCGAGCAACTGGCTCCGGAATCAAATAAGACTCTAAGTGGAGTACTTAGGACATGGAAAGTACCTGCCATCACGTCACCCTGCGCGGGTATGTCAGCCTGGTTGATCACGTTCAACCTCCCCATCGGCCTCCCTTGATTGGCTGGTTGGTTTTGATTTGGGTTTGCATTTTGCTGCTGGTTCGGAGGGCGTTGGTTCGGATTCGGAGGAGGCCGATATCCTTGATTGTTTCCATTCCTACCTCCCTGGTTGAACGGCTCGTTAGGTCCAATGACCAAGTCTTCTCTTTTCGTGATGTTCTCGAGTCGGGTTCGACATTCCTCCCTCCGATGGCCAATTCGGCCGCACCGGAAGCACTCGCCCATCTGAGGACACCTCCTTACCAGGTGCGGCCTGCCACATCGTGGGCACGGCGGCACTCGTCCTCCTTGGTTGACATTCCGACCATTGTTGTTCTGAGCATTCCCGTTCGGCCCTCGCCGAAAGTTGTCCCCGCCAGTAGTGTTGCTTGTCCGGTTATCCCTGTTCCTCTTGTCTGGGCCTTGCGCCCCTCGGCTAGATTCCCCCGCAGCCTTCCTCTTTAGCTGTTGCACTCGTGCTACTGCTACTGCACGATCGTAGACAGATTGCAGGTCCGGGTAGTTAACTCCAGTGATCACCTCTCGAATCGACAAGTTCAATCCCATTTCGAACTTTTGCGCCTTCTCCCCGTCAGTAGGTACCATCCTGGGCGCAAATCTCACCAATTCCTTAAACCGTGCATAGTATTCTTGAACAGATTTCTCTCCCTGCTTCAGGGATGAGAACTCCTCGTACAGTGCTGCCTTAGTACTCATCGGGTAGAAGCGCTCCCGGAGTAACTCCATGAACTCGTTCCACGAGTAAGGTTCATCATCCTCTGCCAGCTTCCCTTGGGTAGCCTGCCACCAGTCGTCGGCCTCGCCACCCAGATAGTACGAGGCCATGTGGACCTTCTCCCCCTCCGGGCATCTCACCGCCTTTAGCAATTTGTCGAAGGTTCTCAACCATTCTTCCAGCTTAGCGGGGTCTTCCTCCCCGACGTAGTAAGGAGGTCGGTAGGGGTTCACCGCGGCCAAGTAGTTGATCCTCGCTTCCGGTGGTGGCGCCGCGGCAGCTCCACCCTGGTTAACGTAAGCATTACCCAGTGCAATTAGTAATTCTTCCATATTTCTCAATCGCCCTTCCGCAGGGTTAGGCATTGGTCCCGCCGGGTTTGGCATCTCCGCGTCCGGTGCCTGCTCATTGGGTTGTCCCGGCGTGCCGTGGGTGTTGGGGGTGGCAGGGAAGGGCCTTGGTCGTCCTCGAGGCGACATCCTGTTACAACCGAGGAGGGTGTAAGGTTCAGGGAGATTCGATAAAGTGGAAAAAAAATCTTGCTGAATTGTATGGTGCTTATCAGGAGTGGGTCAGTATTTGCATTTATTCGTTCAGTCGTTTAGGGTTTTAGGGTCTGAGGCACTTGTCGTTTTGTTATGCAGAAATAGATGCGTTGTTTGTTTGTTTGCCGGCGCTTTGTTAAGATATAAAGATGGTATATAAAATAAGTGTTTGTGACTTTATTGCCCAGTAGAAGTTTTTGTTTCGGTACAAGCGACAAGTAGCAAAGATCCTGAAAATAGTTTGGAAAAATAGAAAAGGAGAACAATGGGGATAATGCATCAAAAATCTCTAATCCTGCGAAGGGTAGGTGGTCGGGTCCTCCATGGGGTCATCCTCGCCACTTGATTCCTCGATGGTGCCCGTGCCAAGGGGCCCATGGAACACTGGGCTGGCTGGCCAACTGGGCCCAGCAGCAGGAGCAGGATCAACAATTGCAACTGGGGTCGGGACGGCTGCAGGGACAGCGACAGGGTCAATAACGAGGCTAGTTACAGGAGGAGTTCCTGGGTTGAGTGGGGCAGGTGGAAGCAGATCGTCCTTCAGGTGATGCAGTTGATGTCCCAAGACCCCTGCTTGGGTCTCTACGTCGTCAATCTGGGTCCAAAGCTCAGTCTCGCGGGTCTGGAGTTCGTTGATTTGGACTTGGAGTTGGGTTATATCTTGGTGTCCTGCTTGGCCCAGATTAGTTAGGTGGCCCAAGTTAGCTTCCATTTGCTCTACCCTTAGTCTGAAGTTGTTCACGTTTTGAGGAGATTCGAGGTATGCTTCAATCAACCTCATTAGTAGGTTGATCATGTTCACGTTTGGGGAAGCCATCTATTGTTAACAAGGTAGGTTAGAGTTAGACGTTTTTCAGGCAAAGTTAAGATATGCATATATTTAAATCTATATGCAACATGCAAGTGCAAGTCCCTTCCCCATAAAATTTAGTTTAAAATAAATTGCTAAAGGTTGGGCCTCTATAGTGGGCCAAAATTTAATATTTCTTGGGCTAAGATTTGGGCTATGTAAAAAGGATTATAGATTTTTGGGCTAAAAATAGTACTAGTAGTCAAATAAATAATTTTTAAAAGAAATAACACTCGGGCTTAAAAATATTGGTTTAAAATAATAGTAGTAGCTTTAAAAATTTTCCGGGCTCTGATACCAACTTGTAACACCCCGGATTTGATAACCCAGGCCGGGATGTCACCGCCGCATTTCCTAGCAAGACACGGCTTCCCGAGCTCGCTAAGGAAACGCAAGGCTTGTGGGTATGGAAAAGATTTAAAACATTTCAAGATTTAGTCCGGAAATTTATAATACTTAGTACGATAGTAAAAATTATCACGTGCGGAAAATAAATAAAGTAAGTGCAGCGGAAAGTAAAATCACGGCCAACATGGCCAAATCCTCGGGTTTAACAGACCCGGTAAAAACAGTACGATGCAGAAATTTAAAATGTCCATTATGATTTCCCCCAAGTGCATATGCAATGCGTCACTCGACGTACTCTGAAAAAAAAAAGAAATGACAACGGTTGTCAGTATAAAAATATACTGAGTAAGTTAATCCCTAACTACAAATAAAAGGGGTTACAAGTGTTTAAACTAAAGATTTCGCTTACCGTGCGGGAATTTAAAAATACATGATTTATTTGCAGCGGAAAATCATGATTAAAGAACTTAATTTAAAAAGCGAAATTTAAAGCATAATTTAAGATGCGTAAATTTTAAATGCATAATTAAAGACAGGATAAATACGATTTAAGCATAATGAAACACTCACACGAGTCTTTTACTTTTCATCCCGTAAACTAAGAAGAGGACACCATACCGGGAGATCACTAACGAGGCAATCTCAACATAGGACCACTAACGAGGCAGTCCAAACAATGGGAGACCACTAACGAGGCAGTCTCAAAGATAGTAGGACCACTAACGAGGCGATCCAAAAAGATAGCAGGACCACTAACGAGGCGATCCACAAATACAGCGCGCGAGATCACTAACGAGGCAATCTCAGATAGTAAGGAGACCACTAACGAGGCAGTCTCAAAGATAATGATAGTATGAAGATCGGCTCAGCCTAGTGAACGGGATTTTTCGAAAGTTTGTATTTCAAAGTTATCAAATGATCGATATCGCGTTTTCATAGTTCGAGTTTTCTCAAGTTCGAAAAATCCTATTCGAGGCAGTTTACGCCTTTCTTAATTTAAAATTCGTCCTTTCTCCAAAAATTCTGAAATTTTTACAGTAATTCAAAAACACACATACGAACAACTTTCATGTTTTAAGTTTTTGGAAATAAGGTTCCGAAGTGAGTTGAAATCCGAGTTTGTTGCAAAGAATAATTTATGTCTTAAAACCGTTTTCGTCACAGGTTCGTGCAACGCCGATTAAAAATTCATTTCAAAACCAATCGATGTGAAATTTTTACAGTAACTACACGACACATTAAGGAACAACTTTCATGTTTTAAGTTTTTGGAAATAATGAATTCTTGGTACTCAAAAATCGAGTGCAACTCACTGCATACTCATGGCCCTTAAAACGAATTCAAAACAGTTCTAAAAACTTGGCCGTTTGACATATCAAATGAACACCAAAATTCGTGAAATTTTGTAGGCATAATCTAGACACAATTATCTACAACTTTTGTTTAGAAATGCAAAGTTAAATCATTCGAAAAATGGGTGAAAAACATGCATCAAGTTGAGTAAAGGAATCTGTCACAGAATTAAATTGTTCGGTTCGATACAGAAAGTTCATGGCGAAAATTGGGATAGCAAAACTTAATGTCAACGGCTGAAATTTGGCCACAAGATAGATAAAGGTGTTAGGAACAACTTTTATGTTGAAAAGTTTTCGGTTTGAATTCCCGAAGGTCGAGTTTTTGGCGAGTCTTTAAAATTGGATGAAAATAGGGTTTTTGAAAACCGATTTTTGTTACAAGCCTATATCTCGAGATTTAAACAACAAACAACCACGAAAATTTGTGAGTAAGGTTTTAACTTACTTAGGATGATGATAGGGTCGCTGGATTGGGTTTCCAGACGTCCTAGGGTCACGACGAACGGCCAACTTCTCCGATCGCTTTTTGTTCGTTTTCCGACGGAGAATCGTAGTAAGGAAATAGTGTTAGAATTCGAGTTTCTGAGACTTATGGACGAATTGAAACTTTGTACAATAGCTTACCAAGAGTCTAGAGGGCAGGGCTTGGTTCCTTTCGCCTTGCCGTTGCCGGAATTCCTGCCGGAAAGTGAGTTCGGAGAGGTTTCGACTTGGAGAGGAGTTTTGGAGGTGTTTAGGGTTAGGTTTTCTGAGAGTGAGGGGGAGGGGCGCCCCAAATCTGATCTTATGCCCTTCCCCATTGTTGTGATCGACTTGCCATTGATGGAGGTCGGATTTTTGGCAAGAAAATCGCCATGGAAGGAAAGTTTACACCTCCTGCACCTCTGGCGCGCTGGTGGCGCGCACATAGGCCTTTGTGCGCGCGGAGCACGCGTGACCTTCCCTGGGGGCGCGACGCCCTTGGCCGCGCGGCGGCGCGCGGGCAGCGCGGGCCGGCCGAACCGGCCGGTTCGGCGGTCCGCGTGTTCCGTCGGGTCTTCCCTCGCTTTCCCCTATCGGTTTTCTACGTGTTAGCTCGATTCCCTGGGTCGTCTTCGTTGCGGAATCTTCTCCTTAATCTTGTTACGAGTCCGGCTTATCGCTCGCAACATTTCCGGGTCCTACTTAGCCTAGTCTAAATTGGTTCCAACATCTCCTATCGTCCTTGTGATCTAATTCGTGATGTATTTTGTGATTTATTTCGTGAGTGAACTTAGAAATTAGTTCTAAGCTGCCTACGTACCCTGTGAAGGGATCAAGTCATGACGTAGTTCAAAACAATTTGAATTTGTTTTTCCTCGGGTGTTACAAATGCCATGCAGGAAGAGCTTGCTCAGTTCAAGATGAATGAAGTATGGACCTTGGTCGAGCGTCCAGAGCACACCAACGTCATTGGCACAAAATGGATTTTCAAGAACAAGAGTGACGAGAATGGGAATGTGATTCGCAACAAAGCCAGGCTCGTAGCTCAAGGATACACCCAAGTGGAGGGAGTAGACTACAGTGAGACCTTTGCACCCGTGGCAAGACTCGAAGCTGTGAGACTACTCCTTGCCATTGCATGCTCGATGGGTTTCAAACTCTACCAGATGGACGTCAACAGCGCCTTCCTAAATGGTTGGTTGAAGGAAGAAATATATGTGGAGCAACCTAAGGGTTTCGAAGATGCAGACCTCCCTGACCATGTCTTTCGATTGAACAAAGCTCTCTACGGGCTTAAACAAGCACCAAGGGCATGGTACGAGAGGCTTTCAAAATACCTGTTGGAAAATGGATATAGAAGAGGGAGTACAGACAAGACCATGTTCATCAAGGAAGACTCCAAAGGAATCATTGTGGCTCAAGTCTATGTGGATGATATCGTGTTCGGATCAACCTCCCATGTGCTCAAGGACAAGTTCATCGAGACTATGGGTAAGGAATTTGAGATGAGTATGGTAGGGGAATTAACATTCTTTCTTGGCATGCAGGTTACTCAGAAAAAGGAAGGAACATTTCTAAATCAATCAAAATATGCCAAAAGCATTGTCAAGAAATTTGGACTGGAATCCAGCAAGCCTGTTCGAACACCGATTGGAACATCTGACAAACTCCACAAGGATCCGGCAGGAAAGAGTGTTGATCAAAAGATGTATCGAGGGATCATTGGAAGTCTTCTCTATCTCTCAGCTAGCAGACCCGACATCAGTTACGTTGTAGGGGTATGTGCCAGATATCAAGCAGATCCAAAGGAGTCTCACCTCAAAGCTGCAAAAAGGGTGATCCGATACATTGCTGGAACACCTGATTTGGACATATGGTACTCCAAAGAATCCAACCTACAGTTGATAGGATACACTGATGCGGATTGGGCTGGTAATGTCGATGACAGAAAAAGCACCACAGGAGGGTGTTTTTACGTTGGAACCAATTTGGTGAGTTGGTACAGCAAAAAACATAACTCTATATCCCTCTCCACGGTTGAAGCATAGTATATTGCAGCAGGGAGCTGCTGTGCACAGCTCTTATGGATGAGACTGATGATTAGTGACTATGGCATTGATCAAGACAAGCTAGTGGTTCTTTGTGACAATATGAGTGCAATAAGTATCTCAAGAAATCCAGTGCAACACAGTCGAACCAAGCACATTGATGTCAGACACCATTTCATCCGAGAACTAGTGGAAGATGAAGTCATGTCCCTGGAGTATGTTGGAACACAAGAACAGAACGCGGACATCTTCACCAAAGCTCTTGATGGAGAACGATTTGAAAAGCTGAGGCGGGAACTTGGTCTATGCACCATAGTCTAAGCTCCAAAAGGATCTCCAGGGGATCTCACTCGTCAATATTAAAACGGCTAAGTTTTCTTTAAGATTTATTTATATAATCTTGGCCTTATTTATAAAGGATCCCAAATCGCATATATAACTAATTATGTTTTGTTGCAGGAAATAAAAGTGCTTTCCTTATACAGACGATTGACAATATTATTCAAAAAAGCGGAAGTTACTACATTATCTTGGTAATCGGCTACCTAGGTGGAATGCTATGAGAATCTCACTCATCCCCATAAAAGGAAACCGTCCTTCCTGGTGCACGAAATCATCATTCCCCTCCAAGTCTTTTGCCCTCTTTCTCTTATTACTGTGCGAAATCTCTCGAAGAACATACTACTCCCGATTTGTCCCTTGTCCCTTGCATTGCAGGAGCTATGGTAACGACAAGGAACAAGAGTTCCAACACAGAGGCCGCACCCCTCCAAGCACGTGGAAGTCCGCGCACCAGAGGTGGCAGTCGTGGCGGCAATCGGGGAGGAGGTAGGGGTCGCGGTAGGGCTGGACGAGGACGTGGCCGTACACTGACTGACGTAGCTCCCTCAAATGAAGCTTCGACCACCATTGCCACTCCTGAGATACCTGTTTTAGACCCACTCGACATTCGCGTGGAGATGGCGCAAGCAATCGCAGAAACTGACGCTCATGGTGCCCTAACTACATCCCAATCGGAGAATCCTCAATCGGCGGTTGGAACCTCACCCCCTCAAGGAGAAACTGCTCTCTCCACGTCGCCTCCATCACTAGTTCCTGTGCCAACCGTTCAATTTCCCTTATCTACCCTGGCGGATATGGCAATACAATCTCAGAGCCCATCGAAAGGGAAAGGTAAAATGGCTTCTCGTAAATCTGTGGTTTCTGGCAATGTTGATGCAGGGAGTTCGACCCCTCTATCCGAGCACCAAGATGGCACTCAGTCCCGTGCTCCGACAACCACCCTTGTTTCTGGCTCTGGCGCTCAAACGCCCTCTAGGGTTTCTGGAGAATCCGCTCCTGCATCGACTCATGTCCCCTAGGTCGCGATCAAAAATACTGGTGGTGGGAATTCTGGGAGTTCAGATGATGTTTCTGAACACACATCTGAGTCCACTGAGTTGTCTGATGAATCAGACAAAAATGTTGAGATCAATCCAGACGAAGAAGAATCCAGTGAAGACTCGGGTTAAGACGGGAACGACTTACCGAGGATGAACTAAGAAGCGATGAAGATGATCAAGAGGCTGCTGATCATTCTGAAGCTGGACTTGAGGGGGAGAAATCACCCTCTTCTGGTGATGTTCCTCTCAGGGCTCTTGCTCCGAAGAAAGCTCCTGCCAACAAATCGAAGAGGAAAGCAGATTCAACTCCCTCAAGTTCTCAACCCCTGAGGAAGAAGAAGGCCCCCACTGATGATGTTGAGGAGGAAGAGGGTGAGGATGTCATTCCCGAAATTGTGGATACCAATCTGGCCTATAGCTCCAAGTTTTACTCATTGAGCTCTCAGACATTCTTCGAGACTGTGTTGCGAGAGAGGAAACTCAAACCTGAGGTTGCGTTTAAGGGTCCAAAATGTGATGATATTGGTTGGACAAGCTACCTTGAGAAGAGGCATCTCCTTTGATGGGCATCCGAGCTCCAAGGAAGTAAGCAATCCATTGTGAAGATGTTCTATGCTAACCTCAGGAAGTTTGTAATTGTCCTAGGCAGCAGTTGGTTTGGGCGTGTATTTGTCAAGAGGCAGCTTGTTCCTCTCAAGGCTAAGGACATCTGTGAATTCCTTGGTGTCCCTCAGTGTGATTTTGACACTGCATTCAAACCAGGCACAAAGTTCAACAATGTCCAGATTGCCAAAACCTTGACTAAGGATAAAGAGAAGAGCATCAAGGGCAGAGGGTTGAGGTCAGGCAATCTTACTCAGAAATTCTTTCTGCTATATAAGTTCATTTCTTCCAATGTGATGCCTACTGTAAACCATTCGGTTGTTTCAAAAGAAATGTGTCAATTGATGTTTGCTATTGATGAGAACAATAAGGAGATCAATTATGGCAAGCTAGTGCTCAATCAAATGGTTGATATAGCCGAGAACTTGAAGGCAGATAGCTCCACTCTCATCCCTTTTCCAACCCTCATCTATGGGTATTTGGAGTCTCTGGGCATTGGAGGACATCCCAAGGAACCGCTGGACACCACCAAAGTGTTCAAATTCACAGCCAAGCTGCAAGACAAAGTCCAAGACATACCAGGCCCAGATGGCCCTCCCATTCCTCAGTCAGCGCTTGATCAACTCAGAGACATGCTTGCAGAGCGCCAAGATGCTATTAGGAGGAAGAGAGAGGAGCTGGATGAAGAGGAAAGGGCCCTAGCTGAGATGGCAAGACTTCTCCCTGAAGTTTGGGACACTGATCCAGAGGATGAGGTGACTGATGCTGCCACAGACTTCTATGCCTCCACGGATGAGGATGACTCCTCTCAGGAGTGATCGGTGCTTTTGACACATTGTGATCCAGAGGGGGAGAAGATGTGCGCGTGATCAAAGATGCCTGCCTCTGGGTAAGTTTTATGTTTTGTGTTCAGTCTTTTTGTTGGAACTTGTTTTGTGAACTCTGGGACGTTAGTCTTGTTATTTGTTTCTTTGGACTATTTGTTACTTTGGGCCTTCGTTATTCTGTTGGACTCTCTGCTGGTTTTATTGTACATGCTCCTTTGTTTTAGCTTATCTATTTGTACGGAGCATTAGATAGGATGATTGGGATTTCTTTTGCTATGTATTGGTGGTTGGGGGTCTGTGTTTTGTCTCTCTTGTATTGATTCATCATTGGAAGATCTTTGATCCTTCTGGCTCACATTATGTCAAAAAGGGGGAGATTGTTAGTACCCATATTTTGAGATAATGTGTTCCAACCCAATGATGAAAACTAGATAGGTTCCCACCCCTTAGACTTATCCGCATGGTATTATTGGCAAGAAGATCCTTGTGATTGGATAAAGGCGTCTCTGCATGGCAAGGAGCATCTCCCAACGGTCATCTTACATTTCCTCATGATGGGCGACCTAACTATGGCATGCATATCTTACCATCCGGAGGAAACACGTCGGCTATGGAAGGAGGAAGATTTCGTGGATATAATTACACCCTTCCATAGCAACAGGATTTCAAATATCCCTTTAAGAAGGACTAATCTCAGTGGACAAATTACGGCTTTGAGTATTATCCTTCTCAAGATCAAAACGTGTGCGAAATCCTCTATCAATCTCTTCACCTCGTCCGAGAGCTTCATCTTTTTGTGAGGAAGATTGTTACTTGAGTGTTCATCTTGTTTCTTTGTGCACATCGCACCCTTGATTGATCTCGACACCTTCAATCAAGGACAACACTCAAGTTTGTGCCAACAAGATACTGCCCTTCAACGTTGCATCATAGGGAGGATCTTTTACAGGTTCATTCAAGGGAAACTTGGAGAAGGAGTCTTCAAGCGGTCGAAGAAGAATCGGAGTATTCTCTTCAGAAAAGGGAGTTTCTGGTACCATCGATCATCTGCTTGGATGTTGGAGTAAAAGATTACTTGTTCACTATTGTCCGTGTTATAACGCGGTGTTCGAACACATAGTGGAACTCTCCTGGATTGGTATCCCCCAGACGGAGGCCTTGGGCCGAACTGGGTCATTAACTCTCTGTTTGTTCATGTTTATTTTCTGCGCTTATTTATCGATTTAGTAACTAATCTACTAACATTATATTTAAAGGTGTGGTTGAACAAACAGTTGTGATTTAGGTTTTTAGCCTTGACGTAAAAGGGACCAACAGTCGTTTTTAGGAAGAAACACTAGCGATTAGCGTTTAGCTTTTAAAATGCATATTAAAAATAGCCTAAAATCCTATATATAGTAAACACTAATTACAGTAACCACCAAGTTTTAATATCTAATCTCCCTCAACTTTTAGCTTTCCAAACTCCAGACTTTACACTCTAATTTAAAATTGCATTACCAAACACCATTATTCAAATTTAAAACTATTTTTCACCATTAATTTCAATCTCCAGACTCTAAACTCCAAACTCCAGACGCCAAACTCTAATTATTTTCCAGACATACCCATTAATATTTATAAAAAAATCCTAATAACATTTTATATTGTACTACTTTTTAATTTTTATGTAGTAGTAGTATTATTATTTTATTTTATTAACAAGTCCGCAGACCGGCATGCATAACTTGCAGCCCAAATGTGTGGGATGAGTTGAGCCTAGATATTTTGAACCCTTGAGCCCGCTCCATTTAGACTTGACCCCCTTCTAAATATACATATACCCCCATCTGGAGGCATGCCTATTTCATCTGGCGGGCCCCTTTTAATAGTTCTAGTTACATATTCATGGGCTTGGGCTTTGGTTTTTTGCTCGCAGTATCATATTGCTTGAGTGATATTCCCATTAGTTTATGAGCTATTTTACATATTGTTTTTTGGTTTTTTGAGTTGCAACCTCTTCTATATTTATAAACATGACATTAGAGCTATGGTACCGCTAACCCTAAGTTATAGGTGGGACTTGGTTTATTACGTATAATTAATTACCAATTGATGAGACAACAATCACCAATAAAATTTAGAGCAAATTCCAAAAAATAGACCCCAACTTTGTCAAAATTTTCAATTTGGTACCTAAACTTTTTAATTTGAAAAAACTAAACCTCAACTTTTAAACGTTTGAGGAAACTAGACCTCCACCCAAATAATTTTTGTAAAAATATCATTTCCAACCCCTTAACTTTTTTCATTCTTATTTTAACACCAAAAATTCTTATAGCTATTAAATTTATAATTCTCTATGAATTTTGACAAATAATTGACGGAACATGCTTGTAAAAATAAAATTATAATTATCGATTCTAAATTCAGATTTCTAAATATTTTAAACCTTTAAAAAATATATTTTTAAATATTTATATTTTTTAGAAAAATATATGGAATCATAATACATTATATTATTATTACATAGAACTATATATATATCTCAACATTATATTTAATGGACTAAAATAGAATATTTAAGTTGAGAAATGTATAAGAATAGTAATTATATATTTGACATTATTTTTCAAATAAATAAATATTAATTAGCATTAGAAAATTAACAAATTAATCTATATAAATCAAACGATCAATAAAATTTATTTTTCAAATAATTTAATAAATTTTAATAAATTTTGATATGATATTCGTTATTGATTGTTTGATTTATATAAAGATTAATTTAAAAATACTTGTTTTTTAAGTTTTTCTTATATGTAATATTTAATTATTTTGACAAATAATGTCAGGCATAAAAGTTACTACTGTATAATGTAACAAAAATATATATTTAATTTTATTATAAATTATTCAATTTAAGTATTTTATTTGTGGGCTCCATTAAAGATAGTTTGAGATATAATGTATTATGATTCCAATATATTTTCACTATAAAAATGTAAAAATTTAAAAAAAATTAAATTTTCAAATATTTCAAATATTTTGAAATCTGTATTTTGAATAGTTAATTATAATTTTATTTATGCAAACATGTTCGGTAAATTATCTGTTAAAATTCATAAATAAGATTATAAATTTAATGGCTATAAGAATTTTTGGTGCTAAAATAAGAAGGAAAAAAAAGTAAAGGGGTGAGAAATGATAGTTTCAAAAAAAATTATTTGGGTGGAGGTCTAGTTTCTTCCAACATTTAAAAGTTGAGGTCTAATTTTTTTCAATAAAAAAAGTTTAGGCATCAAATTGAAGATTTTGAAATAATTGAGGTCTATTTTTTGGGATTTGCTCTAAAATTTAAGAAAATAGAAATGACGGAAAACTAATATCTTGAAGATTACTCTTAATTAAGCTTCCAAGAGACCCAAGAAATTCCTTTAGTTTATCGAAAAAGAATATAATACCCACCTTTTATCCCATTAGTAAGGAGCACATCGACACACTAACAAGTTTCAAAACAGTGTGACACAAAAAAAAATTTATACTCCATTATGTCCCAATAAAAATGATTATTTTTCCCCCCACAAAGCGGTACAAGTAAAAATTATTTTAAACAAAAATATATTTTAAAACTATACATTAGATGATTTTAACAAAATCATACTTGTTTGTTTTTTAGTTTTTACATCAATATTATAAAATTAAATAATAAAAAATCTCTAGAGTTAAACGGAACTAAATTATTGGGAAGGGGAATAATTCAGAAAAACAAAATCAAAGATCCATGATTCAAATAACTAACATTTTGTGGGGGCAAATAATATGTTTGAATTTATACAATGATTGTTAGGTCCGGGTGGCAAAGATGAGTCTTTTATGTGTTTGTTCAGCATCTGTGTTCCAACGATTACTTTGAACACGGATTAATTAACTCTTGCACAGCGGAAAAATAAAGGCATAACAGAAAAGAACAAACACGTGATTTGTTGACCCAGTTCGGCCGCAGCCTACGTCTGGGAGATATCAATCCAGGACGGTTCCACTATTAGTTCAAACACCGGGTCCCAACCCTGAACTACAGCGAACTCACTTACTCATACTCCAGTCTACAAGCAGATAATTGTGCAACCAAGAACCCCCTCTTGGTGTAGAGTACTCTTCAATCAACAATGGTTTAAGCACTTCGGTTCCACCAACGAATACCTAGGAAGATATCCATACATGTAATCGTCACCTCCATGCATAGAACACGAATCTCGCCTCCTTGTTTATTCGACCAAGGCTCAATAACACACTGGCGTAGTCGCCAGAACCAACGGATTAATTATTCCGATAATCCCCGAAGGGCCAGTTTCCAAACAAAAGGCCAAGAAATTTTCTGATGCACTGTATAAATTTTTCTTGCAGGAAACAAATAACTTGGAACCCCAAGAAGCCCAAAAACTGCAAATAATGATCCGGATAGATCAAGGCCGGACAAGCCCGGAATCCATTACACTACGGAATTAAATAAAGATGGAAGAAGGCCTTAGGATGCACAAAGAAAGCCCAACAAGCATGAAGAGGCCCAAAAAGGAGCTCGTCGGAAAAGTGGCCGGAGATCAGCCGGAACAACCGTCGGACGTCGGATATTATATTTTGTAATAGTGTAGAAATAAGAGAATGCGAAATATGGCTAAGGTTGGTGCGAACTGGGCAATGCGGAATAAACCGCATCGCCCTTCATTTTGCCTTCCCCAATCGATGCGATATAAACCGCATCGACCTCGATGCGGTTTAAATACCGCATCGCCCCCTCCGCATTGCTTTAGTATTATTCATAGTTTCCTCAATGCGATTTCAATTGATGCGAAATATCACTTAAACCGCATCGCCTAAAAATCGCATCGGCATTATAGTAGCTTTTATTTTCCAAGTCCTCGATGCGGTATTGTTGTCCAATGCGGTATAAACCGCATTGCCCCAATAAACTGCATCACCTTATTTTCCCTTGTAATAGATAGGTTACCTGATGTGGTCTTTCCTCGTCAATGCGGTTTATACCGCATCGATGCGGTTTATACTGTATCGATGCGGTATAAACCGCATCAATTCCCATAAAACCGCATTAGGCCATTTCAGATGTATTTTTCATTTGTATTTTTCTTTTCTTTTGTTTCTAAGGGGTTTGGCCTATAAATATGTCCCCCCCTTCATTTGTAAACAACTTTGCTTAATATTGAAATCCATTCTCATATTTTCAAAGTTCACAACCGAGAGCACTCTTTCAAAAGTGTTCTCCCCCATCCGTGTTTGTCTTGAACTTATGTTCATTTCCCTCACGCCATCAAGTTGGAAGCTTGCTCGATGGATTGTCAATGAATGATGCACTTGAAGGAAGCCATTTGTCTTGAGTTAATCTCATTTCCCTTGGCAAGTTCGGGTCCCCTTCATTCATAAGCTTTCTTAATCTTTATCTCATAATTTAGTTTCATCATCTTTTGTCATATCCATCTTTGTGTGTGTTCTTGTTCTTCATCATCTTCTAATTTCCTATCACTCTAATCATCATTTACCTAATCCTAAAATTCATTACCATTAATCCGGATATTGTCACTAATCAAGTTTCGATCTACGACATATATAGAAATTTGGTATCAGAGCCAAATTTGTTGGTGCAATAGGATTATTCTCCATATTTCCATGTTTTATGTTGTATTTCTCCTTGCTTAAAAATCTAGAAAACCCTAAAAATACTTGTGCCTTTGTAGCTCTTGGCCATACCATTTTCTCAATATCTTGTTTGTTGTTGATGTTAGTCTTGTTATCCTAATCTCATGTATGAATGTGCTTGCATGATTATTTGAGTTTGTTGGATTAAACAAGATTATTAAGAGCAAACAGTGAAGGGTTTTGTGGGTTTGGGAGTGAGATTTGGTTTGAGTTCTTGGTGTTCATAGTGATACTCAACTTTGTTCATTCAAGACTCATATTGTTCTTGGAAAACTTGATGTAATAGTATAGTTTGATCTTGCATGTAAATGGCTAGAGTATAATAGCCATCATCATTAAATTGTCCAATCATTTGCCTTAATTCGGCGCCTTGAACAGTGGGATTGGAATTGTGATATTGTAAAATATGGTCTGCATTTAATTCTCCAAGAGAGTACAAGACAACCAACCGAGAAAGGAGGAGCAAAGTCAAAATTTGTAGGCCAAGGATTCATCTCTCATCGATGTGGTATATGCAAGTTGGTGCGATCTGTTAAAAAAAAAAAAACCGCATCCCATACAAGTAAACCGCATCAACCCACCAACTGAGCAAGAAAATCTTCTAAGTGTGGAGAACTCCCCTTAATGCGGTCTCTCAACATCAATGCGGTATACTGAGGCTATTTAAACCGCATCAACTCCAGATAAACCGCATCGCCTCACCCAAGCATCGAAAATTTGTCAAAGACATTGAGGCGGTATCCATCGATGCAGTATATACCGCATTGACCTCCTTTAAACCGCATCGATTGGTCCCCAAAATTTTCAAGTGTTTGTGGTGCAATTCCATCTCCAGTATTATTTTCCCTTTTCATCTTTGAGTGTTTTGAGTGAATTTACAATAAAGTGAATATCGGACTGGCAGAACTTGAAACTTAGCCCGAGAAGCCACTTGAGTACTTGTACAATAAAGTGGATATCGTGGCTGGCATTTTGTGAAACCTAGCCCGAGAAGTCATTTGAGTAAATTGGGTTTTAGTTTCTCGAGTGCATTTTCTTGTGAGCTTTATTTTTCCACTTCTAAATTGGGACAAATATCACTGTTCTTTGCTTGCAATATCTGTTTAAGACTGTGAACTTGATCAGACTGCAGTACATACATACATTTCAGTGCGTTCTTTGATTGAGTCGAACAGCTCATTTGACTCTTGAGCTGTGCGTACCAAAATACCTGTGTGTACTTCTCTTGCATCTGATTGAACTATTTGAGCAGGTGACAAGCTGAAGTGGTGTTGAGGACCAAGACTGAGTGCAAATTTGAGAGTTCACTCTACATATTTCAGAACTTATTTTCTGACCTACATTATATCTATATTATTTTTCTGAGTGTCATGGCAGGAAACACAGAGCCAAATTTGACTGACATCATGGAGATGCTCCGAGCAATGAGCGAGAATACTGTTAAAAAGGCTGACTTCGAAACCCTTAAGCAAACTCTTGATGCTAATGTTTCGAATATTTCTGCTGTAAATGAGCGCATTGATAACCTGAGCAATGAATTTGCAGGACGCATGAAACAACAAGATGAGGCTTTGGCACAACGATTGATGCAACGGGTTTAACGAAGGCTGGAAGATGCATTCTATCATCCTTCCACTTCCGAACAAAATGGAGCATCTGGAAGCAATAGCCATGTCCAGGGAACTGACATGGCTGATGCAGAGGAGGCCCTAGCTGAAAGGGAAGAAGAACAGGTCGTGATCGGAACATTTGATCGACGACAAGGGCCCGTGCTCCAAGACCACCTCCGATGGCACCAATCCCTCCTCCTCCAGTCGACGAAGGACTGCGCATCAATGATCCTTTGGCCATGCCTCCACCACCTATGCCAAACAGACCCCGAAATGCACCTGTGATAAACAGAGATGATCCAGATGATGTGGACGACAATCTGCAATGCATTAAGTTCACCATTCCTACTTTCAGAGGAACAGGTGATCCTAATGAATTTCATGATTGGAGGAACACCATGGAGATGATCTACAACTGCCACAACTACTCTGATTTTAAAAAGATCCAACTAGCAGTTCAAGAATTCAAAGAATATGCCCAACTCTGGTGGCAAAAGTTCACAGTTGATCATCACAAAGCCGGACAGCCCCAAGTCACGGACTGGGAATATTTTCTGCAACCCATGGAGAGAAGATTCGTACCTCCTACCTACAAACCAAATATGTACATGAAGGTGATCAGTTTGAAACAGGAGTCGAGGACTGTTGAGGAATACTACTGCGAAATGGAAATGCTCATGATGAGAACACAGTTCAATGAAGACCCGTTGATCACTCTGACCCGATTTGCAAAAGGTTTGAGGCCCGAGATCTTCGAAGAAGTGGACATGAGGGGTTAGGTGAATATCACTTATCTGGTGAGAAAAGCTGCGAAGTTTGAGGCCCAACTCAAGACAAGAACCCATAGGACTTCTACCGGTTACAACCCAAATAAACCTTGGTTGATTAGACCACCTGAGCGGACAGAGAGATCCAAAAACCCCCAGCCTACACCGTCGCCGGTTCGTGATGAGGGAGGTTACAAGCCTAAAAGGTTTGAATTGGGAAAGAATTTCAGGGAGTACAACCGGGAAGAGAGGAACCGAAACTAGGGCCGAGAACAACATCCACCCGCCAAAGACAAAAGAGAAATCACTTGTTGGAAATGTGGCAAGAAAGGCCATTATGCCAATGAATGCAATAATCCAAGACGAGTGGCGATACTCAATACTGGCGAGGAGGAAAGACCAGTGATGGAGGTTGAACCAGGAGTGTTCAAGGTTGTTGATTCGAAGAAGAGGATGACTGTGATGAAGATCTGAGACGATATCAAATTGATGAACCAGTCAATCCAGAAGTCGATGAGGACAATGAAGAAGACGTCAATCTGCTAGTAGCGATGAGAGCTTTAAATGCTGATAGAGAGCCAGAAGTATCACCCAACGAACAAAGGAAGAATCTCTTCCATTGTCGTTGCACTATTCAGGGCAATAATGCCACTGTCATTGTTGATAACGGAAGCTGCACTAATATTGTTAGTTTATATACTGTGCGCAGATTGCAGCTACCGACAGAGGAGCATTACAGTCCCTACTTACTGCGCTGGATGAACAACAGTGGCAAGACCAAGGTCTCCCAACAGGCATGGGTCCCTATCACGAAGGGCACCTACTCGGAAAGAGTATTATGTGATGTCATTCCCATGAACGCGTGTCACGTTTTGCTTGGAAGACCGTGGCTTTATGATAAGGATGCCACTTACAGGGAAAAGTCCAATGTTTTATATTTCAAGCATGAACAAAAGGAATATTTGTTTAAACCATTATCTGTCAAAGCTGTTAGGTTAGACCAAGAAAAGCTAAAGAACAAAATAGCTCAAGCAGAAGCCGACCACAAGACCAGGGAAAGAGGAAAAGCCAAAGTTGGCGAGAATTCATCAACCTTGGATCAATGTCTGATATTGACCAAGACTGCATTTCAGCAAGCATCACGAGAACCTGACTTCACAGGTCACTGTTTTCTTGCATTAGTTAAACCTGATGAATCTCTCAATAGAACTGTTCATACTGCACCTGATTTGCCTTTGGAATTTTCCAGGATGCTTGACAGAAACCAAGACATTTTTCCAGAAGAAGTGCCATCTGGCTTACCACCACTCCGAGGCGTGGAACATCGCATTGACTTTGTGCCCGGAGCTTCAATCCCCAACAGACCCGCATACCGTATGAATCCCGAGGAGACAAAGGAAATTCAGCGGCAAGTGCAAGCATTGCTTGAAAAAGGATGGGTTCGAGAAAGTTTATCTCCGTGTGTCGTTCCAGTTCTGCTCGTTCCGAAGAAGAATGGCGAATGGCGTATGTGTGTCGACTGCCGAGCAGTCAACGCTATTACGGTCAAATATCGTCACCCCATTCCACGACTGGACGTCATGCTAGATGAGCTTGGTGGTGCTAGTCTTTTTACGAAGATCGACTTAAAGAGCGGATATCATCAAATCAGAATGCAGCCAGGGGATGAATGGAAGACCACCTTCAAGACAAAGTTTGGTCTATATGAGTGGCTCGTTATGCCATTCGGCCTTACGAAGGCCCCCTCTACATTTATGCGTTTGATGAATGAGACTCTTCGACAATTCATTGGGAAATTTTTAGTAGTTTATTTTGATGACATTCTTATTTACAGCTGTACTCTAATCGTTCATGTAAATCATGTGCAACAGGTACTGGATCGATTGAGAGAAATCCGCCTGTACGCCAACTTCAAGAAGTGTAGCTTCTGTGTGCCAGAAGTGACATTTCTTGGGTTTGTCGTGGGAAGAGATGGATTGAAAGTGGACGAATCAAACATCAATGCTATATCTGACTGGAAGCCACCAACCACTGTGCATAAGTTCGCAGTTTTCTATATTTGAGTGGTTTCTTTAGAAGATTCGTCCCACAGTTTAGTGTTATTGCGGCCCCAATCACTGCACTGCTTAGAAAGGACATTCCGTTCAAGTGGGGGCCAGCACAACAAAAGGCGTTCGATGACCTCAAGGATAAGCTCACTCATGCACATGTCCTAGCATTACCAAATTTCGATCTGCCATTTGAAATTGAAAGTGATGCGTCAGGTACGGGCAGTGTTACTCCAAGAAGGAAGACCAATAGCATACTACAGTGAGAAATTGAGTGGAGCACAATTGAATTACTCCACGTACGACAAAGAATTATATGTTGTTGTTCAATCTTTGAGGACGTGGCAACATTATCTGAGAGGAAGAGAATTCATGATCAACACTGATCATGAGACACTTAAGCACATAAGGGTTCAGGGACAATTAAGCAAAAGGCATGCTCGATGGAGCACATTCATTGAGTCCTTCCCTTACGTGATTAAGTATAAGAAAGGAAAGGACAATGTGGTTGCAGATGCACTCTCCAGAAGAACAGCATTGGCCACATTTGCAACAACTCATCTGTTTGGATTTGAGCATATCAAAAGTCAGTATGCCACTGACAAAGATTTTAGAATGTTGTACGAGAGGACTAAACAGAATGGTTTCAAGGAGTTTTCCCAACTGGACGGGTTTCTGTATTTTGGAAACAGATTATGCATCCCAAAGGGATCCGTCAGGGAGTTACTAATTCAAGAGGCTCACGGTGGTGGTCTCATGGGACACTTTGGAAAGGAGGCAACTCTGGGGATTCTCATTGAAAAGTTCTACTGGCCGAAAATGCAAGCCCAGGTTGTTCGCTTCATTGCTAGGTGCTTGGTCTGTCTGAAGGCCAAGTCGACTGTTAAACCCCACGGCTTATATCAAGCATTACCTGTGCCAGAAGGACCCTGGCTGGACATATCAATGGACTTCGCGCTTGGACTACCACGGACCGCAAGAGGCAAAGATTCAATCTTTTTGGTAGTTGACCGATTCTCCAAGATGGCACATTTTATACCACGTGCGAAGACCAATGATGCCAGGCATATCTCGAATTTATTCTTCAGAGAAGTGGTACGTCTTCATGGAGTACCAAAGTCAATTATGTCAGACCGTGATACCAAGTTCGTAAGCTATTTCTAGAAGGGTTTTTGGCGTGAGATGGGCACACAACTTTTGTTCTCAACGTCTTACCATCCTCAGACGGACGAACATACAGAAGCGGTAAATCGCGTGTTGGGTAACCTTCTACGCATAACTACTTCTTCGAGCTCTAAAAGTTGGGATGAATGTTTGCCTTACATTGAATTTGCTTATAATCTTCACATTCATCGTGCCACACACATGTCCCCTTTCGAGGTTGTTTATGGATTTAACCCGATGATCCCTCTTGATTTTCTACCACTACCTAGTAGTGAGCGCCTTAACTTCAATGGCAGGGACAGGGCTAAGGCGATTGATAATGGCCAAAATTGACCATTATTTTCAATCTATTTCTGTGTCTAAACATGGGCATTTGATCGCATTCCGGTCTTATTTAAATAAGAAAAGCAGTCGAATTTAACAGATTTATGCAAGTTTGTATAAATAATAAGCTGGTATTAAAAAATACAAAAATATTGTTATTTTCATTAAATTCATATTAAAAAATCCAAAAACATGATAAAAATATTAGAAACCATACACTTGATTAATTTTGGTTCGGTGTTGTCTATTCGGTGGAACACGGATTCATTGAATGGAACACAAACCTAATAATCAAGTGGAATAAATATTATATTTATATTTTGATGTATATATTTTTAATTTTTATGTTTGTTTATTTCTATTTCTGTTTTGAGCTATAATTAAGAATTAAATGGTCCACTAATTACTGTTAATTTAAATTAATTACAGGTAATTTGGTCCAAAGTTATCAGTCCAATCCAGTCCAATTCCCCTAGCCCAATCCAATTTGCTCCAGGCCCAATCTCCTTAGCCCATTACATCCTTAGTCCAAGCCCAACACCCTTGGCCCAACACCATTAGTCCAAGCCCAATTACACCTGAGCCCAAACCCCAAATTAACCCTAACCCTAATTCCCGCCGCTGCGCCGCCGGCGCCGCCTCGCCGCCGGCAACCGAGCTCCGACCAGCCATCTCCACCACAGATTCCGGCGAGCCCCATACCATCCGCACCTCCGCAACACAAATCAAGCCAACGCCTCCGCCATCACCACCGCCTCCGCTTTTCCATCCTCATTCCAACAACCCACTGCCATCATCATCCATTCCCCCTATCTCCCTCAATTGTCCGTCCATTCCGGCCAAAACTCCGGCCTCCCTCAAACAGCCGCCACCGCCTTCTCATCTCCATCCTCCATTTCCAACCACAACCAACCCCTTCGCCGCATCTCCGTCCTCAGCCACCATTTTCGCACCCACAACCACCACCGCACACAGCCCCCTAATCCGCCCTCATCACCACCACTCCAGCTCCATCTCCATCCCCACTTCCACCATCAACCAGCACCTCCACTTCCTCCATTTCCCCACAGCCGCCAGCCACAACAACCGCTCAACTCCGGCGAACTCATCCAACCACCACCAAAATCGGGCCACCACTGCTCCCCATCTCTGTCAACAAATCCGCCACCCTTCTCCCCCATTTTCCAATCCCGAGCACCCTCGCACCACCACTTCCATCCTTTTCCTCAACAACAACAAATCCCAAAGAAAAATCAAGAGAAAGAAGAGAGAAGGAGAGGAAGAAGGTCATCCATACGCCACAGCCGCCGCTCGCCGTCATCATGCGCCGCCGCTGTCCGCTACTCCAACGCCAGCCACCAACACCTCCGTTCGAAGCGCCGCCGCCCCTCCTGCATCTCCGACAACCCTTAGAAGAAGAATACAGGAGAATAGGAAAAATTAGAAAACTAAAAAGAAGAAACTGTCGAAAAGAAAAATGGAGAAAGGAAAACAGAAGAAGAAGATGAATCGAAGAAGAAAGGAAATGGAGAAGAAGAAGAGGAAAGAGAAGAAGGAAAAATGGAGAAAACAAGAAAGAGAAAGATCGAGACAGAAAATAAGAATGAGGAAAGAGAAAGAAAAAAGAGAGAGAAAATTAAAACATTTGTCGCGGAAGGGTATACCGCGACAAAAATGCTCCGCGACCAAAAAAATGCTCCGCGCCCAAAAATTATTCCGAGACTGTGAGAGGAGAATCAAGCCACAAAAGTTTGTCGCGGAACATGGTTCCGCGACAAAGTGCATTGCGACCGCGACAGACAGAGAAAATTAAAGCTTCCGAGACAGAGGGCTCACGTGACCTCCACCACCTCACATGCTCTATTACATAGAAGATCCCAGGACCTCAGCTCCCATAGCACAAATATATTCGTCCTTTCCTCCTGGACTTCAACTCCCGGCCCCTCCTGGGCGCCATCTTGGAGCTAAAAAGTGTGTCCTGAAGCAGAATTTGTTCCGCGACAAGGCATAATTGTTTAGCGACACAATGGGCCTAGGGCTAATTTTGCTCATCTATAAATATAACCTCCCACCACTTGAACAGTAACCTAGCTACACTTTAGTTTATTTTACTGTTTTGGAGGCACCACTGTGCTCTCCAAATTAGAGTAGGTAGTTTAGTTTATTTATATGCAAGGTAGTAATAGATTTTAGCTTAGTTCTAATTTATGCTTTGTAATAAATAAGTGTAGCTAGTGTTCACTTTTATTTTTCCAGTTTTATATTTTGTAGTTTGTGGGTTTCAAACACTTAATTAATGGGTGTATTTTGAACCATGCTTTGGTATTGTAGTTAGGTTTTATTGCTTTCCTTATTTTAATTTAATGCATAAACACTTGATATTTACCGTTGATAGATTTAATGTAGGTTTTATTTTATTTTATTTTTTTATCTTTATTTTTAGTGTTAGCATAGTTAGTTTGTACTCTTGCTTCTTGTGCTAGTTTTAGCCTTTTCTTTTATTTTTATTTTACTGCTCTTGTTCTTTTTAGTATTAGGTAGTATTCTTACTTTTTATTTTCTCTCTCTAGTGCATTAGATCTAAAAGGGCTAGTGTTAAAGTGTTTATGCATATTTATATAAAAATTGCATATTCCTATATTGTATTGCATCACATTGTAACCCCACGGGTTGCAATGTAATTTTCCCGTTGTGATCCCCACACCCCTGTAATGCAATATTAGGCGTTATGCTGCCAAAATTTTTATATAAAATATTTTAAAAACCCTTTGTCGCCAGACACTCCTGTCGCGGAACCACGTTCTGCAACAAAACCTATGTTTAGCGACAAAGGACCAAATTCTTGCATTTTGTCTGCATGGCTTTTGTCGCGGAATACCCTTGTCGCGGAACCACGTTCCGCGACAAAATCTTATTCCGAGACAGAAATTATGCCTTGCCATTATTTTGAAACCCCTTGGTCGCGATGCAACTCTTGTCGCGGAACCACGTTCCGCGACAAAATCCTTGATTAGCGACCAAGGACCCAAATACTTGTAATTTTATTCTGGGAGGACTCTGTCGCAGAACCTTTGTCGCGGAACCACGTACCGCGACAAAATCCTTGTTCCGCGACCAGGAATTATGTCCTTACCAATTTTCAACCCTTTTGTCGCTATACCTCCTTGTCGCGGAACCATGTTCCGCGACAAAATTTTTGCTTAGCGACAAAATAAACCCTAATTTTCAAAAATTCCATTCCTCTTATTTCCCACCCCTTTGTCGCGAAACCTTTGTCGCGGAGCCACGCTCCGCGACACAAACTCTGCATCGCGACAAAGTGGCACCTTTTTGCCAAATTTTTATTCTTCATCTCACTCCATTAATTAATTGAACCTTTATATTAATATTTTGAGGTTGAAATCCAATGATCTCAACCCATGATTAATTTGATATAAAGAACTTTGTTCAATTTCCCATTAAAAGATTCTTCTACAAATAATTAAACTCTAATGATCTAAGTATATAATCCGGACTGTAATTAATTAATTAATTATGGAATGAGTGATTATTTAGACATAAAGAGTGATTATGGAATCATTTCCATACCTTGCATGAGAAACCAATGTCTCTCATGCAAGATGACCAAAAAATATTTTTCTTTTATTTATTTTGTCTTTTTTTCGTGATGTGTGAAACAACTAATAAGGAATATATCAGATTAATGTTGGCGGGTATTCCCACACGGATAACTAGCTCATGGTCTGTATATTAATTATTAGATGTTATTTTGCATGGTCCGGATAGTGGTCAGTGGAAGCCTTGGCGGTTCGTCCTTCCGGGATTATAATAGCTGCTCAGCTAAATCCTATCCGGATACAGTTTTCTTTTCTTTATCTTAATTTCAAACCCGAATCTCAAACTGTGCCAACACTAGACGACATAGGTCAACGTCGTCTAGTAATTAAGACAGCAAAAGAACATGTAGGTTTTTCTCTGATTCACAGATAGCAAGGGTCTGAATGATAGCGACCACTCTCATTAAGATTATTCTGCTGTCTAAAATCATTCTATCTGGAATAATTGGGAACTGGATAGCAGATGTTTGCAGTCCAGATCACCCCAATTATTTCTGGCGCTCTCTTTAGCCAAAATTCTTCTCATCTCCGGCTATTTCATCTCTGTGTATCAGCTTCTGTCTAAATCCGCCTTATATTTTGGGTTATTTTATTTTACAATTCTCTATAAAATTATGCATGATACTATTATGTAAATATTGTGGTCATATTATTTTGGGATCCTTCCCTTGGACATAGAAGTCTTGATTTTAATCAGATGTCTCATAATAAATTTCCAACAAAAATTCATTTATAAAATCCGGATCTAAGTAAGGGATAAATTCCTCAGTTATGACTAATTCATATTCGACTGGGGGTTGATTTTGGGAAATTAGAAGCAGAGTCAGCGATTAGGTCTCACATAAACTGAAAGGGTATGTGTTCTTATTGAGAGTCTAGTACCTGATAGGGAATGATTTTCAGATTTATTATTTTCCAAAATTGCTGTTTGTTGGAAATCTTGTATTAAATATTGCACTGGGTCAGATTCCACTTGGATTCCGATAAGGTGTGACAGATAATACTAGAGGAACAACATTCAGGCCTTGGTTATTTTCTAAGGTAGGGTTGAGTATTCTTTCAACTGCTATCCTCTTCTGCCAAAGCCTATTTTTGAGTCCTGAGTGAGTGCATCCGGAACGAACTAATTTATTAGTTCGTTTCATTAGTTTGTATCTCATAACCACCCGAAGGGAAGTGAACACTGCGAGCGGTTCACCGAGATTAGGGAATTCTTGATCCACATCCAGTCATTCTGACTGGGGGCTTTCTTTTACTACCAGGGTCAAACTTTCAAAAACCTCCGAGTGATAGGATTTTAAATGCTTTCTTTATCACTTTCTTTTAAATGCTTTCGTTAGAGGTCACTCGGTTGTATTGAGAGTTGTGTAACTGCTACTAGGACTGATAGTTAAGGGATAGTTCAGGGCTTAATTAGAATCTTTGGGCGTGACATGGGGGAATGATAGCAGTACTTGACACTTCAATAAATGATTTGTCAGGTGTTGCTTGTCCACCACAGATAAATGACACGCTCTGACGGGAGCAGTTGTGAGTCTGTGGTATCTTAGAATTTGTTGCCTTAAGAGCATGTAAACTCTTACTGTAAGTACCTGTCTGTTAAAGGGAACATGGTATAGAGAGCATGAGAATTAGCTAACTGAACGAATTATCCCAAACAAAGATCTGTGTAATTAAAATGGAAGTTTAACTGTGTTTCATCTGAATCTTGTCCAATCTTTATTATTTTCTCTCTGTCCCTTCTGTCTTAATTTAAATCTGCTTTCTTAGAATAATCTTAATCGCTTTCTTAGAATAATTCTATTGCTTTCTTAGATTAAATTTAATTTGCTTTGTAGAATAATTTTATCTGCTTTATTTTGATTGCTTTCGTAGCTTAGTTTAAATTATGTCAAGTAGTTGTTAGTCATCACACAAACTTGAATCGAGTAACCGAGTGGAAAATCTTAGTAAACGACGTGGGCCTTGCTTCCATCGCACATCCTCCAGTGAACGATCCGGTACTTACTATAAATACTGCAATTTTTGACTCCGTGCGCTTTCGGGGGCACAGTTTCTTAACACGAGTAAATAAAAAATGTGATTTTTCAGAAAATACTCATGTAGTGGGAATCTGCCGAAAGTTTCATGGTAGGTAATCTCATGACATGAAATCATGAGAAGTATCACAGCACATATGCCGGGGACCCTCAGTGTGACAGGCTAAAGGTCAATCTATCCCAGTTGTACCATGAGACTTGTCAAAAGTTTCATGGCAGAGAGGACCACATTGCCATTTGAAATTAAAGCCCCTCACATGAGTAATAAAGAGTAACAACCTTAATATATCCTTAAACCCCTTTCCCAGTGATCATAACTCTCTTCATTTAATAAATCCAAACCTGATATATTTTATTGAAAAATACTCGTGTTAATGAAATTTGTCAAAAGTTTCAGCGATCAAGGATCTGCATGAGAATGTTCGAAACAGCTTGCTGAAGGCTTCGGAGACATATGCCAAATTTGCCAACAGGGGCAGAAAAAAGGTTGTTGCTGAAACCAGGAGACTGGGCCTGGGTGCACATGCGAAAAGAATGTTTTCCTGCATAGACACATGGCAAACTCGCATCTCGCGGAACCGGGCCTTACAAAGTCCTAGAGAAAATCAACGACAATGCCCATCGGATTGAGCTTCCTGATGACTTTAATATTAATCCGACTTTCAATGTTGCTGATTTATCTCTTTTCGAAAGAGATGATGAGTTGGATTCTGGTCTGTTGATGTCTCAACCTTCCCAAGGGGGTGGGGATGGCGTAGTTGCCAGAACCAACGGATTAATTATTCCGATAATCCCTGAAGGGCCAGTTTCCAAACACAAGATGCACTGTATAAATTTTTCTTGCGGGAAACAGATAACTTGGAACCCCAAGAAGCCCAAAAACTGCAAATAATGATCCGGATAGATCAAGGCCGGACAAGCCCGGAATCCATGTTTAATGGATTCCCCAGCGACAGAATTAAATAAAGATTGAAGAGGGCCTTAGGATGCACAAAGAAAGCCCAACAAGCATGAAGAGGCCAAAAAACGAGCTCGTCGGAAAAGTGGCCGGAGATCAGCCGGAACCACCGCCGGACGTCGGATATTATATTTTGTAATAGTGTAGAAATAAGAGCATGCGAAATATGGCTATGGCATTGACATTGGTGCGAACTGGGCAATGCGGAATAAACCGAATCGATGCGGTATATCTCAATGCGGACTTTAAACCGCATCGCCCTACATTTTGCCTTCCCCAATCGATGCGATATAAACCGCATGGACCTCGATGCGGTTTAAATACCGCATCGCCCCCTCCGCATTGCTTTAGTATTATTCCTACTTTCCCCAATGCGATTTCAATCGATACGAAATATCACTTAAACCGCATCGCCTAAAAATCGCATCGGTATTATAGTAGCTTTTATTTTCCAAGTCCTCGATGCGGTATTGTTGTCCAATGCGGTATAAACCGCATCGCCTTATTTTTCCTTGTAATAGATAGGTTTTTGAGACCTGATGCGGTCTTTCCTCGTCAATGCGATTTATACCACATCGATGCGGTGTAAACCGTATCAATTCCCATAAAACCGCATTAGGCCATTTCGGATGTATTTTTTATTTATATTTTTCTTTTCTTTTGTTTCTAAGACTACCTATATCCATGACAAGGTCCCCAATGGGATGCATCTCCATGTCATTAGTTAATAAAAAAAAAATCAAAATTATTTTGGTGGCAACTTGCATGGTCGACCAAATTATATATCCAACCTCATGGTCCCAAGTGGTCTCTTAAGTTTGGGCCAATGGGATGGTGACACTTGTCACCATCCCATTGGTTAAGTAATTATTTTAAACTTATCTAACAAAATGATTACATCTTTTATATAAATAAATAAATATAAATTTTAAAATATACCAAACTTTATAATTTTTCATTCTCTACAAATAGAGACCACTCTTGCTATATTTTTATTAAATACATAATATATCAATTTTGATATATTTAACCTATTTTTAAATTTTTATAAAATAAAAATAAATAAAAATATATTAATATTTTAGATTTTTATTCTTTATAAATAAGATAAATATTTTATATTTTTGATACATTAATTTTTTTTATATTTCAATATAATTTAAAATTATATCAATTAAAATAATTATATATAATATTGTGGTTGGATGGTTGGGTGGTTATTGATAAAGTTTGTAAAATTGGGGTGGTTGGGTTGGGATGAATATTGATGAGTTGGAAGAGAGAGAAATTAATTAAATAATGAGATGGTTGGATGGTTGAGTGGTTGGGGTGATCATGGTTAAAAATAGTCTAAGGGGTTTGGCCTATAAATATGTCCTCCCCCTTCATTTGTAAACAACTTTGCTTAATATTGAAATCCATTCCCATATTTTCAAAGTTCACAACCGAGAGCGCTCTTTCAAAAGTGTTCTCCCTCATCCGTATTTGTCTTGAACTTTTGTTCATTTCCCTCATGCCATCAAGTTGGAAGCTTGCTCGATGGATTGTCAATGAATGAATCACTTGAAGGAAGCCATTTGTCTTGAGTTAATCTCATTTCCCTTGGCAAGTTCGGGTCCCCTTCATTCATAAGCTTTCTTAATCTTTATCTCATAATTTAGTTTCACCATCTTTTGTCATATCCATCTTTGTGTGTTCTTGTTCTTCATCATCTTCTATTTTCCTATCACTCTAATCATCATTTACCTAATCCTAAAATTCATTACCATTAATCCAGATATTGTCACTAATCAAGTTTCGATCTATGGCACACACACAAGAATAACTCATTAGTAACAGTGTGCTATTGATTGAAACCCAAACCAATAAGTAATTCGAATAACAACAAGGTTGGAACTTTCGTTCTCTTCTTCTTCCTCTCGCACTCCCTCTTTTTCTCTGGAAGATCTCTCTGTTGAATATGTCTATGTTCTATATATTCTTCTCCAGAACCCCTTTTTGATATGTTCCAACAGCCTTTCTTAATTCCCATCAACCAGACAAGGTTATGGTAATAAATCCAACTTGTTTCCATAAATATAAATCCTGCAATCAACCATTTATGGAAACAAGATAATATTTCTCATAAAGTTGAGCAAAAATCCCTTGAAGATCTGCTGAAATCAACTAGGAAGTGCAGCCTCCAAAACATGGAAAGTTTCCATAAATATCAGATTCTGGATTCTGTCAGCTTCAATCAATTCGCTCTAGTTGTTCGAACATCGGATTGAACCATACTTTTAAAACTTCAGTTCCCAACTATCTCATCCTTTTTGGCAGGATAGGGGCACAATAAACATCAACCAACCGATGAAGAATAAAATACACAAGCAGATAACACCTATGACATAATCCAGACTAACTCTCTCCCAAAATATCTAACTATTTCAACACTCTACACTTCTAATGCTCCAAAACAATTTATAATCAAATCGAGGAGCATTTACAATAATTCCTATCACAATACAATGATCTTCACAAACAATTAACACATCTCCCCATAACATATCCCCTTAACATATCATCAATATTCCTCATCACCATAACATCAACAACATCAATATGTTCACATATGATCAATATTCATCATCACATAAACTCCCCCTTACTCATGCAAACTAGAGGATCAAACTGCAGGTCACATCACAACCATGTTGGTTGATTCTCTCTCCCTCTGGGTCACATTCCTGTCAAAATATGGGTGAGTAATTCAGAGCATCACCAAAATGTTCAGTCACTTTGTCTGCTCAATTAGAGATAGCATAACTTCAGAGGTATGTTCGATCAAAATTTTTTAACTCCTACTTACTCCATGATAAGCCATCAACACTTCATCTCAGTTCCTTTATCACTGTTTGACACCAAATTCCACTTTTCTTTGCTCACAACAACACAAGTTAGCAACACATAATAAAATCTTTGAATAAAGAATATGTGTTACTTTTACCAATGGATTTACTCTGAGCATCGCAATGGTCACCTTAATCACCAGTGTCTGTTTCAAATTCTGCAGCAACCAAAGAGTTCATCATTCTGGTTCAGACGCCCCTCTCGAATTAGCAACACTTTCTTTAAATTCATCTTTCGAGCCAACCTTTTCAACATGTCATAGCTCCCCTTGAATAGATGATTTTCTTTATATTTTTCCTTTTTTATAATAAACTCAAATTACAAAAGTGCATGAAACAAACGAAAATAATCAATGCAAAAAATTAAACAATACTGCAGAGACCAAGATCCCTCATCAGCTTCTCAAATCGTTCACCATCAAGTGCCTTCGTGAAAATATCAGCATACTGATAGGCTATTCCAACATGCTTTAGAATAAGGATTCCATCTTCCACCTGTTCATGGATAAAGTGGTAACTTATATAAATGTGCTTCGTCTGGCTGTGTTGAACATGATTCTTAGAAATATTGATAGCACTCGTGTTTTCACACAACAATTCCAACTCATCCTGTTTGATCCTATAATTAGACAACATCTGCTTCATCCAAAGAAGTTGTGGACAACAACTTCTAGCAGCAATATACCTCAGCTTCAGCAGTGGATAATGAAATTGAACTCTATTTTTTTTGCAAACCAGCTAACAAGATTTGTTCCAGTATAAAAACGCCCTCCAGTCGTGCTTTTTCTGTCATCTACACTGCCTGCCCAATCAGCATTACTATAACCAATCAATTGAAGACTTGATTCCTTTGAATACCAAATACCCAGTTCAGTAGTGCCTTTAACATATCTAATTATTCTTTTTGCTGCCTTTAGATGTGACTCTTTTGGATCAGCTGGTACCTTGCACAAACTCCAACCGCATAACAAATATCAGGTCTGCTGGCTATCAAATAAAACAAACTTCCAATGATACTCCTATACAATTTATGATCAATACTCTGCCCAGCTGAATCCTTACTCAGTTTGTCATTGGTTCCAATTTGTGTTCAAATCGACTTACTGGACTCCAATCCAAACTTCTTTATACTATTCTTGGCATGTTTGGTTTGGCTCAGAAAAGTACCTTCTTTCCTCTGTGTGATCTGCAAGCCAAGAAAATATGTCAATTCACCAACCATGCTTATCTCAAACTCTTTGCTCATCACAGCAACAACTTCATCCTTCAAGACATGTGACGTGGATCCAAACACAATATCATCCACGTATACTTGAGCAATAATAACTCCTTTGGATGCCCTTTTCAGAAATAAAGTCTTGTCCGTACTTCCTCTTTCATATCCATGATCTAGCAGATATTTAGACAATCTTTCATACCATGCCTTAGGAGCCTGCTTCAATCCATATAAGGCTTTGTTTAGCTTGTAGAGATGATGTGGATAATGTGGATCTTCAAAGACTTTCGGTTGTTCAACATACACTTCTTCTTTTAGCCAACCAATCAAGAATGTATTCTTGACATCCATTTGATACAGCTTGCATCCTAAGGAACATGCAACAGAGAGCAATAATCTCACAACTTCCAATCTAGCAACCGGGGCAAACGTCTCACTGAAATCCACTCCTTCAACTTGTGTATAACCTTGTGCTACCAATCTTGCCTTGTTCTTTGTAATGTTTCCATGCCCATCACTTTTATTTTTGAAAATCCACTTAGTGCCGATCACATTTGAATCATCTGGTCTCTCCACCAATCTCCAAACTTCATTCCTTTCAAACTGATTCAACCCTTCTTGCATAGCATTAATCCAATACTCATCCTGAAGTGCCTCTTCATTTTTGCTAGGCTCAATCCTGGAAGTATAACATGATAAACCATCAAGTTCTTTGTAATCAATCTTCTTCTTTGCTCTGGTCTTTCTTCCTTCATCAATATCTCCAATGACTGCCTCTGGTGGATGATACTTAGGTATCCTTTTTCCATGAACAGGTTTCTGATTCTCAGGTGTTCCTTCTGGAGTTTGAACTTCTTGATGAACCTTGTCTGTGTTTTCACCTTTTTTTGACATGTCACTTTTTGAATTCTGGTCATGTGATTTTTCACGGCTTGGCTCTTCATCATAAGATTCCAAATCATTGACCGAATCCATACTTTGCTCAACTTTCTTAGGAATATCTTCAATAACCACATTTGCAGATTCCAAAATCTTCATGGTTCTTGTAATGTAGACTCTGTAAGCTTTGCTAGTGTGTAAATACCCAACAAATATTCATTCATCACTTTTCTCCTTGAACTTTCCTACCTGCTCCCTGCCATTTAGAACAAAACACTTGCTACCAAATATATGAAAATAAGTGAGAGTAGTTTTTTGCCCTTCCATAATTCATATGGTGTCTTCATTGTGTGAGTCCTCAGATAAATCCTGCTGATTATGTAACATGCAGTGCTTACAGCCTCAGCCCATAGAAACTCAGGAACTTTATTTGAATTTATCATCACTCTTGCCATCTCCTAGAGTGTTCCATTTCTCCTTTCCACTACACCATTCTGATGAGGGGTTTTGGGAGCAGAAAATTCATGCAATATTCCAACATTTCCACAATACTCCTCAAAAGAGTGATTTTCAAACTCTTTCCCATGATCACTCTTGATCCGTTTCACCTTGCAATTCTTCTCAGTCATAACTTGATTACAGAGTTTCATAAATGCATCAAATGCTTCACTTTTATCCTTGAGAAAGTTGACCCAAGTATATCTTGAATAATCATCAACACAAACGAATATGTACTTTTTACCTCCCAGACTTGTGATCTCAACTAGTCCAATCAGATCCGTATGCAACAGATCCAGACAGTGTGTTGTGCCTTGGTGTTCCGACAATCGATGGGACACACGAGTCTGTTTGTTCTTCATACAGTCATCACACAAGATCCCATCGCTTTTCTTCAGATTTGGCAATCCACGCACCGCACCAGTTCTGCTTAACTTTATCTGGTCTTTGAAGTTCATGTGACCTAGTCTCTCATGCCATAACATCATCTGGTATGAACCTCCAACTTCAGCCATATTGCATGATTGTACAAGTAATACCAATTGTTTCTAGATCTCAATCCTCTCATGATGCAATCATATGCAGAATTATAAACTTCACCGAATTCTTTTGTGAATAAAACTTTAAGATTTTCATCACATAGTTGACTAATGCTAATGAGATTTGCATGAAGTCCTTTAACATAATACACTGTGTCTAGTGTAGGCATTCCATCACCCTGCAGAACTCCTTGTCCAATCAGTTTCTCTTTCTTACCATCACCAAAGACAACATATCCACTATCAACTTCTTTAAAGTTCTTAAGTAGATCTTTGTTTCCAGTCATATATCTTGAGCACCCACTATCAAAGTACCATGTAATATTTTTCTCTCCTTTTGATGCAGACATCAGGGCAACATTGCAATTGATCTGAATATCGCTCTTCGGTATCCATATTCTCATCAATTTGATGTTATTCTTCATCTCATCAGATGGCCAAGTAACATGTCAACCTTCCAACAGATCTCTAGCAAATTTGCGACAGGCTTCAGCTTTATGCCCAAGGAATTTTCAGTAGTCACAAGTAATAGGTATCCTTGGCATTCTCATTCCATTTCTCCTTACACATTTCTTCCCTTCCTCCAGCATGCTACTAATTGACTTGTTTGTTTCCATAGCTGGAATATCAAGCTTCCCCCCTTTAACAAAATGCATATGAATTTGAGGAGTGGTACTCGAGCAAGCCTCATTATGATATCCAACTCCATGTATATCACCATGATGTTTCCCAACAGCTAACAATTCATCCAGTAATACTTTTCCTCTATTAATCTTGCTGAAGGTTTCATCAGACTTATCATGTTTTTCCTTAAGAACATTCACCTCAGCCTCCAATTCCCCATTCTTCACAGCAATATGATTTTTCTCCACCTCAGTCACCCTCTATACAGTCTGCAGTTCGAACACATGATTGGACTGGACCCGCTAGCTGTTCAGTTAACTTTTCTTTTTCCTCCTTATGTTGTTTGACAACAGCTTCAAGCTCATCACATTTACTTATGGATATTCCAACTTCTCACATGTCTCATCATATAAATCAGAAAGTGCACGAAATTTCTTTTCATGTTTCTTATCAGAGACGACATCATCAGTGCTCAAAATTGGATTGACTGGTTTGAGCTGTATACCTGATTCCGACTCTGTGTCCGAACTAGTATCAGAATCCCATGAGCCATGAGTTGTAAGAGCAACAACATTTACTGAATCCTCAGCACCAGCGCTGGAATCACTTTCAGAATCAACCCACGATATAGTAAAGCTTCTCTTGGCATCATCGTCTTTGTACTTAAGATTTCCACAGTCAGCTCTGACATGTCAAAAACCTCCACATCAAGACTCTTGTTTTGATTCACATCCTGCTTTCCTTTGTCAGATTTCTTGCCAGTGTGCTTAGAGAATCTCTTCCGGGATGTTCCTTCACGTCCTTTCTGCCTTTGCTCAAATTGATCCCTGTTTGCTTCTTATTAGCTGGGCCAGCTTCTTTGTCAACAAGGAAATCTAATCTCCATCATCATCTTCCTCATCAGATCCAATTTTCTCAGACACCTTGGTTTCAACATTGAAGGCAATACTTTTGTCTGCCAACATTCTTACAGTGATCCATCTCCCAGGATTGAAGTATTCCCATTAGCTCATCTAGCCGTATAGTGTTATAATCCCTATATAGTTCCAATGCAGCAATTTTTGGATTAAACCTGTCAGGAATGGTTCCCAATGATTTTTCTGACAATCTCCTGGGATGTGTACACCTTTCCAAGTTGATGCACCTGGTTGGTTAGATCTCTTATTTTTTCAAAGTATCCTCCAATGGTCTCATTCTCATCTATAGTCAAACGACTAAATTGAGATTTAATAGAAATCAATTTAAATGTTCGAACAGTAATAGTACCTTCATGTGAGTTCACCAAAATTTCCCAAGCCTCATAAGCAATAGTACATGAGAAAATCAGCCTGAATTGATCGGATCCTCATATTTGAACTCCACAGCATCCCAAGCACCTTCATCAATAGCCACGAGGAAAGCTCTCATCTTGTTTTTCAGTAGGAGAAATTTGAGCCATCCAGCAGGGGTGGTCGCGAGATAGATCCTCCTTCTCGACTCATCTTTCCGGTACAGATCTCACCAGCCTTGGTGTGTGGCTCTGATACCAATTGTTAGGTCCGGGGTGGCAAAGATGAGTCTTTTATGTGTTTGTTCAGTGTAACACCCCGAAATACATCCTCATAAGGTTTCAGAATGTTACTGCCACACTTGTCAGTCAGGCTCGCCATTTGGCTAACTTAATTGACAAGTGTTACGGCTAAATATCTTCACATACAAATTTTTGTAGTATGGACTTTAAAAATAATTGCCAATTTTATAAAATATTGACATAAGAAAATTTAAAGTACTTAATACCAGAGTCATTGTTCTTTCTCACGCGGAAGCATAAACTAAAGGCAATATATAGGACATTAATAACTAAAAGTACGTGGTTCCTTAAAGCAACAATCTTTTTGATGAAAGGTAATCACATCCCCAAATGCTCATGTCATGAGATGCAGTTCATATGTCAGCTCCAATATATGTAAAAAGATAACGCAACAACTTTTTATCAGTACAATGGTACTGAGTAAGTCAACCCGCTCCACTTTAAGAAGTGGGTTTTAAAATAGTGATTGACACTAAAAAATAATAATAATAATAATAATTTTCACATTTTCTTTGAAAATGATCACACACGTTACCTTTAACAAAATAAATAACTTTCATTCTTACCATTGTAACAACTATGCACAAGAGGACACCATTTTCCATATATCATATCATATCATATCGATCATAAGTCATGACCAGCATGCAACGGACTCATATACAGACACACTCCGGAGCCTCGGGTAACCCATCATGGATACACCCAAGAGAATAGACTCATACATGCAACAACGTTGTTTTGGCACAATTTATCAACAATGTCATCTTGGCATATTTAGAGGGGGAGATCCCGCAAGATACATCCCTAGTGCATTAGCCCTCTATCAAGTATGGCATCTTACTCAAGTTAATAGTGCACAATGAATTTAAAAGTGTTTTTCACAAATTTCCACATAATATCCTCTTTAAAAGAGTTTTCAACAATTTCACGGGAGTAACCTCATAACAAGGGCATTCAAAAATGCCAAATATCATTTCAACATTTAACTCCCATATCAATATCTCATAAATATTAAAATATCATTTCATAGATCTCAAAATCCAACAATTTCTCATTTGGACCAAAAATCAAGTCCAACGTTGCAGTTTACGCCAAGTCAGTTTAAAAATTCATATGAAAGGCGATTGCTATGAATTTAAACTGTAGATACTCAATACATAGTTGAACAAGTTTCATGTTTTACACTTTTCAAAATAAGGTATGGAAATAGTTCAATAATCGAGTTCTTTTTAGAACATGTATTCTGCCAGAAATTCAATAGTGACACTATAATTTTCCACAGGTTTTAAAAATAGTAATTCCCAACCAAAAATTCTGAAATTTTACCACAAGGTAGATAACACATAGATAAATATTTTTCATGAAGAGACCATTTGGTTTTGAGACACTTAAGACCTTCAAAAATGCGAATTTCAGAAAGTACTATTATTTCTTAGATTTCAGCAAAAAGAGATTTCAACTTTTCGATAAAGCGAATCCCATAACTTTTCCATCCGAGTTATAAAAATCATAAAATTTTCCAGAACGATACTCAACTCAATAAGAAACAAGTTTTATGAAGAGAACCTTTATAATTCTCCACAGGTTTTAAAAATAGTAATTCACGACCAAAAATTCTGAAATTTTACCACAAGGTAGATAACACATGGATAAATATTTTTCATGAAGAAACCATTCGGTTTTGAGACACTTAAGACCTTCAAAAATGCGGATTTTATAAAGTACTATAATTTCTTAGATTTCAGCAAAAAGAGATTTCAACCTTTCGATAAAGCGAATCCCATAACTTTTCCATCCGAGTTCTAAAAATCATAAAATTTTCCAGAAAGATACTCAACTCAATAAGGAACAATTTTTATGAAGAGAACCTTTGAGGGATAATGAACCAAAATAGTTTTAAAAAATGGATCTTTACGTAAACGAAAAACTGACAGATTTTGTTATAATGAGGGAATTCAAATTTTGTACTCTTAAAACATGGATTGGGATCTCCAAAACTGAATGTAGAGAGTGTTAACTTACTGAATTGATGTATAAGAGCAAGGAGATTCAAAGATATGGCCGTTATTTAACCCAAGATTCACACAACAAATTACGAGTTTCGCTGAAATTCGACAAATAGAGGAAAATCAATTTATAGTATAAAAGTAAAAGATTTAGATCTCTAAGATACAAGTTCACAAGGAGAACTTACTAACCAAGTGTTGAGAAGAGTTAGAACTCTAGAATGAAGATTGCCAAGCCTACAAGACTCCACAATCCTTAAGATATGCTCACTATGTGGGAGAACTTGAAAAAATAGAATGGGTAGTGAATTTGGCTAATGAGATGGATGAGATTGGTGTGTTTGAAAGCTAGAAACTCCCTCTATTTATAGGCTAAGATGTGAACAATTGAACATGACACATTGTGAGAGTGATTACAACCTCACCAGTCATCCAATTAAGTGTGTCTTGAGCAATAATGGTTAGAGTATTTGTATCCACTCATTTGGTCCTTATAACCTAACAAAGAGGCTATTAATTTGGGAGGCTATTAATTTTGTCCATCATGTTGTGTATTAACATAATGGTTTCCTATTATTGAGGTTATTAATCTTGGTGGGTTCAAGAGGTAATTGATCACCTTTCTTTGCTAGCCATTCATCCAAGACACTTGTTAATCATGTTGATTTTTCATCTATTTGTTTAGGAAGAAAATTTCTTGCAATTGCTTTTAACCTCCTATTTGTGTAAGTAGTGTATCATGAAAATGATTGAAGTATTAGCTTGTCTAGAAAAATCATTATTCTTGCCATTATTTAGTGGCATGCATTTATACTCAATGAGTTGGATATGATAATATAATATTTATTTATTTATTTCAAGTATTGTATTTATATTAATGTGCTTTCAAAAAGATAATAAAAATATACTTGCATGGTTTTATTTTATTCACAACAATACTCAAACCACAAAGTCTTTATGTCATCATCAAATAAAAATTATAATCTATGAATATATTTTATTATATATAAAAGTTAATTCTCATAGATTCACATAAAAACTCATATTTTTATTTTTATAAAAATTTATTCCATAATGAATATTAAAATACTTAAAATATTCACATACTATACTCATAATAATTTTCAAGACCATTGTGTATATATATAAAAACTTATATATATAATTTAAACAATAGATTTAAAAAAAAATATTCCATAAACTATATAATTCTATTACCCTTGATATTGAAATTCATATTTTTTTTTGGAAAAGACAAAGTTACATATATAGTTTTTCAAGTGTTGTTTTGTAGAAAAATCAATATACTAATTCTTTAAGCAAGTGTTTAAATATTTAATAAAAGTCTCCTTAATGAATTAAAATTATTTCGGGCAATTTCTATACAATCCACCCTCCTTAAGAATCAACTCCGTCCTCGAAGTTTTAATGAAAACTATTGTGACAACTAATATGCGGAATACAAGATAAAAGTTAATGAAAAAAAAAGTTTTAGGAGATTGTGTCGGGTGGTTACATCCTCCTCCCCTTAAGCCGACAGTTATGTCCCCATAACTGTTTTTGGGTCATTTAAAAAGAGATTGGGGTAGCGTTGCTTCATATCATCCTCTAGTTCCAGTGTTACTTCTTCCGTACCATGATTGGACCAAAGTATTTTAACAATCCGGATGGTCTTGTTCCTTGTCGTTCTTTCTTTGATATCGAGAATTTAGATTGGATACTCTTCATAAGTTAGATATTCTTTGAATTCAATTACTTCCTGTTGAAGTACATGGGTTGGGTCCTGCACATATTTCTTTAACTGTGAAACATGGAACACATTGTGCACTCAAGATAGTTGTGGCGGTAGGGCTAGTCTATATGCTAGGGTTCCGACTCGTTCCAAAATGTCATACGGTCCAATATATCGAGGACTTAACTTTCCTCGCTTTCCAAAACACATCACTCCTTTTATAGGTGATATTTTCAGCATAACCTTATCTCCAACTTGAAATTCTAGGTCTTGTCACCTAACATCAGCATAACTTTTCTGTTGATCTTGTGCTGCCTTCATTTTCCCTTGGATCATCTTGATCTGTTGGACCATCTCTTCAATGAGTTGCGGCCCAACCACAATAGAATTCTCACATTTTTCCCAACATAATGGGCTTCGGCACTTGCGTCCATAGAGTGCCTCAAACGGTGACATGCCTATACTAGCATGATAGCTGTTATTGTAAGAGAACTCTATCAAGATAGATGGTTTTCCCAACTTCCTTTAAATTCAATGTAATACCCGGGGTTTTTACAACGCCCAAAGAAATGAAATAAAATTTATTTCTAAAAAGAAAATAATTTATTACAATAAATTATTGCTCGGAAATGGCGTGACCGATAAATTCAAAGAATTCGAACCCAAATTTTGGTCAAGTCGAAATGGGATGAAAGAGGGAAAGGAAGCCTGAAGATATTCCATGGATTAATCCCAAAATAATTGGAATTAAGTTCAAGAAGGAAAAGAATTTTAATTTCAAGAACCCGTGAAGTCGGAAATAAATTAATTAGATAAATTATTACACGGGAACCACAGGACGACGAATTCAAGCCGACGGATTCGAACTCGACGAATTCTTGATTTCAAATATGAAATTCATTGGAGTCAAAATAAAATTTAGAAAGGAATCGTAACCCCAGAAATGACCCGAAAAGTCGAACCGAAAACGTAGGGGATAGAAACCCGATCGAGAAAAGAAGAAAAGACCCGACGGACCACGCAGACCGCCGAACCGGCCGGTCCGGCCGGCCCGCGCTCTCCGCGCGCCGCCGCGCGGCCACCGCGCGGACGGAGGAGTCGCGACTCCAGGGCAGACCACGCGTGCTCCGCGCGGACAAAGGCCTATGTGCGCGTCACCAGCGCGCCAGAGGTGCAGGAGGTGTAAACTTTCCTTCCATGGCGATTTTCTTGCCAAAAATCCTATCCCTATCGAGGGCAACCGGATCACAGCCTTTGGGGAAGGCTTAAGGGCGGATTGGGGCGCCCTCATTCTCATTTGGACAGAAAACACAAGCCTCACCCTCTCAAATTCTCCTCTCCAAGCCAAAATCCCTCCGAGACCACTTTCCGGCGAGTATTCCGGCGACGACGAGGCAAACGGGACGAGGCCTTTGCTTCCTAGACCTTTGGTAAGCCATAGATTAATGTTTTAGTTCGTCCATAACACTTAGAAACTCAAAATCTAACCCGTTTCCTTTACTACGATTTCACGCCGGAAAACGAACGAAAAGCGATCGGAGAAGTTGGCCGTTCGTCGCGACCCTAGGATCTCCGGGAACCCTTTTCAGCGACCCCATCCTCATTCTAAGTAAGTTAAAACCTTACTCACAAATTTTCGTGGTTGTTGGTTGTTTAAATCTTGAGATATAGGCTTGTAACAAAAATCGGTTTTCAAAAACCCTATTTTCGTCCAATTTTAAAGACTCGCCAAAAACTCGACCTTCGGGAATTCAAACCGAAAACTTTTCAACATAAAAGTTGTTCCTAACACCTTTATATATCTTGTGTCCAAATTTCAGCCGTTGACATTAAGTTTTGCTAACCCAATTTTCGCCGTGAACTTTCTGTATCGAACCGAACAATTTAATTCTGTGACAGATTCCTTCATTCAACTTGATGCATGTTTTTCACCCATTTTTCGAATGATTTAACTTTGCATTTCTAAACAAAAGTTGTAGATAATTGTGTCTAGATTATGCATATAAAATTTCACGGATTTTGGTGTTTAGTTGATATGTCAAACGGCCGAGTTTTTAAAACTGTTTTGAAAACGTTTTAAGGGCCATGACTATGCAGTGAGTTGCACTCGATTTTTGAGTACCAAGAATTCATTATTTCCAAATTCTTAAAACATAAAAGTTGTTCCTTAATGTGTTGTGTAGTTACTGTAAAAATTTCGCATCGATTGGTTTTGAAATGAATTTTTAATCGGCGTTGCACGAACCTGTGACGAAAACAGTTTTTAAGACATAAATTATTCTTTGCAATAAACTCGAATTTCGACTCGTTTCGGAACCTTATTTCCAAAAACTTAAAACATGAAAGTTGTTTGTGTGTGTGTTTTTGAATTACTGTAAAAATTTCAGAATTTTTGGAGAAAGGACGAATTTTTAATTAAGAAAGGCGTAAACTGCCTCGAATAGGATTTTTCGAACTTGAGAAAAACTCGAACTTTGAAAACGCGATATCGATCATTTGATAACTTTGAAGTACGAACTTTCGAAAAATCCCGTTCACTAGGCTGAGCTGATCTTCATACTATCATTATCTTTGAGACTGCCTCGTTAGTGGTCTCCATTATTTGGACTGCCTCGTTAGTGGTCCTACGATTGAGATTGCCTCGTTAGTGATCTCCTTTATATGCCAAAACGGCAGTTGTGCACATGGCCTGCCAAATCGGCAGTGGGAAATACACGGCCTGCCCGAGTGGTAGTGAAACCGTTTGAAAGGCCTGTCAAACGACAGTTGATATACATGCCTGTCAAATTGACGGTAGATACACATGGCTAGCCAAAACGGCAGTCAATACTGATATGGCTGCGGCCGCCGGTTCACCGGCTAACTGATTATGATTTTTGAGATTGCCTCGTTAGTGATCTCCCTTGTGTGGTGTCCTCTTCTTAGTTTACGGGATGAAATATAAAAGACTTGTGTGAGTGGTTATTTACGCTTAAATCGTATTTACTATGTTTTTAAATTATGTATTCAAATTACGCGTCTGAAATTATGCTTTAAATTATGCTTTTAAATTAAGTCCTTAAATTATGTATTCTCGTCTTGAATAAATTAATCATGCTTTTCCGCTGTAAGTAAACTATGAATTTTAAATTAATTTCGTAACGCATGAAAAGTGTAATTTCAATTAAACACATGTAACCCCTTAAATTGTTAGTTAGGGATTAACTTACTCAGTATTTTATATACTGATAAAACCCGTTGTTCATTTTTCCATTACAGAGTACGGAGCATGATCATGCATCGGGGGATTACTCTGGGCATTTAATTATTTGTTTTACATGACGTGCATACGGGCTTGTTAACCCGAGTTTTGGCCATGTCGGCCCTGTATCTTAATTTCCGCTGCAACTTATTATTTTTATCATGTATGGATGATATTACATTATTATTTTTAAGTAATTCCGGACTTGCTTTTAAAACATTTTCCAACGCTCATAGCCTTGCATCTCTTTAGCAAGCTCGGAGAAACCGTGTCTTGCTAGGGAGGTGCGGCGGTGACACCTTGGCCTGGGTTATCAAATCCGGGGTGTTACATAGTGGTATCAGAGCCCGGAAATATTTTTAAATTATTATTATTTCTGGCCAATATAGAGGCCCAAGGATTTTTAAACAAATATTAATATTATTTTTAAGTCTTTAAGTACCATTATTATTATTTAAATTTTAATTTTCATTTCCATGGAACAAAATTCATTCGAAACCCATGGAAAATATTTACATATGCATAGAAATTTTTCCAACAAGTTTTTAAAGTCACGAAAATATTTTTCGGGGTTGGGGTAGCATTGTATAAAGCATACATGCATTCGCATACATACATACATGAATATCGCGCTAATTTTTTTTTATGTGAATTAACAGTGTCAAAACTCTTACCTTCAAATTGGTTATGACATTGACTTAGAAGCGTTTGCTTTAAACTAATTCTGCCTCAGTCTTATAATTTGATCACCTAAGTTTAGCATTCTCCTATCTATTACCTCTTTCCAATCCTACCTTATAGATTTTCTTGAACGCTAACTTGCCTTAGATTAGAAACTCATCTTCACGTGTGTTGGTAACAGAGAATGGCACCTAAGGGAAAATCGAGAAAGGAAATCCCAAACAACACTAACGCTGACCTCCCCAACACACCGAACAATAATGAGATCCCTCAGAACATAGAAGGGCGAGTGCCTCATGTTCCCAACAATATGGATGAGCGTCTAAGGACTGTCGAGGAAGTTCTCGTAGTATTAGGAAATGCTGAAGTGCAACGTGCACAAGCGGGTGTACCACCACCGGTAACCCGGGTCAACTACTTAGCCTTGGTAAACCCTTACCAACCACCCCACTACGCCGGCGAAGAGGACCCGGCTCAGCTAGAGGAATGGATACGGATGTTCGACAAGCTGTTGAACGCCGTAAAGTGTCCCGAAGGGGAAAAGGTTCACGTAGCTTCATACTACCTAGGAGGCGAGGCGGATGATTGGTGGCAAGTCACCCAAGGGAAACGTGCAGAGTACGACGAGCCCTACACATGGTCAGAATTCACGGATCTGCTTAGGGATCATTTTTATCCCATGAGCATGAAGGCTGCTATGTATGAGGAATTTCTGACACTGAGGCAAGGAGGAAAGACGGTCCAAGAATACTATAACCGTTTCAAGGAGTTGGTGCGGTTCGCGCCGAGACTGGTGCCAACTGATGTAGAGAAGGCACAGAAGTTCGAGATGGGACTGAACCTATCTATTAGAGAGGTGATCACGGGCGAGCACTATCTTGACCTACAAGCTGTGTATGATCGTGCAGTAGCGGATGCACGAGTTCAAGGACTGAAACAGAAACCGGTAGGTGGGACTAAGCAAGGACCACAAGGACGATACAAGAGGAATAAGGACCATTCCCGTAGAAACTTGGACCGACCACATCAAAACGACAATGGACGAAACAAGGGGATAGTCTTCAACCATGGCGACTATGCGCCACCATGTCCAAAGTGTGGTAAACCACACTATGCGAGAGGATGCCCTCAGCCTGGAGCATGCCTTCGGTGCGGTCGACATGGTCATCGGCTTCGTGACTGTCGGACGCGAATAGAAAATATAAACAAGAGGGAGGACGTGACCACTCGGCCCAAGTAACCGTAAGAAGTTTTCAAGCATCGACAAACTGCATTTATTTTTGAGTACGACTCTAAGAATTGTATCCAATCAAAAATAAACGAATTCAAATTGTTTTGAACTACGTAATGACTTGATCCCTTCACAGGGTACGTAGGCAACTTGGAAATTTCAATTCTGGGTTCAGTCAAATAATAACAGACAACAACAAACACTAATACAATCACGCAACCAAACAATGTCCGAGCTCGCGCGGAGCTAACGCCCAACTTCGAGGACGAAGTTGATTCCTAAGGGGGAGAGGATGTAACACCCGAGAAATTTAATTCACATTCAAAGGAATGGGATAAATTTCTTGTGGAAAGTAGATGGAAATACCCCAACATTAAATTGAGCCCAAAAGAAAGCGAGGGCGCAACTTCGGGGACGAAGTTGATTCTTAAGGGGGGTAGACTGTAATACCCGGGGTTTTTACAACGCCCAAAGAAATGAAATAAAATTTATTTCCGAGAAGAAAATAATTTATTACAATAAATTATTGCTCGGAAATGGCGTGACCGATAAATTCAAAGAATTCGAACCCAAATTTTGGTCAAGTCGAAATGGGATGAAAGAGGGAAAGGAAGCCTGAAGATATTCCATGGATTAATCCCAAAAGAATTGGAATTAAGTTCAAGAAGGAAAAGAATTTTAATTTCAAGAACCCGTGAAGTCGGAAATAAATTAATTAGATAAATTATTGCACGGGAACCACAGGACGACGAATTCAAGCCGACGGATTCGAACTCGACGAATTCTTGATTTCAAATATGAAATTCATTGGAGTCAAAATAAAATTTAGAAAGGAATCGTAACCCCAGAAATGACCCGAAAAGTCGAACCGAAAACGTAGGGGATAGAAACCCGATCGAGAAAAGAAGAAAAGACCCGACGGACCACGCAGACCGCCGAACCGGCCGGTCCGGCCGGCCCGCGCTCTTCGCGCGCCGCCGCGCGGCCACCGCGCGGACGGAGGAGTCACGACTCCAGGGCAGACCACGCGTGCTCCGCGCGGACAAAGGCCTATGTGCGCGTCACCAGCGCGCCAGAGGTGCATGAGGTGTAAACTTTCCTTCCATGGCGATTTTCTTGCCAAAAATCCAATCCCTATCGAGGGCAACCGGATCACAGCCTTTGGGGAAGGCTTAAGGGCGGATTGGGGCGCCCTCATTCTCATTTGGACAGAAAACACAAGCCTCACCCTCTCAAATTCTCCTCTCCAAGCCAAAATCCCTCCGAGACCACTTTCCGGCGAGTATTCCGGCGACGACGAGGCAAACGGGACGAGGCATCTGCTTCCTAGACCTTTGGTAAGCCATAGATTAATGTTTTAGTTCGTCCATAACACTTAGAAACTCAAAATCTAACCCGTTTCCTTTACTACGATTTCACGCCGGAAAACGAACGAAAAGCGATCGGAGAAGTTGGCCGTTCGTCGCGACCCTAGGATCTCCGGGAACCCTTTTCAGCGACCCCATCCTCATTCTAAGTAAGTTAAAACCTTACTCACAAATTTTCGTGGTTGTTGGTTGTTTAAATCTTGAGATATAGGCTTGTAACAAAAATCGGTTTTCAAAAACCCTATTTTCGTCCAATTTTAAAGACTCGCCAAAAACTCGACCTTCGGGAATTCAAACCGAAAACTTTTCAACATAAAAGTTGTTCCTAACACCTTTATCTATCTTGTGTCCAAATTTCAGCCGTTGACATTAAGTTTTGCAAACCCAATTTTTGCCGTGAACTTTCTGTATCGAACCGAACAATTTAATTCTGTGACAGATTCCTTCATTCAACTTGATGCATGTTTTTCACCCATTTTTCGAATGATTTAACTTTACATTTCTAAACAAAAGTTGTAGATAATTGTGTCTAGATTATGCATACAAAATTTCACGGATTTTGGTGTTCATTTGATATGTCAAACGGCCGAGTTTTTAAAACTGTTTTGAAATCGTTTTAAGGGCCATGACTATGCAGTGAGTTGCACTCGATTTTTGAGTACCAAGAATTCATTATTTCCAAATTCTTAAAACATGAAAGTTGTTCCTTAATGTGTTGTGTAGTTACTGTAAAAATTTCGCATCGATTGGTTTTGAAATGAATTTTTAATCGGCGTTGCACGAACCTGTGACGAAAACAGTTTTTAAGACATAAATTATTCTTTGCAATAAACTCGAATTTCGACTCGTTTCGGAACCTTATTTCCAAAAACTTAAAACATGAAAGTTGTTCGTGTGTGTGGTTTTGAATTACTGTAAAAATTTCAGAATTTTTGGAGAAAGGACGAATTTTTAATTAAGAAAGGCGTAAACTGCCTCGAATAGGATTTTTCGAACTTGAGAAAAACTCGAACTTTGAAAACGCGATATCGATCATTTGATAACTTTGAAGTACGAACTTTCGAAAAATCCCATTCACTAGGCTGAGCCGATCTTCATACTATCATTATCTTTGAGACTGCCTCGTTAGTGGTCTCCCATTATTTGGACTGCCTCGTTAGTGGTCCTACGATTGAGATTGCCTCGTTAGTGATCTCCTTTATATGCCAAAACGGCAGTTGTGCACATGGCCTGCCAAATCGGCAGTGGGAAATACACGGCCTGCCCGAGTGGTAGTGAAACCGTTTGAAAGGCCTGTCAAACGACAGGTGATATACATGCCTGTCAAATTGACGGTAGATACACATGGCTAGCCAAAACGGCAGTCAATACTGATATGGCTGCGGCCGCCGGTTCACCGGCTAACTGATTATGATTTTTGAGATTGCCTCGTTAGTGATCTCCCTTGTGTGGTGTCCTCTTCTTAGTTTACGGGATGAAATATAAAAGACTTGTGTGAGTGGTTATTTACGCTTAAATCGTATTTACTATGTTTTTAAATTATGTATTCAAATTACGCGTCTGAAATTATGCTTTAAATTATGCTTTTAAATTAAGTCCTTAAATTATGTATTCTCGTCTTGAATAAATTAATCATGCTTTTCCGCTGTAAGTAAACTATGAATTTTAAATTAATTTCGTAACGCATGAAAAGTGTAATTTCAATTAAACACATGTAACCCCTTAAATTGTTAGTTAGGGATTAACTTACTCAGTATTTTATATACTGATAAAACCCGTTGTTCATTTTTCCATTACAGAGTACGGAGCATGATCATGCATCGGGGGATTACTCTGGGCATTTAATTATTTGTTTTACATGACGTGCATACGGGCTTGTTAACCCGAGTTTTGGCCATGTCGGCCCTGTATCTTAATTTCCGCTGCAACTTATTATTTTTATCATGTATGGATGATATTACATTATTATTTTTAAGTAATTCCGGACTTGCTTTTAAAACATTTTCCAACGCTCATAGCCTTGCATCTCTTTAGCAAGCTCGGAGAAACCGTGTCTTGCTAGGGAGGTGCGGCGGTGACACCTTGGCCTGGGTTATCAAATCCGGGGTGTTACATAGTGGTATCAGAGCCCGGAAATATTTTTAAATTATTATTATTTCTGGCCAATATAGAGGCCCAAGGATTTTTAAACAAATATTAATATTATTTTTAAGTCTTTAAGTACCATTATTATTATTTAAATTTTAATTTTCATTTCCATGGAACAAAATTCATTCGAAACCCATGGAAAATATTTACATATGCATAGAAATTTTTCCAACAAGTTTTTAAAGTCACGAAAATATTTTTCGGGGTTGGGGTAGCATTGTATAAAGCATACATGCATTCGCATACATACATACATGAATATCGCGCTAATTTTTTTTTATGTGAATTAACAGTGTCAAAACTCTTACCTTCAAATTGGTTATGACATTGACTTAGAAGCGTTTGCTTTAAACTAATTCTGCCTCAGTCTTATAATTTGATCACCTAAGTTTAGCATTCTCCTATCTATTACCTCTTTCCAATCCTACCTTATAGATTTTCTTGAACGCTAACTTGCCTTAGATTAGAAACTCATCTTCACGTGTGTTGGTAACAGAGAATGGCACCTAAGGGAAAATCGAGAAAGGAAATCCCAAACAACACTAACGCTGACCTCCCCAACACACCGAACAATAATGAGATCCCTCAGAACATAGAAGGGCGAGTGCCTCATGTTCCCAACAATATGGATGAGCGTCTAAGGACTGTCGAGGAAGTTCTCGTAGTATTAGGAAATGCTGAAGTGCAACGTGCACAAGCGGGTGTACCACCACCGGTAACCCGGGTCAACTACTTAGCCTTGGTAAACCCTTACCAACCACCCCACTACGCCGGCGAAGAGGACCCGGCTCAGCTAGAGGAATGGATACGGATGTTCGACAAGCTGTTGAACGCCGTAAAGTGTCCCGAAGGGGAAAAGGTTCACGTAGCTTCATACTACCTAGGAGGCGAGGCGGATGATTGGTGGCAAGTCACCCAAGGGAAACGTGCAGAGTACGACGAGCCCTACACATGGTCAGAATTCACGGATCTGCTTAGGGATCATTTTTATCCCATGAGCATGAAGGCTGCTATGTATGAGGAATTTCTGACACTGAGGCAAGGAGGAAAGACGGTCCAAGAATACTATAACCGTTTCAAGGAGTTGGTGCGGTTCGCGCCGAGACTGGTGCCAACTGATGTAGAGAAGGCACAGAAGTTCGAGATGGGACTGAACCTATCTATTAGAGAGGTGATCACGGGCGAGCACTATCTTGACCTACAAGCTGTGTATGATCGTGCAGTAGCGGATGCACGAGTTCAAGGACTGAAACAGAAACCGGTAGGTGGGACTAAGCAAGGACCACAAGGACGATACAAGAGGAATAAGGACCATTCCCGTAGAAACTTGGACCGACCACATCAAAACGACAATGGACGAAACAAGGGGATAGTCTTCAACCATGGCGACTATGCGCCACCATGTCCAAAGTGTGGTAAACCACACTATGCGAGAGGATGCCCTCAGCCTGGAGCATGCCTTCGGTGCGGTCGACATGGTCATCGGCTTCGTGACTGCCGGACGCGAATAGAAAATATAAACAAGAGGGAGGACGTGACCACTCGGCCCAAGTAACCGTAAGAAGTTTTCAAGCATCGACAAACTGCATTTATTTTTGAGTACGACTCTAAGAATTGTATCCAATCAAAAATAAACGAATTCAAATTGTTTTGAACTACGTAATGACTTGATCCCTTCACAGGGTACGTAGGCAACTTGGAAATTTCAATTCTGGGTTCAGTCAAATAATAACAGACAACAACAAACACTAATACAATCACGCAACCAAACAATGTCCGAGCTCGCGCGGAGCTAACGCCCAACTTCGAGGACGAAGTTGATTCCTAAGGGGGAGAGGATGTAACACCCGAGAAATTTAATTCACATTCAAAGGAATGGGATAAATTTCTTGTGGAAAGTAGATGGAAATACCCCAACATTAAATTGAGCCCAAAAGAAAGCGAGGGCGCAACTTCGGGGACGAAGTTGATTCTTAAGGGGGGTAGACTGTAATACCCGGGGTTTTTACAACGCCCAAAGAAATGAAATAAAATTTATTTCCGAGAAGAAAATAATTTATTACAATAAATTATTGCTCGGAAATGGCGTGACCGATAAATTCAAAGAATTCGAACCCAAATTTTGGTCAAGTCGAAATGGGATGAAAGAGGGAAAGGAAGCCTGAAGATATTCCATGGATTAATCCCAAAAGAATTGGAATTAAGTTCAAGAAGGAAAAGAATTTTAATTTCAAGAACCCGTGAAGTCGGAAATAAATTAATTAGATAAATTATTGCACGGGAACCACAGGACGACGAATTCAAGCCGACGGATTCGAACTCGACGAATTCTTGATTTCAAATATGAAATTCATTGGAGTCAAAATAAAATTTAGAAAGGAATCGTAACCCCAGAAATGACCCGAAAAGTCGAACCGAAAACGTAGGGGATAGAAACCCGATCGAGAAAAGAAGAAAAGACCCGACGGACCACGCAGACCGCCGAACCGGCCGGTCCGGCCGGCCCGCGCTCTTCGCGCGCCGCCGCGCGGCCACCGCGCGGACGGAGGAGTCACGACTCCAGGGCAGACCACGCGTGCTCCGCGCGGACAAAGGCCTATGTGCGCGTCACCAGCGCGCCAGAGGTGCATGAGGTGTAAACTTTCCTTCCATGGCGATTTTCTTGCCAAAAATCCAATCCCTATCGAGGGCAACCGGATCACAGCCTTTGGGGAAGGCTTAAGGGCGGATTGGGGCGCCCTCATTCTCATTTGGACAGAAAACACAAGCCTCACCCTCTCAAATTCTCCTCTCCAAGCCAAAATCCCTCCGAGACCACTTTCCGGCGAGTATTCCGGCGACGACTAGGCAAACGGGACGAGGCCTCTGCTTCCTAGACCTTTGGTAAGCCATAGATTAATGTTTTAGTTCGTCCATAACACTTAGAAACTCAAAATCTAACCCGTTTCCTTTACTACGATTTCACGCCGGAAAACGAACGAAAAGCGATCGGAGAAGTTGGCCGTTCGTCGCGACCCTAGGATCTCCGGGAACCCTTTTCAGCAACCCCATCCTCATTCTAAGTAAGTTAAAACCTTACTCACAAATTTTCGTGGTTGTTGGTTGTTTAAATCTTGAGATATAGGCTTGTAACAAAAATCGGTTTTCAAAAACCCTATTTTCGTCCATTTTTAAAGACTCGCCAAAAACTCGACCTTCGGGAATTCAAACCGAAAACTTTTCAACATAAAAGTTGTTCCTAACACCTTTATCTATCTTGTGTCCAAATTTCAGCCGTTGACATTAAGTTTTGCAAACCCAATTTTTGCCGTGAACTTTCTGTATCGAACCGAACAATTTAATTCTGTGACAGATTCCTTTATTCAACTTGATGCATGTTTTTCACCCATTTTTCGAATGATTTAACTTTACATTTCTAAACAAAAGTTGTAGATAATTGTGTCTAGATTATGCATACAAAATTTCACGGATTTTGGTGTTCATTTGATATGTCAAACGGCCGAGTTTTTAAAACTGTTTTGAAATCGTTTTAAGGGCCATGACTATGCAGTGAGTTGCACTCGATTTTTGAGTACCAAGAATTCATTATTTCCAAATTCTTAAAACATGAAAGTTGTTCCTTAATGTGTTGTGTAGTTACTGTAAAAATTTCGCATCGATTGGTTTCGAAATGAATTTTTAATCGGCGTTGCACGAACCTGTGATGAAAACAGTTTTTAAGACATAAATTATTCTTTGCAATAAACTCGAATTTCGACTCGTTTCGGAACCTTATTTCCAAAAACTTAAAACATGAAAGTTGTTCGTGTGTGTGGTTTTGAATTACTGTAAAAATTTCAGAATTTTTGGAGAAAGGACGAATTTTTAATTAAGAAAGGCGTAAACTGCCTCGAATAGGATTTTTCGAACTTGAGAAAAACTCGAACTTTGAAAACGCGATATCGATCATTTGATAACTTTGAAGTACGAACTTTCGAAAAATCCCATTCACTAGGCTGAGCCGATCTTCATACTATCATTATCTTTGAGACTGCCTCGTTAGTGGTCTCCCATTATTTGGACTGCCTCGTTAGTGGTCCTACGATTGAGATTGCCTCGTTAGTGGTCTCCTTTATATGCCAAAACGGCAGTTGTGCACATGGCCTGCCAAATCGGCAGTGGGAAATACACGGCCTGCCCGAGTGGTAGTGAAACCGTTTGAAAGGCCTGTCAAACGACAGTTGATATACATGCCTGTCAAATTGACGGTAGATACACATGGCTAGCCAAAACGGCAGTCAATACTGATATGGCTGCGGCCGCCGGTTCACCGGCTAACTGATTATGATTTTTGAGATTGCCTCGTTAGTGATCTCCCTTGTGTGGTGTCCTCTTCTTAGTTTACGGGATGAAATATAAAAGACTTGTGTGAGTGGTTATTTATGCTTAAATCGTATTTACTATGTTTTTAAATTATGTATTCAAATTACGCGTCTGAAATTATGCTTTAAATTATGCTTTTAAATTAAGTCCTTAAATTATGTATTCTCGTCTTGAATAAATTAATCATGCTTTTCCGCTGTAAGTAAACTATGAATTTTAAATTAATTTCATAACGCATGAAAAGTGTAATTTCAATTAAACACATGTAACCCCTTAAATTGTTAGTTAGGGATTAACTTACTCAGTATTTTATATACTGATAAAACTCGTTGTTCATTTTTCCATTACAGAGTACGGAGCATGATCATGCATCGGGGGATTACTCTGGGCATTTAATTATTTGTTTTACATGACGTGCATACGGGCTTGTTAACCCGAGTTTTGGCCATGTCGGCCCTGTATCTTAATTTCCGCTGCAACTTATTATTTTTATCATGTATGGATGATACTACATTATTATTTTTAAGTAATTCCGGACTTGCTTTTAAAACATTTTCCAACGCTCATAGCCTTGCATCTCTTTAGCAAGCTCGGAGAAACCGTGTCTTGCTAGGGAGGTGCGGCGGTGACACCTCGGCCTGGGTTATCAAATCCGGGGTGTTACATTCAAGAACGCATGCTCTCAGCATGTCCTCCAGTGTTTGGATTGTCTTTTCTGTTTGTCCATCCGTCATCGGGTGAAAAGCGGTGCTCATTTTAATTTGGGTACCAAGAGCTTCTTGCAGCTTGGTCCAAAAATGAGAGACAAATCTGCTGTCTCTATCAGAGATTATATCATTTGGCACTCCATGTCGTCGAACCACGTTATTGATATATGCTCTTGCTAATTGATCCATTGACCATGTATCCTTCATTGGTATGAAGATCGCAATCTTTGTCAATCTATCAACAATTACCCAAATTTTATTCATTCATTTTGGTGATCGTGGTAGTCCTGAAACAAAATCCATTGATATACTATCCCATTTCCAACTTGGGATTTCCAATGGTTTCATGAGTCTTGAGGGCTTGTGACGTACTGCTTTAACCATTTGACAGGTTAAACATCTAGCCACAAACTCAACAACCTCATTCTTCATCCTTGGCCACCAATAAACCTTCTTTAAATCCTTATAAAGCTTATCACCCCCTGGATGTACTGAATACGGAGTGTTGTGGCCTTCTTCCATTAATCTTCGTTTTAGCTCTACGCATTGATGCGGTACGCACCATCTCCCTTTAAAGCGAATACTTCCATTCTCATGGATTGCAAACCCAATATCTTTTCCTTCAGCAACCTTCTTCTTGATCCTTTCAAGCTTTATGTCGCCTGGTTGAGCACTGCGTATTTCATCAAATACCGTAGATTCAATGGTCATAGCATTAATGACATTTTCAACAGTTCCATAATGGACTAGCTCCGTGTCTACCTTGACCAAGTCCATATACAGTTCTGAAGGTAAGATAAGAGTATTTGCCACGTGTCAAGTCTTGCGGCTCAATGCATCTGCGACCACGTTAGCTTTCCCTTCATAGTAGGCGATGTCCAAATCATAATCCTTGATCAACTCTAACCATCTGCGTTGCCTCATGTTTAACTCCTTCTGAGTAAATATGTACTTAAGGCTCTTGTGGTTGGTGAATATCCGACAAGTTCGTCCGTACAAGTAGTGTTGCCAAATCTTTAACGCGAACACTACGTCTGCTAATTCTAGGTCCTGCGTCGGATAATTCTCCTCATGAGGCTTCAATTGTCGTGATGCATATGCAATGACTTGCTGTTGTTGCATTAAAACACACCCTAGCCCCTCTTTTGAAGCGTCACTATACACTTCAAAATCTCCATTCTCTGTTGGCAATGTTAAAATTGGTGTTGTTGTGAGGCGTTTCTTTAACTCTTGAAATGATGATTCGCACTTTTCTGTCCATTCATACTTCAAGCCTTTCTTCAAAAGTTGAGTCAGAGGTCGTACAACTTTGGAAAAGTCCTTGACGAACCTCCTGTAATACCCAGCCAGTCCAAGAAAACTTCTCACTTATGTTTGATTAGTAGGCGTAGGCCACTCGGTGATTGCTGAAATTTTTGCTGGGTCAACAGAAACTCCATCAGCTGATACAACGTGGCCTAAAAATGCTACTTTTTCTAGCCAAAAGTCACACTTGGACAACTTGGCATAGAGTTGGGGTTTCCTTAATGTCTCTAGCACCTGATGCAAGTGTTGCTCATGTTCTTCATTGCTCTTTGAATAGATCAAGATGTCGTCGATGAAAATGAGTACACATTGATCTAACAATTCTCGAAACACATCATTCATGAGATTCATGAATACTGCTGGGGCATTTGTTAGTCCAAAGGACATCACTGTAAATTCGTAATGTCCATAACGTGTCCTGAACGCAACTTTCGGAATATCCTTTTCAGCGATTCGCAATTGATGATAACCGGATCACAAATCTATCTTGGAGAACACTGTTGCACCTTTAAGTTGATGGAAAAGGTCATCAATCCTAGGTAACGGGTATTTGTTTTTAATCGTTACCTGATTTAAACCTCTATAATTGATACAAAGACGTAACCCTCCATCTTTCTTCTTGACAAATAAGACTGGTGCTCCCCACGGCGACGTGCTAGGTCGTATATACCCCTTTTGTAATAATTCCTCGAGTTGCTCCTTGATTTCATTCATTTCTAGGGTTGCCATGCGATAAAGAGCTTTTGATACAGGTTCTGTTCCGGGAAGTAGATCGATTGTAAACTCGACTTCACGTTCTGGAGGCATTCCAGGAATTTCTTCTGGGAATACATCTGGATACTCTCTCACTACTGGAATGCCATCAACTTTATTATCCTTTAACTTGAGGTTATGGATATAGCATGCATGAAGCATATATCCTTTCTGCGTCAGACTATAAAATTTTAAGGCATTTACTACCTTAGTCTTATGTTTGGGGAGTTGGACATAGTAGTTGACCTTTTTGCCTCTAGTCTTAGACAGTGTAATTTTGTGTTTCTAACACTCAATTACCGCTTTATATTGGGTAAGACAATCCATTCCCAATATAATATCAAAATCTTTAAGGTCAAATTCTACTAAGTTCGCATAGAACTCAAGGTTCTTAATAACTATAGGAATCCCATCGTATCGCTTGGTGCACGATACAATTTTTCCCGAAGGCAACTGAATTCCTAAGCTAATCATTTTAGGTTTTGGCATCTCTAATTCAGGCAAGATTCTAGAAGAGATAAACAAACAACTTGCTCCAGAATCAAATAAAACCTTAACAAGCACACTTAAAGCCGTAAATGTACCTGTTATCACATCCCCTTGAGTTGAAAGATCTGCCTGATTAATAACATTGAGCCGCCCTATAGGTGCTCCTTGGTTCCCTTGTTAGTTTCTATTTTGCTGAGGCCTCTGCCCTTGATTATTTCCGTTTCGCGCATCCTGATTATTTGGCAGAGTAGGGATATTGATAATGTCATCTCTTTTTGTAATATTTTCAATGCGGGTCTTACACTCCTTCCTCATATGACCTTCTCGGCCGCATCTATAACATGTACCCGGCTTGGGGCATCCTCTAGCCAAGTGGGGCTTGTTGCATTTTGGGCATTGTGGTATGTACCCTTCATGGTTTCTAGTACCATCGTTGCATGCCCCCTCCTTTGTTTCCCTAGACGGGTCGATTCTGCGCACCTCGAATATTGCCTTTATTGTTGCTGAGGTGGTTGTTGTTGCTACTGCTTCCTCGGTTGTCCCGAATCCTCTTGTCCTGTCCTTGGAACCCGCGGCTAGACTCCTCGGCTTTTCTCTTCATCTGTTCTACACGAGAAACTGCGACAGCTCGGTCGTAGATCGCTTGGAGGGTAGGATACTGAACTCCAGCCACCACTTCTCTAATAGAGAGGTTTAATCCCATTTCAAACTTCTGTGCCTTCTCGGCATCCGCGGAGACTAACTTAGGAGCAAATCTGACTAACTCCTTGAATCTGACATAGTATTCTTGTACAGATTGTGCTCCTTGTCGTAACGATAGAAACTCTTCATACATAGCTGCTTTGGTACTCATCGGGGAAAACCTTTCTCTTAGAGCTTCTGTAAAGTTTTCCCATGTATACTCCTCATCATCATCTAGCTCTCTCTTCTGTAACTGCCACCAGTCATCTGCATCACCTCCTAAAAAGTACGAGGCTACAGTAATCTTCTGCTCATCTGGGCAACGAGTCGCCTCGAGTAGCTTGTTGAAACTTTTTATCCAATCCTCCAATTTAGTAGGGTCCTCCTGCCCATCATAACGAGATGGTCTGTATTGGTTCATCACTATTAGGTGATTGAGCTGGGCTTGAGGTGGCGGCACAGCTGCTGTGGCTTGATTAATTTGACCCTGACCCAAGGCAATGAGCATTTGCTCAATGATCCTTAGGCGATCATTGTCAAGAAAGTTTGGCGTGTTTTGATTCTGAGGGGTTTGGTTGTTCGGTGCTCCCTGATTAGAAGGTACCATGTTGTGTCCAACGCCCTGATTGTTGGTGATGTCAGGGTGAGGTATGTTGTGTGCAGGTGGTACAACTTGTTGATTGGATACACCCTGTGCTGCTGGCGCTTCGTGGTTAGTCATGTTCAGATTTTGGCGTGGCTCCATGTTGTTGAGGGCATTAACACTTCGGAGGGTTTTTCTAGTCCTTGCACTGGGTGCCATTCTGCTAAGGATGGTTAAGCAAGAGTGAGTTCAAGTCTAAGGGATAGTTATGTCCTAAAACTCGTTAGGTCATAGTATAAGGATGAGTTAACGCATAAATGTCTAAGTTAGGAGTATAACTTTATTTATAGAGAGATTAACTAGAAGGAATGAAATAACAAGCTTTATTTCATAAATCTAGAAAACATTACAAGATAGAGAATTTAAAAAGAGCACTTATGATAAAGTCAACTGACAAAGTCTATCATAACAATTTAATTTTATTTTATTTTATTATTTTTTTCTATAGAAAATGATGCATGCTCATGAATGCATATGTCCCCACCCCAAAAATAATTTCTAAGTTTCAAAATTTAACATACACCATTTAGGCCTTTGAAAAAATATTTTGCATATTTCTTTCTCAAAATGGACTTTTTTTACAAAAAATTTTAAAATCCATAGACCGGAGTTAAACTGTCGCATCCCTTAGTCAAGCTTGCCTTGTTGCTAACTTAACCAAAAATGCTAAGATTAGAGGGTACCCCCCTTCTAAGTAATTTGCCAACTAGTTAAAATATATAGCTATAGAGTCGCATTCCAAGGAAAGACTGGTAGAGCCACCGGCTGACGGGCAATCTTTAAAAACTAGACTCCTTAGACAGAATCACCTCATGTAGCTCTATATTTAACAGTTTACAAATACTTAGAGTTTAAAAATACGCTCTGATACCACTCTGTAACACCCCGAAATTCATCCTCATAAGGTTTCAGAATGTTACTGCCACACTTGTCAGTCAGGCTCGCCCTTTGGCTAACTTAATTGACAAGTGCTACGGCTAAATATCCTCACATATAAATTTTTGTAGTATGGACTTTAAAAATAATTGCCAATTTTATAAAATATAGAAATAAGAAAATTTAAAGTACTTAATACCAGAGTCATTGTTCTTTCTCACGCGGAAGCATAAACTAAAGGCAATATATAGGACATTACTAATTAAAATTACGTGGTTTCTTAAAGCAACAATCTTTTTGATGAAAGGTAATCCCATCCCCAAATGCTCATGTCATGAGATGCAGTTCATATGTCAGCTCCAATATCTGTAAAAAGATAACGCAACAACTTTTTATCAGTACAATGGTACTGAGTAAGTCAACCCGCTCCACTTTAATAAGTGGGTTTTAAAATAGTGGTTGACACTCAAAAATAATAATAATAATAATTTTCACTTTTTCTTTTAAAATGATCACACATTACCTTTAACAAAATAAATAACTTTCATTTTTACAATTGTAGCAACTATACACAAGAGGACACCATTTTCCATATATCATATCATATCATATCGATCATAAGTCATGACCAGCATGCAACAGACTCATATACAGACACACTCCGGAGCCTCGGGTAACCCATCACGGATACACCCAAGAGTATAGACTCATACATGTAACAACGCTGTTTTGGCACAATTTATCAACAATGCCGTCTTGGCATATTTAGAGGGGGAGGCCCCGCAAGACACATCCCTAGTGCATTAGCCCTCTATCAAGTATTGCATCTTACTCAAGTTAATAGTGCACAATGGATTTAAAAGTGTTTTTCACAATTTTCCACATAATATCCTCTTTAAAAGAGTTTTCAACAATTTCACGGGAGTAACCTCATAACAAGGGCATTCAATAATGCCAAATATCATTTCAACATTTAACTCCCATATCAATATCTCATAAATATTAAAATATCATTTCATAGATCTCAAAATCCAACAATTTCTCATTTGGATAAAAAATCAAGTCCAACGTTGCAGTTTACGCCAAGTCAGTTTAAAAATTCATATGAAAGGCGATTGCTATGAATTTAAACTGTAGATACTCAATACATAGTTGAACAAGTTTCATGTTTTACACTTTTCAAAATAAGGTATGGAAATAGTTCAATAATCGAGTTCTTTTTAGAACATGTATTCTGCCAGAAATTCAATAGTGACACTATAATTTTCCACAGGTTTTAAAAATAGTAATTCTAAACCAAAAATTCTGAAATTTTACCACAAGGTAGATAACACATAGATAAATATTTTTCATGAAGAGACCATTTGGTTTTGAGACACTTAAGACCTTCAAAAATGCGAATTTCAGAAAGTACTATCATTTCTTAGATTTCAGCAAAAAGAGATTTCAACTTTTCGATAAAGCGAATCCCATAACTTTTCCATCCGAGTTATAAAAATCATAAAATTTTCCAGAAAGATACTCAACTCAATAAGAAACAAGTTTTATGAAGAGAACCTTTGAGGGATAATGAACCAAAATAGTTTAAAAAGATGGATCTTTACGAAAACGAAAAACTGGCAGATTTTGGTATAATGACGGAATTCAAATTTTGTACTCTTAAAACATGGATTGGGATGTCCAAAACTCAAAGTACAGAGTGTTAACTTACTGAATTGATGTATAAGAGCAAGGAGATTCAAAGATAATGGCCGTTATAACACAGGATTTGGACCACAAATTACGAGTTTCGTTGAAATTCGACAAATAGAGGAAAAATTAATTTATAGTATAAAAATAAAAGATTTAGATCTCTAAGATACAAGTTTACAAGGAGAACTTACTAACCAAGTGTTGAGAAGAGTTAGAACTCTAGAATGAAGATTGCCAAGCCTACAAGTCTCCACAATCCTTAAGTTATGCTCATTATGTGGCAGAACTTGGAAAAATAGAATGAGTAGTGAATTTGGCTAATGAGATGGATGAGATTGGTGTGTTTGAAGGTTAGAAACTCCTCTATTTATAGGCTAAGATGTGGACAATTGAGCATGACACATTGTGAGAGTGATTACAACCTCACCAATCACAATTAAGTGTGTCTTGAGCAATAATGGTTAGAATATTTGTATCCACTCATTTGGTCCTTATAACCTAACAAAGAGGCTATTAATTTTGTCCATCATGTTGTCTATTAAAGTAATGGTTTCCTATTATTGAGGCTATTAATCTTGGTGGGTTCAAGAGATAATTGATCACCTTTCTTTGCTAGCCATTCATCCAAGACACTTGTTAATCATGTTGATTTTTCATCTATTTGTTTAGGAAGAAAATTTCTTACAATTGCTTTTAACCTCATATTTGTGTAAGTAGTGTATCATGAAAATGATTGAAGTATTAGCTTGTCTAGAAAAATCATTATTCTTGCCATTATTTAGTGGCATGCATTTTTACTCAATGAGTTGGATACAATAATATAATATTTATTTATTTATTTAAGTATTGTATTTATATTAATGTGCTTTAAAAAAGATAATAAGAATATACTTGCATGGTTTTATTTTATTCACAACAATAATCAAACCACAAAGTCTTCATGTCATCATCAAATAAAAATTATAATCTATGAATATATTTTCTTATATATAAAAGCTAATTCTCATAGATTCACATAAAAACTCATATTTTTATTTTTTTTAAATTTATTCCATAATGAATATTAAAATACTTATAATATTCACATACTATCCTCATAATAATTTTCAAGACCAATGTGTATATATATAAAAACTTATATATATAATTTAAAGAATAGATTTAAAAAAATATATTCCATAAACTATATAATTTTATTACCCTTGATATTGAAATTTATATTTCTTTTGGAAAAGACAAATTTACATATATAGTTTTTCAAGTGTTGTTTTGTAGAAAAATCAATATACTAATTCTTTAAGCAAGTGTTTAAATATTTAATAAAAGTCTCCTTAATGAATTAAAATTATTTCGGGCAATTTCTATGGTATTACATTCCACCATCCTGAAGAATCAACTTCGTCCTCGAAGTTTTAATGAAAACTACTGTGACAATCTAATATGCGGAATACAAGATAAAAGTTAATTAAAAAAAATTTTAGGAGATTTTGAACATAACCTATCAAGATTGTGTCGGGTGGTTACATTCAGCCTCTGTGTTACAATGATTACTTTGAATATGAATTAATTAACTCTTGCAAAGCAGAAAAATAAAGGCATAACAGAAAAGAACAAACACATGATTTGTTGACTCAGTTCGGCCGCAGCCTACGTCTGGGGGATACCAATTGAAACTTTTGACAAATTTCATTAACACGAGTATTTTTCAATAAAATATATCAGGATTAAATTTATTAAAAATGAAAAGAATTATAATTCGTGGGAAAGGGTTTAGGGATATATCAGGATTGTTACTTTTTATTACTCATGCGAGGGGCTTTAATTTCAAATGGCGCTGTGATCCTCTCTGTCATGAAACTTCTGACAAATCTCATGATACAACCGGGATAAATTGACCTTCAGCCTGTCACACTGAGGGTCCCCGGCATATGTGCCATGATACTTCTCATGATTTCATGTCATGAGATTCCCTGCCATGAAACTTTCGGCAGATTCCCACTACATGAGTATTTTTCCGAAAAATCATGTTTTTATTTACTCGTGTTAAAAAACTGTGCCTCCGAAAGCGCACGGAGTCAAAAATTGCAGTATTTATAGTAAGTACCGGATCGTTCACTGGAGGATGTGCGATAGAAGCAGGGCCCACGCCGTTTACTAAGATTTTCCACTCGGTTACTCGATTCAAGTTTGTGAAATGACTAACAACTACTTGACAGAATTTAAACTCAGTTATGAAAGCAATTAAAATAAAGCAGATAAAATTATTCTAGAAAGCGAATTAAATTTAATCTAAGAAAGCAATAATATTATTCTAGGAAAGCGGTAAAGATTATCTAAGAAAACAGATTTAAATGAGACAGAAGGGACAGGAAGAAAATAATAAAGGTTGGACAAGATTCAGATGAAACACAATTAAACTTCCATTTTGTTACACAGATCTTGGCTTGGGATAATCCATTAGTTAGCTAACTCTCATGCTCTCTATACCATGTTCCCTTTAACAGACAGGTACTTACAGTAAGAGTTTACATGCTCTTAAGAAAACATGATCTAAGATACCACAGACTCATAACTCCCTTCACAGGCCTTGCAAAGTTATATTATTTATCTGTGGTGGACAAGCAACACCTGACAAATCATTAATTGAAGTGTCAAGTACCACTATCATTCCCCCATGTCACACCCAAATATTCTAATCAAGCCCTCAACTATCCCTTAACTCTCAGTCCTAGTAGCAGTTACGCAACTCTCAATACAACCGAGTGACCTCTAAGGAAAGCAATCAAAAGAAAGCGGTAAAGAAAGCGGTAAAGAAAGCATTTAAAATCCTATCACTCGGAGGTTTTTGAAAGTTTGACCCTGGTAGTAAAAGAAAGCCCCCGGTCAGGATGACCGGGTGTGGATCAAGAATTCCCTATTCTCGGTGAACCGCTCGCAGTGTTCACTTCCCGTCGGGTGGTTATGAGATACAAACTAATGAAACGAACTAATAAATTAGTTCGTTCCGGATGCACTCACTCAGGACTCAAAAATAGGCTTTGGCAGAAGAGGATAGCAGTTGAAAGAATACTCAACCCTACCTTAGAAAATAACCAAGGCCCAAATATTGTTCCTCTAGTATTACCTATCACACCGTATTTGAATCCAAGTGGACCCCATCTCAGTGCAATATTTAATATTAAATTCCCAATACTCAGCAATTTTGGAAAATAATAAATCTGAAAATCATTCCCTATCAGGTACTAGACTCTCAATTAAAATACAGATCCTTTCAGTCTAGGTGAGACCTAATCGCTGACTCTGCTTCTAATTTCCCAAAATCAACCCCCAGTCGGATATGAATTAGTCATAACTGTCGAATTTATCCCTTACTCAGATCCGGGTTTTACAAATGAATTTTTGTTGGAAATTTATTGTGAGACATCTGATTAAAATCAAGACTTCTATGTCCAAGGGAAGGATCCCAAAATAATATTGACCACAATATCTACATAATAATATCATGCATAAATTTATAGAGAAGTGTAAAAGTAAATAACCCAAAATATAAGGCGGGTTTAGACAGAAGTTGGAACACAAAGATGAAATAGCCGGAGATGAGAAGAATTTTGGCTAAAGAGAGTGCCAGAAATAACTAGGGTGATCTGGGCTGCAAACATCTGCTATCCAGTTCCCAATTATTCCAGATGGAAAGATTTTTAGACAGAAAGGAATTCCAAGTGACGGTGACCGCCGTCATTCCGCTCCCTTTTGTCTGTGAACGGAAGAAAAACCCACATATTTTCTTGTTGTAATAATTCTCAAATAATGTTGGTCGACATCATTTAATAATACTACAACTTGAATTCAGGTTTTGAAATTAAGATAAAGAGAATAAAACTGTATCCGGATAGGAGTCAGCTGAGCAGCTATTGTAATCCCGGATGGATGAACCGCCAAGGCTTCCACCGGCCACTATCCAGACCATGCAAAATAACAATCTAATAATTAATATACAGACCACGAGCTAGTTATCCGTGTGGGAATACCCGCCAACATTAGTCTGTTATATCTCTTACTAGCTGTTTCACACAACACGGAAAAGACAAAAATAAATAAAAGAAAATATTTTTGGGTCATCTTGCATGAGAGACATTGGTTTCTTATGCAAGGTATGGAAATGAATCCATAATTACTCTTTATGGTCCAAATAATCTCTCATTCCATAATTAATTAATTACAGTCCGGATTATATACTTAGATCATTAGAGTTTAATCATTTGTAGAAGAATCTTTTAATGGGAAATTGAACAAAGTTCTTTATATCAAATTAATCCTGGGTTGAGATCATTGGATTTCAACCTCAAAATATTAATATAAAGGTTCAATTAATTAATGGAGTGAGATAGAGAATAAAAATTTGGCAAAAAGGTGCCACTTTGTCGCGGAATAGAGTTTGTGTCGCGGAACATGTGTCGCGGAACATGGTTCCGCGACAAAGGTTTCGCGACAAAGGGGTGGGAAATAAGAGGAATGGAATTTTGAAAATTAGGGTTTATTTTGTCGCTAAGCAAAAATTTTGTCGCGGAACGTGGTTCCGCGACAAGGAGGTATAGCGACAAAAGGGGTGAAAATTGGTAAGGACATAATTCCTGGTCGCGGAACAAGGATTTTGTCGCGGTACGTGGTTCCGCGACAAAGGTTCCGCGACAGAGTCCTCCCAGAATAAAATTACAAGTATTTGGGTCCTTGGTCGTTAATCAAGGATTTTGTCGCGGAACGTGGTTCCGCGACAAGAGTTGCATCGCGACCAAGGGGTTTCAAAATTAATGGCAAGGCATAATTTTCTGTCTCGGAATAAAATTTTGTCGCGGAACGTGGTTCCGCGACAAGGGTGCTCCGCGACAAAAGCCATGCAGACAAAATGCAAGAATTTGGTCCTTTGTCGCTAAACATGGGTTTTGTCGCGGAACGTGGCTCCGCGACAAGGGTTGCATCGCGACAAAGGGTTTTAAAGTTTTATAAAATTTTGGCAGCATAACCCCTTAAATTGGAAACTCGGGGTTTGCGTCTTAATCCGTGGGATTAAGACGGGAATGATGCAACACAAAATGTATGCATAAATAAATAAAAATTAAAAATCTATCTAAAACATAAAAAAAATAAATTGGTCAAGTGACCCAAAATGCAACAACACAGTGAATAGCCCAAGAGATAAACACATGATAAATTTTTGGGAATCATTTTCTCAATATTACCAAAAACCAAAAATGGGTTAAGCACACCCATTGATTAAGTGTTTTCAACCCAAAATACAAAAAATATAAAACTGGAAAAATAAAATGAACACTAGCTACACTTGCTGTGATACCCGTAAAATTAGTATTAATATTAATGATAATAAGAATAGTAGTAATAGTAATAAGTAAATGCTAATAAATATGGATAGAATATTTAAAGGGATCTAGTTACTATCCTACACAGACTTGGTCAAACAAATCTTATCATCCTAACGATACAACACGGCTATACTCCATTCAATTCAAATTTAAATATGGGATGGATATAGTAGTTGAGTGATTAGGGATCAAATCCCATTAATCTTGCAAATTTAAACCAGTTAGTTCTTTATACTACCATTAGCACTAGCCAAACCCGTAGAACCCTAAACTCTGCCGCATCATCCTGCCAAACATAGAGAAGACCCGTCCAGTGAGAACCTTCTCTCGTTCATCCGTCTTGGGTTCTGTCCAGTAGCCATTCTTCCTCTCTCTTTTGTTGAATTGTGACTGTAAGTTAATTCACTCTTTCCTATATTCTTCCGTTCCATGTCTCGCTAATTTGCTATTTTTATAAATTGGTTTTGGTTGTTCTCACTATTTCCCAAACGGAGGGTATAATGTCTATATTTACTAATTATTCAATGGTATTTGCTTTTGGACGAGTAAAAAATTTGCTAGCTGATGGTAGTAGCGCTTGCCTGGTAGAAATTGTTTTGTCTGCTTTTAATGGATGAGGCCAGAAATTGAAAGTGATGTTTCTACCGTTCAGATCATATTTAATTAATAGCTACAAATACACCTGTTGGGGATGTATGTGATTTGCTTATTGAATATCGGGATGGTTGTGAATATATATATATATATATGTCTGTCTCTACGGCTACCTATCTGGTCCGGAGCTTTGTTGCTATATGATCCATTACGTGTTACTGCAATTACCCTTGCCTATGAATTTGTTTTGGAAGTATATGGAGAATAATATCTGGTAGTCATTATCGGGTCAAACATAGTATACGGTGGTTTAGTAGTTTAAATAAAAATGAATTTATAAATTTATATATGAACATTACATGCAAAGGAAAGATATCGAGTATTTGCAGTCATGTTTGAGTAGTCTGTCTGCTATATGATCTTTTTATTTAAATGAGTTTCTGGAAAATATATATATATATACACACACATATATACAAAGTATACATTATATATTATTGTCCGTGCCTTGTCAAACTTATAGGGAGTGCCTCTAAATGATGAACCCTGCTAACTTTTCCTTAAATTCCACTTCACTGATAAACGATTCCAAACTCTTCATGAATTAAAGTAACCTTTGTATGCATATAAATATTGGTATAAACGTCAGGGACTTGTCTTCTGCCATCAACATAATTTCAGTATGTATAATCCGTGGTTCATATAAATTGTTTGTAGTGAGTTATTGGAATTGTCTCTTTCAATGTTTCATTGGTTGTTGTTAGCTTCGGAATAAAATACTAAGTTCCAGCTTTGGTTAAACATGGTTATTATGTTGTGTGCGGTTAGTTAGTGTTGACGAGTTGATGCTCTTATGTGGATTGTGCGGATTATGCGGTTGAGGGGCAGGACTGTGACGGGTCTGCAGCGATGAAACTCGCCCCCTCTGTCACAAAACAGAGTATGCGGTTGAGGGGCAGGACCGTGACGGGTCTGCAGCGACGAAACTCGCCCCCTCTGTCACAAATTTAATTAAATCTGGGTTGACGAACCTTTGAATATACGGAATTGTGGGTCTAAACCCCTAACCTCGCCTGCGGGCCTAGGTTAGGGCACCGGTGCTATAGGTTTAGACAAAAACTTGCGGATTATGCGGTTTATGCGGTTAAGGGTGTCCTCGTCAATACTAATTCGCCTTCATACTAAATATGTTAATATTGCGGTGGTGTCATTTCTTTGTTTGTCCTTATGGAACTGTGGTTAACTTACCAGTTTATACTGAGTTGTGTGTGTGTTTTCTTTACTCTTTTTCAGGATTCGCGAGTGAGTAGTCATGAGCACATGCACGCATTGGGGCGGGATTCAAGCTTTGCATTCTATTCCAATTTTAATAAATAAAACCTTTTTATTCATGATGTCTTTTGCACAATTATTTTTGAAATATTTATGGATACTGCATTATTTGAGAATTAAAGTTATGTTTTCTTATTAGAGCCTTAGCATCTCTTGGTCATGTGTGCGTTGTAGTATTTTATCCAAGAGATGTGGCGGTAACATCCCCTATATTTTGGTGTTTTAAATTGGGGTGTTACACTTGCTTATTACAAAGCATAAATTAAAACTAGGCTAAGATCTACTACATTGCATAAAAATAAACTAAACTACCTATCTAACATAACTTTTGGAGAGCACAGTGGTGCCTCCAAGAACAAAATAAACTAAAGTGTAGCTAGGTTACTGTTCAAGTGGGTGGGAGGATATATTTATAGATGAGCAAAATTAGCCCTAGGCCAATTCAAGGCCCACCTGGTCGCTAAACAACTGCTTTGTCGCGGAACAAATTGGCTAGGGACAAAACACTTTTTAGCTCCAAGATGGCGCCCAGGAGGGGCGGGAGCTCGAGGTCCGAGGGGAAGAAGACAAAAATCCATGCTTGCGGGAGCTGAGGTCCCTGGACTTCCCGATTGGTTTGACATGTGGGAAATTGAATGTGGGAGAGTGGGGATGGGTGTCACGTGACTCTGTCGCGAATGCTGCTTTTCTTTTCTTCGTGTTTGTCGCGGTCGCGGTCCCATTTTGTCGCGGAATGGTTCCGCGACAAAATTTTGTGCCTTGATTCTCCTCTCACAGTCTCGTAATAATTTTTGGGCGCGGAGCATTTTTTTGGTCGCGGAGCACTTTGTCGCGGTGTACCCTTCCGCGACAAAGGCTTTAATTTTTGCTCTCCTCTCTCCTCTTTCATTTCTTCTCTCCCTCTCATCTGTCTCGATCCCAGATTTCTTTCATCTCTCCTCTTTCCTCCATTCTCTTCTTCTTCATTATTTCCTCTTTCCAGTTTTCCAAAATCTTCTTCCAACTTCTTCTTCGTTCATCTTTTCCAAGTTCTTCTTCTAGTTTCTTCGTCCCAGTTTTCTCTCTTCTTGGTTCCAGATTTCCATTCTCTCAGTTTCTTTTCTTCCCTTGTTCTTCTTCTTCTCTCTTGATTTGGCCTTTGGATTTCGGTGGTGTGAACGGAGAGAGGCGGAGCTTGCGGCAATTGGAGGCTCGGGTCTTGGTGGGAATTCGAAGTTGGAACTAGTGGTGTGGCTCGGAGATGGTGGCGGCGCTTCCGATTGCGCGAGTCTGAGATGGAGGGAAGTGGCCGGAGACTGGGGTGGCGCTGTGGTGGTGAGGGTGGTGGCGAGGCGGCTGCTGCTATGGGCGGCCGAAGGAAATGGATGATGGCGGTGGTGGATTTGGATGATGGTGGTGGAGGGACGGATCTGGGGGAAATGGAGGTGGAATGGGGGCTGATTCGGTGGTGTTTGTGGTGGTGGCGAGATGGGCGGCGGCGACTGTTGGAGATGGCTGTGGTGGAGAAGATGGAGGAGGATGGTCGGAACTGGTGGTGCGGTGGTGGCGAGGGCCGCCGGCCGGCGGCGGGGACAGTAGGGTTAGGGTTGGGATTGTGTTGTTGGGCTTGAGGGGTTTGGGCTTGGTTTAGGGTGATTGGGCTAGAGTGGTATTGGGCCAATGGGGTTTGTTGGGTATGGACTGAAAGCACTTGGACTGGACTCTTGGATCTAATTACCTGTAGTTAATTTAAATTAACAATAATTAGTGGACCATTTAATTCTTATTAAAACAGAAAGTGAAAATAGAGATAAACCTAAGAAATAAATAAATATATACATCAAATGTAAAAATAATATAAATATAATATTTATTCCACTAGATTATTTGGTTTGTGCTCCATTTAATGAACCCATGTTCCACCGAATAGACAACATCGAACCAAATTAATCAAGTGTATGATTTTTAATATTTTTATCATGTTTTTGGATTTTTAATATAAATTTAATGAAAATAACAATATTTTTGTATTTTTCAATACCAGCTTATTATTTATACAAACTTGCATAAATCTGTTAAATTCAACTGCTTTCTTATTAAAATAAGACCGGAATACGATCAAATGTCCATGTTTAGACACGGAAATAGATTGAAAATAATGGTCAATTTTGGCCATTATCACCAATGCAGGATGGTTCCACTATCAGTTCGAACACCGGTCCCAACCCTGAACTACAGCGAACTCAAGTACTCACACTCCAGTCTACACGAAGATAGTTGTGCAACCAAGAACCCTCTCTTGGTGTAGAGTACTCCCCCGACTCTAACTCCAACTCCCCCAACACTCCCTTCTTGAGTTTCGCTTGTTCGACTCCCGTGCAGCAAGGTCCTCTTCAATCAACAACAGTTTAAGCACTTCGGTTCTACCAACGAATACCTTGGAAGATATCCATACATTTAATCGTCACCTCCATCTATAAACCACGAACCTCGCCTCCTTCTTTATTCGACCAAGGCTCAATAACACACACAAGAATAACTCATTAGTAACAGTGTGTTATTGATCGAAAACCCCAACCAATAAGTAATTCGAATAACAGCAAGGTTGGAACTTTCGTTCTATTATTCTTCCTCTCGCACTCCCTTTTTTTCTCTGGAAAATCTCTCTGTTGAATATGTCTATGTAAATCTCTCTATCTATTTTTCTCCAGAACCACTTTTTAATATGTTCCAGCAGCCTTTCTTAATTCCCATCAACCAGACAAGGTTATGGTAAAAAATCCAACTTGTTTCCATAAATATAAATCCTGCAATCAACCATATATGGAAACAAGGTAATATTTCTCACAAAGTTGTGGCAAAAATCCCTCGAAGATCTGCTGAAATCGACTTGGAAGTGCAGCCTCTAAAACATGGAAAGTTTTCATAAATATCAGATTCTAGATTCTGTCAGCTTCAATCAATTCACTCCAGTGGTTCGAATATCAGATTGAACCATACTGTCAAAACTTCAGTTCCCAACAGTGATAAATAAATAGCATAACTACACCTCTCCACCACGAAAAATATTATGTACATGCATGCATATACACCTCATCACATAATTCTACTTCAAGAACTCATTAATAACCTAGGTTTTATGACTTATATAATTATCATAATACAACCTAGATATTTAGTTGCCTAATTCTATTTTTCAACGGAAGGTTGGAGCTTCGATTTCCCACCGACCCCCTGTCCCTCTATTTTATTCCTCTTTGTAATTTTTATGGCATGGGCCCCCACCACCCCTTTCCTAGGCCTTTAATGGCTCCTCCAAAACAAAAACAAAAAAAAAAACTAATTCACTACAAGAAAAATCGGATTTACCTACCGACATTTGCGGTCGCGAACAACAAATTTCGGGTCGTCTTGGACCCTTACCGACCGGAGAGTGACGGTCGGTAAAAAATTGTCGCTATGTGGTCGTCGACCGCAAAAGCTGTCGTCGGAAGCATCAGCAACCGAATTACCGACTGCAAATGCTGTCGGTAAGTTCGCCGACAGAAAATTTTAATTTTTTATTTTTCACAATTTTGAGTTTACCGACCGAATTACTGACCGAAATGTACGGTCGATAAAAATACACCACATATAAGAAAAATTATGCTCGGGAGGGCTCGAACCACCACCTTAGCACCACCAAGCCTCAGCCTTAACCAGCTTGGCTAACTATCTAGCCCTCCAATTATGTCCTGCCATATGTCATATATATTTAAAGCCTTCCCACATTTATTCTACAACATGCTGAAGAGAGGGTTCGAATCCGGATGAGGAATATACATCCTCGTAGGGGTGCCATACACCCTACATTTCATATCATCATATGTAAAGCTTTATATATAATATTTTTATTTTTTTTTGAGGAAAAGGGGATTCTCATTCATAAACCAAATTTGAGTTCACATATAAAGCTTTACATATCATCATATGTAAAGCTTTATATATAATATATATTTACATATATAAATATTAGAAAAGAAAAAAATCAGTAATATATTAAAAAATAAAATACAATAAAATATTGAATATAAAATTAATTAATTAAATTAAAAATTTTAATTAAATAATTAAATTGAAACATAAAATAAAAAATAAAATTATATTAATAACAAAAGAAGGAATTCATTAATTAAATCAAAAAACTTAATAAATAATAAAAAATCCACAATAAAGTAAAAATGTAATAAATATAATATTGAATATAAATTAATTAATTACATAAAAATACATTCAATAATTAAATCATAACATAAAATAGAAATGAAATAAACTAATTAAAAGAAATATTTAACTAAAAATTAAAATAAATAATCATAAAATAAATTTTTTCATAAAAATAAAATTATTTATATTGATAAAAAAATCAAAAATTAAATTATATTAAAAATATTCAATAAAAATAAACAATAAAGAAAATTTAAAAATAAAAAATAGGGAAAAAATTTAGCAACCGAAAATTTCGGTCGGTAAATCGGTCGCTAACTGTAGCGACGACATTTTCAGTCGGTAAGTCGGTCGCTAAATTAATTTTTATAAAAAAAATTAAAAAATTTGGAAAAAAATTACCGACCGAACTTTTGGTCGGTAAGACCGACCACCTTAGTTGCGTTTGGTAAATCGGTCAGCAAAAAACACCCTAACGTAACAACAGATATAAATTACTGACCACGACTTGCGGTCGGTATTACCGGAATTTTCTTGTAGTGATTATATATTTATTTTTAAGTTAAATTTATAAATTTTCATTATTCATTTCCAATCATTAAATCCAAATTTTTATTTAAAAATATTTTATATTAGTTCCTTTTACTATTCATTTTTATTTATTAATTAATTTAAATATTATTGTATTCATTTTTAGCTATATCTAATATATATATATATGTGCAACCGTATTTTGCAACAGTTGTTGTATTTTGCTACAGTTGTTTTCTTATCTACAGTAAACTTCCATTCATTGCAAAATGACGACGTATCGTTCCCTTCTTCACCCATTTGCGATCTCTTCGTTCAGCACCAATTCTCCTCCACCGTGTCCAATACTCCGCTCCAACTCGTTCGCGCATCCAGGGGGTGCACCCACCTCTGCATTCCCTCCGCCTCTGTCGTTCTCGCTGAGGCAAACCCACCCTCATTTCCCTCATTTTGTTCTCTCCAACTCCCCGCTCGCCGTTCGCCGTGTTTCTGCTCCCGTAGTTGCGCTGACTTTCCTACCTCGAAGTCGTCCGCCGTGCTTCCCCCGCCACGCCTTTCCCATTGCCCTAGAATCATTTGTTGTGTTGTGTTGCGACGAAGCGAGCCTCCCGGCAAGGTGTTCGTCCTTCTTTTTCTTTTTTCCCATTACTCAATTAATTTTGCAATTAGAAGACCAGTCGGCGCTTTCTACTCTAGGGTTACGAAAAATACGTGCCTTCAGTTAGATTCTGGTTTGCTGGCTATAGCACTAATATTAGTTGCATTCTTGAGTTTACTTTGAATTGTCTAGGCTTATGCATGCCGTGTGTTTGTGGAATTGCCTGGATAATTCTTGTTGCATTGATTTCAAATGAATCGACCCAGACGACTCAGCGCAATGCTCGTTGCCCTCATCAAGGGTTGTTGTGCCGTTTGGGGTTACTCCAGCCCGTCAGCCCTCAGAAAGTTATAAGTACCTTTTGCATATAAGTGTTGCCTCTTGAAACATTCTTGTAATTCGAAATTGTGGATCCAGGCTATAACTTTTGAAATGGGAATGGTGTGTCCCCCCATTCTTTTTATTTTTTTTGCTTTTTCTTCCAAATTTGTGTTTGTCGGTTTGAATTTTGTTAATAGCTTTGTTTCTGGTAGTTTTTTTTTTATCACCTTTTGCGTATAATAAGTGTTACCATTTATTGAATAATTTCATGGTAGTTGCAAGAAGTGAGCCGGATCTAGATGCAGAGGTTGAATCAACCGAGGAAGTGGTGGATCTTGGAATTCTTAGAATCAACTGCGTCCAAAATTGTTGAATAATTTTGGAAAATGACTTGAATCAAATGGGTCATCTTGCTGCCCTCTTCTTCTTATCACCTTTGATCAACGATGTAAAAGAATTTGAGTGTGTCATCTTGCAAGTTTGTTTACCATGTATTAGTCACTGAGTTTCATCTGTCTAGGCTTCAATAAACACACCTTTAACCTGTCCTCTCTGCAAAGCTTGCTTCATATGCATCGCTAAAGTGGAAGATGCTGCTTCTTCTGATCAGAAAATCTATTTTGAATGAATTCCATCTGAGTGTTCGGAAATGAATCTGTAAATTCTTTCTGTTGGAACCGTGTTCCTTCGGCCAAAGTAAGTGATTTGAATTTAATATTTTGCCCCTTTGAGCACCTGTAATATCGTTAACCTCGCTTTTACCTACATATAAGTGTTATGTTTGGATTCATGGATTTGGGAGGCATTCAAAATCTGCAAGAGCAAATCTTCCTACTTGTTTGCATTAGTAGTATAAAGATTATAAATGATTTTTAAATTCCCTTCCCTGATTTCCTATTTCAGTCGGATTTCAAATTACACCTAAAATGATTTATTTTAAATTCTTTTCTTATATCCTCTTTGAAATTCAAATGCATATATCCACGCATAAGCTGAGGTGCATTTTATCAACTTGGGCAGTGGTGAATATGCTTGTAACTCGGAGAAAGTAAGCCATAAGTAAATATATAGCCCGTCTGGGACTTGGCTTTGTCCGGGTCCGACAAATACCCAGCATCAGCATAACTCATTAATTCATTCTCACATTTGTTTGAATAGAACAAGCCAAGATCATGTGTACCTTGAAGGTATCTAAAAATGTGTTTAATACCTTGCCAATGTCACTTTGTGGGGCTAGCACTAAAGCGTGCCAATAAATTGAGTGAGAATACTATATCAGGCATTGTACAATTAGCAAAATACAGAAGTGCCCCAATAGCACTGAGATATGGTACTTCAGGACCAAGTATATCTTCATCTTCATCTTTAGGCCTGAATGGATCTTTCAAGGGATCAAGCGATCTGACCACCATCGGGGTGCTCAATGGATGTGCTTTATCCATATAAAATTATTTTAATACCTTCTGGGTATAATTCGCTTGATGAATAAATATTTCATTCTCAAAATGTTCAATTTGTAAACCAAGGCAAAATCTTGTCTTTCCAAAATCCTTGATTTCATATTCTTTTTTCAAATATTCGATTGCAGTTTATAACTCTCCGGGATGAGATTAATATCATCAACATATACTGCAATAATCACAAAATTTGATCCAGTTTTCTTTATAAAACACATGGGCAGGCTGGATCATTTGTATAACCTTCTTTAATCAAACATTTACTAAGACGATTATACCACATTCGCCCTGATTGTTTAAGCCCATATAATGATTTTTGCAATTTCACTGAATATAATTGCTTAGGCTTTGATTTAGATGCTTCAGGCATTTTAATGCTTCGGGCACTTTCATATAAATATCAGTATCTAATGTCCAATATAGATACGCAGTAACGACATCCATAAGGCGCATTTCAAGCCTTTGATGTACTGCCAAACAGATTAGAAATCTGAATGTAATTCCATCCATCACAGGCGAATATATTTCATCATAGTCAAAACCTGGTCTTTGGGAAAAACCTTGAGCTACCAATCTTGCTTTATATCGAATGATTTCATTCAACTCATTTCTTTTTCTAACAAAAACCCATTTATAACCCACGGGTTTTGTAGCTTCAGGTGTTTGGACTACAGGTCCAAAAACATCTCGTTTTGCCAGTGAATCCAATTCAGATTGGATTGCATCTTTTCATTTTGGACAATCAATTCTTTGCCGACATTCTTCAATCGATTTGGGTTATTGATCATTATCTTCTTCCATAATTTCAAGTGCTATACTGCAGGAAAATATATCATTCATATCAGTATCCTTCCTATTCCAATATTTTCCATTAGTGACAAAATTTATTGAAGTTTCTATAACTTCTTCCTCATCACTACAAGAATTTTGCTGGAATGTGACGAAAAAGAAGACGAATGTCGTCGCCTAAAGCTTTGTCGCTTACATGATTTCATTGCCTTGTTCGTCGCCTCGTGCGCCAGGCGACGAACAAGGCGACAAAATCCGTTTGTCGCCTTCCTGCTGAAATTTTTGTAGTGCATTAGGAGTTTGCTCTTCAGGAGATTGAGTTTTGTCACTATGTACATTTTGATCATTTGAATCTCTCTTCTTCCGAGGATTCTTATCTTTAGATCCAATTGGTCTACCATGCTTCAGGCGTATACTGTATTCATTAGCACTTGTTATTTTTCCTTCAGGGACATTTAATTTAATTGGAGCATTCACTGCTGGGATATGTGATTTAGTAACTCTTCTGGAGTCACAAATGCATTTGGAAGTTGATTTGCAATTCCTTGTAAATGAATAATTTTCTGAACTTCATGTTCACAATCCTTTATGCGTGGATCAAGGAAATCAAATGCCATTTTCCAATTAATCTCTTTTCTCGATTGATTCATATCTCCCCCTAATGTCAGAAAACTTGATTCATCAAAATGACAATCTGCAAACCTTGCAGAGAATAAATCACCTGTTTTCGGTTGCAAGTATTTAATTATAGACAGTGATTCATATCCGACATATATTCTCAATCTCCGTTGGGGGCCCATTTTTGTACGTTGGGGTAGTGTAATTGGAACATATACTGCACACCCAAAAATTCTCAAATGTGAAACATTGGGCTCATGACCAAAAACCAGTTGTAGGGGAGAATATTGGTGATACTTGTTGGTCTTATTCTTACAAGTGTTGCTGCGTGCAATATAGCATGTCCCCAAGCTGATGTAGGTAACTTCAACCTCATCAATATTGGTCTTCCAATAAGTTGCAATCTTTTTATAAATGACTCTGCCAGGCCATTTTGTGTATGAACATATGCTACAGGATGTTCAATAGTTATTCCAATGGACATGCAATAATCATCAAATGCACGTGATGAAAACTCAGCAGCATTATCCAATCTTATTTTCTTAATTGGATAGTCAAGGAATTGTGCTCGCAGTTTAATTATCTGTGCAAGTAACTTTGCAAATGCTTGATTGCGAGTCGATAATAAACATACGTGAGACCATCTTGTTGATGCATCGATCAACACCATAAAATATTTAAATGGTCCACATGGTGGATCTACATGCCCACATATATCACCGTGAATTCGTTGAAGAAATACAGGTGATTAAATTCCCACTTTGCTTGCTGATGGTCTAATAATCAACTTTCCCTTTGAACAGGCAACACACGTAAATTCACTTAAACTTGGAAAGTTCTTCCCTTCAAGGGATGACCATGTGAATTTTCAATTATCCGCTTTATCATTGTACATCCAGGGTGACCAAAATGATCATGCCAAATGATAAACTCAGTTGGAATTATAGACTTCTGGTCTATTACATTATGGGCTTCACTGACATATATATTTGTATAATATAGCCCATATGAAATGGACAGTAATTTTTCCAATACATGCTTCACATCAAGAGTTGTATTTATGATCAATAAATATTCATCAGTCCCTTCAGTCAATGTCTCAATATGATATTCATTTCTGCGAATATCTTTAAAACTCAACAAGTTTCTTCTGGACTTGGGAGATAATAGTGCATTTTCAATAATGAGTTTTTTCCATTCAAAAGGAACACTACAGCTCTTCCGAAGCCTTTAATCATATTTGCACTTCCACATATTGTATTAACTGGGGCATCTCCCAATTTAATACAAGAGAAATAATTCTCATTTCTCAATATTGTGTGCGTACTGGCACTAACAATTAGGCATGTCTCATTATAACTTGCATTCATTTCTTCTTCTGGAAGAAAAATACTATATTAATATCCATGCCAAAAGAGTACAACAGGTACATAGCAAGATTTGATAACAAAAGATACACAGAAATATAACTAAAATGAAACATAACAAAACATATTACATTAGTCTATATCTTCCATAAAATCATCTATATCAAAATTGGCCGTGAAAGATGGTTCGCCATCTATCTTGAAAGGGTCAGCTGCTTCAGGAGCTGGAATGATAGGCATAAAGATATCATCATTTGTAACCAGATTTGTCTCTGCCATTTTGCCTTTTCCCTTTACTGAACTTTGGTACAGTTTCACAAGATGTTCTGCATTCGACAAGTCCGGGCCCAGTGTCCTTCCATTCCACATCTGCGGCACTTGTCTCTATCATCTTGCCAATTTTCATTCACTTGATTATATGGCTCAAATCTTTTGGATTTGTGATTTTGATTTTGGCCACGTGTACGACCTCGACCACGACCATAACCATGACCGCGTCCATAACCACGTCCGCGGTAACCACCTCGTGTATTATCCCACGTTTGGTGGTTTTTAGAAATTTGAGTCCCATTCGCTTCTGGGAATAGACTAACACCAGTGGGTCGTGCCTCATGATTCTTTAATAATAATTCAGAGTTTTTCTCAGCCAACAATAAACAAATAATGAGCTCAGAATATCTTGTAAACCTTCTTCCTCGATATTGGTGCTGCATGAGCAAATTCGACGCATGGAATGTTGTAAAGGTTTTTTCAAGCATCTCATCATTGGATACTTTTTCACCGCATAATTTCAGCTGTGAAGTGATTCTAAACATGGCAGAGTTATACTCACTGACGGATTCAAAATCCTGCAATCTCAACGTCAGCGAATCATTTCTTGCCTTTGGCAGGTTGACTATCTTCAGGTGATCATACCGTTCTTTTAAATCCTCCCAAAGATCTGCGGGATCTTGGAGGGTCAAATATTCAGACTTCAGGGCTGAATCAAAGTGATGATGCAAGAAATCATCGTCTTGGCTTTTTCAGAATTAGCCATATCATTTCCCTTTATAATAGTTCTTTCCAGATTCCTTGAATCAAGATGCATCTTTACATCTATAGCCCATAGTTGATAGTTTTTTTCAGAAACTTCAAGGGGCGTAAACAGTTGTTTCGCAAGATTAGACATATTTATATTGAAATAGTAGTAATATACTACCTTTAACTACCTTTTTTTGGATTTGGAAAATTTTCGGAAGAACCCCGCTACCATTTGAAATTTCAGAAAACCTCGAACGAAACGTTGGTTGGGATTTGGTATTTCTGTAAAATCCAACAATGTTCGGGCAGAACTTCTGTAGGAATAGCAAAATCCAACAGCAGTCGTGCTGATAACGTATTGTAATAATAACTACAGCTCAATTATATATAGGTATATGACTCTATACTATATGGCTTAGTGTGTGTACAGCTCAATTACAGAAGAAAAGAAAATGAACAAGATAGAAACAACGCAGAGAGCAAATAGAGTTGGGATGATGTGATCCTATTAATACTTGAAAGACTAGAGTGATACAAGTATTTATAGGCCAAGGAAAACACTACTACTGCCATATTTACAAAATAGGATTTCATGTGGACAAAGTCAATTCCATTTTCTCATCCAAGACTTAGAGCCTGTTCTCCTGGACTTATTTCCAGGACTTATTACTTATTCTTATTAAAACCAGACCAGACCAGATCAGACCAGACCCATTCAGATCAGATCAGATCAGACCACACTATATATAGTTGTAATCAGATCAGATCAGTCCAGACCAGATGCAATCAGATCAGACCAGACCAGACCAGATGTTATAAAATTCATATAAGAACACCTTATTTAAGGCGAATAGAATAGGGCCTTAGTTTTCTAGGCCTTGTTCTCTATGCCTTAATTTTTCTGGTCTGATATGAATTTATAAGATCTGGTCTGGTCTGATCTGAATTTGTCTGGTCTGGTCTGAATGTTTCTGGTCTGGTCTGGTCTGATCTTATTTTCTCTATATTATTATAATGATTTGATCTAATATGATCTGGTCTGATCTGATCTCATTTAATCTGGTCTGAATTTAATGTTTCTTATCTGATCTAGTCTGATCTGATTTTTATAAGAAAATAAGTAATAAGGCCTGAAAATAAGTCTTAGAGAACGGGGCCTTAGTAGCTAAGTAAGAGCATCCACATGCATGCATCTAAGATGCATGTACACGTAACAATATTTTTTTAAAACTTTTTAATTCAATAGTTTTTCATGAGTGTGTAATAATGATATACACCCTCTATTTAATTCAAGGGTTTATGATTTTTTTTTACAGTTTTCAATTCAAAGGTTTGAGTGTGTAATAATTAATTCCTCTATTAATTCTATTTTTTCTTTATACTTTTATATATATATATATAGAAAATAGATAGAAAATAAAAGATATATATAGAACAATTAATGAGTAGGATAGAGGAATTTTGGGGGAAAAATTATTAATGAGACAGTAATAATCACATGCATACTATATTTAATTGAATATTTAATAAATTTAAATTAGATCAATTTAAAATTTTAGATTTAAATGTATTATAAGTTATAGTATAAAATTATTATTTTATAATCTATTTAGAATTCTATATTAATTTATAATAAAAATTAAATACATTTTATCACTAATCATGACAATGGTATTAGTATTATCATTTATTATTGAAATAATAATAAAATAGAATATATATACTTTTTGGAATTAATTTAAATTAGATATTTTTAATATAATGAAATTCCTTTTATTTTTTTCTTTAAACTTTTTATATTTATATAAGAAATAGATAGAATAAAAATATAAAGAGCAATTAATGTGGAGGAGAGAAGAGTTTTGGGGGGAAAATTTGTAGAAAATACTCTACTTTAGTATATTTATAGATTTCACTATAAGGGGAATTCATCAACATCATTTGTCAAAGTATGAAAGGAATTCAGTAGTAAATCTATTGTTAATTCCGCCATCGGTCTTGGTTTTATTTTACTTTTCATTGTTGAATAATTAGAACCAAAATAAATTCACCAACTTCTCGCTTTTAAGCATTGCAACATGTTTTACAAAGCTTAAAATAACAATTTTACAAATCCTTTGCTACTGTACGGTCTATAAGCATTACTACTAAGTATATTCTACTCCCTCCGTCTAACTTATATTGTTTGATTTCTGCACATAATTCAATTTACTTTTTCAACCATCGATATCTCAAAATATGTACGACAAAAATTTATGTAAAATATATATTTTAAAACTAATAATTATACAATTCTAACAAGACCCAACTCGACTATTTTTCTCAAATATATACTTGGAATAAAAATTGAGTCAAAGTTAAACAAGAAACAATGCCAAAAAGTCATACAAGACATCTTCTGGGACGGAGGGAGTCAAACTTAAACAATAAACAATGCCAAAAAGTCATACAAGACATCTTTGGGTCGGAGGGAGTATTATTTGTTTTTGGTTTTTTTTTTTTTTCTTTTTGTGTGTTACAAAAAAATCATCATCAATACAAATTGGCATCCATGATTTTCTTCATAAGCAGAGCAGCCTTCTCCCGGACCCGGCCCGAACCCCTTACGGAGACGTCCGCCAGCACCGTTGAGAACTCCGGCAGCTCTACTGCAGCCCTCAGGCACCCTTGGCTCTCATCGAACAGCCTAAGGAGAATCTCGCACGCCCCTTCCTTGCTCAGCATGCATCCTCCCTCCAAAAGTCCCACCATTCGCGCCACCACTCCCTCTGCTCTCCGCAGCTCGTTCAGCCCTTCTTCGAACCGAGCCAGGAGCCCAAGAATTCCCAGAGCAGTCCCCGACAGATCCTCCCGTTTCGTGCTCTCCGCCACCTCTATCAGCACCGGCACTGCTCCAGCCCTGACGGTTAAAGTGCAGTTTCCATGGAATTGCACCAGCTCCGCTAAGGAGCTCAGGAGGTGGTGCGAGGCCATATTCCGTGGCCCTGAGATCGCCTTCACAAGAACCTGTAGACTTAATTTAACCATATATTGATTATAATGATCAATACACGATGCAAACTTTTAATTCTACTTAATCTAATAGTATATATTTTAGCCATTTATAACTCAAATTATCTATAAATAAAAATTATAAAAGTCAAAATGTTAAAATGAAATAATTAAACAAATCAAACATTTCACTATTTTTTTTTTCCTTTCCTAATAAAAATTTGGTCTAAATTTGCACATAATGCATAGTCTTGTCAAAGTGGAGCTATTGTTTTGAAATGGAGGGAATATATAGTAAAATTATAAATAGTTATGAACCAAAACTATAGAATCAAAATTGGAAATTCAGGTTCGAATTGAACCTGGATGGTGCCGGCGATGCCAAATTTGGCCTTGTTCTTGTGGAGCATGGCGAGGCTGCAGAGGAAGGAGGCGGCAAGGCGGGTCGATTCCGGGGAGGCGGAGAAGAGGATGACGTCATTGAGGATTGAAATGGTGTGGGTTTGTGCGAGGGAGAGCTTCAAATTAGGGTTTAGGGAGAGGTTGAAGAGGACGGAGAGGGCAAGGGTTTGGATGAGCGGGTTGGAAGAGATCAGGGCAAGAAGGGAGGCGATGGCGGTGTCTGTTTGGGCGACGAGGTTGCGGTTCTGAGGGCTGATTTTGGTGATTGTGACTAGGGTTTGGAGGGCTTGTGTTTGATCTTGGATGGAGACGGAAGAGGATCGGGCTTGGTTGATGCATTCCACGATTTTTTCCTCAACTTTGCTGCTGGCCATCATGATGAGTCCTAGCTTGCTCTCTATCTATCTGATGATGAGTTTGTTTATGTTTGTTTTTGATGGTACGGTGGTGTATGAGGACAAATGCATGCAAGTCGTGTGGCCGGCGGCCGGCAGCTGGATGAGTACTACTTGCTAGGGTTTTGGAAGGGAGTGAGTTTTTTGGCTGTGAGTGGCCACAGCTGGTCGATAAGTTTTATAAAATGCAAATATTATTAATATTAGGGTGCATTATTGGAAGTGGAAGTGGCTTGGGTGTAAATCGTTATACATGCAGCCATATGCCCTAGTCATAAGAAATAAGAAATGATGTATCCGAAATCAAATTATCCCGTTCTCAATGACTTATTTTCAGGACTTATTACTTATTTTTAATCAAATTAGACCACATCAGATAAGAAACATTCAGATAAGACCAGATCAGACCAGACCAGACCAAACCAATTCATACCAGATCAGACCAGACAAATTCAGATCAGGACAGCTTATTTAATGCCTAGAAAACAAGGCCTTGTTTATGCATATATAAATCATGTTTGTAGTGTGGGGCCTACGAATCCTTAAGATATACTGAAATGTAATGTTCGCTTATAGTTAAATGATGTTTGTGCGCATATATATATATATATATATATGTGATGTTGGGATTAAAATATATGGACAATGTGTGTTCAATAATGGGGTTGTAGATGATGGGAATCAGTGTTAATGTAATGTGTACGCTATTGTAATGGATGGGTTATAGGTATTAGTTCGTTTGGCATCACATTATGAAAAATGATGGGTTATAGGTATTAGTTCGTTTGGCATCACACGTGATCACTTCCAGATCCCGTACTATCACTGCACCTACAGATTTTAGGATCAGACGCACCGTAACATAATTGGTCGGCAGTGCTTGTACATTCGTACGACATTGTCGAAGTGGAGTGGTGTGCTAAATTCGCATGTGCTAGATGCTGTATTCATTTAATATGCGTTGAGTTTAGTATTTAATGATGTATTTGTTATCACAAAAAATATTATGTCCGGAAATATTGGGATTTAAGTAATTTAATAGAGACAATTAAGTTGGCCTAAAAAATTAAATTACTTGATTAATTGAATAAAAATATTTAATGTCAACATTTATGGCTAAGAAAAAATAATATTTTACATGGGAAAGCCAATACCATCATCCCACAGTCATCCCGGGATTCACAGAAACAGTCCCCGGACATCCAGATGTGTAAAATGGGGATAAGCTAACCCCATGGGAGGGCCTATGGTCGACCAATAAGAATGTCTTGGTCGACCACAAGATGTGTCACGGACATTCGAACTTCTCTTCATTGTTTAAGTGCTCCGAATGCGCCCGGAATGGCCAGAAAGGGGTTATACGAGCTACAGGAAGCCTGGACAAGGAGAGGAACATGCCCACACCCCATGGAAGGGTCCATGGTCGACCAAGGGGCTGCAGTGGTCGACCAAGGGGCTGCAGTGGTCGACCAAGAGGAGTCCCATGGGGAAAGGTCCTTCTGTTTAGTGTTTAAGTGCTCCGAATGGGCCCGGAACAGCCAGAAAGGGGTTATACGGCCTACCGGAAGCCTGGACAGGAGGAGGGACATGCCCATACCCCATGGAAGGGTCCATGGTCGACCAAGGAGTTGGAGTGGTCGACCAAGAGAAGTTCCAGGGGGAAGGTCCTCCTTTTCAGTGTTTAAGTGCTCCGAACGGGCCCGGGATGGCCAGAAAGGGGTTATACGACCTACCGGAAGCCTGGACAAGGGGAGGAACATGCCCACACCCCATGGAAGGGTCCGTGGTCGACCAAGGGGCTGTAATGGTCGACCAAGAGGAGTCTCATGGGGAAAGGTCATTCTGTTTAGTGTTTAAGTGCTCCGAATGGGCTCGGAACAGCCAGAAAGGGGTTATACGGCCTACCGGAAGCCTGGACAGGAGGAGGGACATGCCCATACCCCATGGAAGGGTCCATGGTCGACCAAGGAGTTGGAGTGGTCGACCAAGAGAAGTTCCAGGGGAAAGGTCCTCCTTTTCAGGGGTTATACGACCTACCGGAAGCCTGGATAAGGGAGGAACATGCCCACACCCCATGGGAGAGTCCATGGTCGACCAAGGGGCTGTAGTGGTCGACCAAGAGGAGACCCATGGGGAAAGATCCTCATTCTTAGTGTTTAAGTGCTCCGAACGGGCCCGGAATGGCCAGAAAGGGGTTATACCACCTACCGGAAGCCTGGACAGGGGGAGGAACATGACCACACCCCATGGGAGAGTCCATGGTCGACCAAGGGGCTGTAGTGGTCGACCAAGCGGAGTCCCATGGGAAAGGTCCTCCTTTTTAGTGTTTAAGTGCTCCGAACGGGCCCGGGATGGGCCAGAAAGGTGTTATACGACCTACAGGAAGCCTGGACAGGGGAGTAACATGCCCACACCCCATGGAAGGGTCCTTGGTCGACCAAGGGGATGTAGTGGTCGACCAAGAGGAGTCCCATGGGAAAGGTCCTCCTTTTTAGTGTTTAAGTGCTCCGAACGAGCCCGGGATGGCCAGAAAGAGGGTTATACGACCTACCAGAAGCCTGGACAGGGGGAGGAACATTACCACACCCCATGGGAGAGTCCATGGTCGGGCTGTAGTGGTCGACCAAGAGGAGTCCCATGGGAAAGGTCCCCCTTTTTTAGTGTTTAAGTGCTCCGAACGGGCCCGGGATGGCCAGAAAGGTGTTATACGACCTACAAGAAGCCTGAACAGGGGAAGAACATTCCCACACCCCATGGAAGGGTCCATGGTCGACCAAGGGGATGTAGTGGTCGACCAAGGGAATATGACTTGACCATCCCCTTAATATGCCCAAAGGATGCGCAACCGCCCAATATGCAAGACGAGCTATAACCAACCAAAGGCCCGCTCAGACTTAGTTTCGAGCCTTGGAATGACACAAGACTAATCAAGCCACAAAGGAGACACCAGGCAAGCCAGAGGGTTATGGAAGAGAAAGCGAAGGCAAGTCATTGAACGGAGCAGTTATTTCCCACAGACGTGCTAGGGAAAGCGGTTACACAAAGCGTCTATAAATACAACCTTATTGCAGAAGGAAAGGGGATCAACACACAACTCAAACTCCTCAGGAGCTTTTATCTTTTCCATAGTTCGTAGTTTTAGTTTGTAGCCTAGTCTTAGTTTCTGTAGTTTCTCTCATAGTTGTAATACTTAGTTCCTGTAATTTGCAGTGGGCAAGAACTCAATTCTTGTTCATTGTTTTTCTATATTGAAAGGCGCAATCTTACGGTAGAATTTATTCAGATTCAGCCGTCTTAGCCTGCAAAGGCTTACTATTTATTGTTCGTCGCATCCCAGCGATAACAATTTGTCGACCACAGTGGGAGACGATTGAAACGTCTACCATAGATCAATTATCAAATTTGGAAAGTTTGGATAGCTTGGTGTTAAGATCGCGAGTGATATCCCGGATAAATATGTCCACGCCAAGAACATCCACTAGCACTACTACTGGCGGAATCCCGCCACCACCTGTGCCGCCCACGACAGGGCATAATACTGCCAGTGCAAATGTTGTACCAATGGACTTAATACCAAATCTGATGAATCAATTTACAGAACTATTGGACAATCGTTTGGCGGCTATGTGGAATGAGTTATCCGCACAAGCCTCACCCCAGGGATTTTTTGCTCAAGGGCCGTCTGCGGCCAATATGGGCAACTTCCCACCCAGAACGACAAATGGCCTACACTTAGGGCAAGGCCAGATGCTCACTCCACCTCCAGTTTTGCCAACTTTTGGCATGGGAGAGGTGCAATCACAGAACTATGATAGGCCGGAAGCCAGTAACAACAGGGGCAAGCGGCCGACGGCGACGTATCCCAACAATATTCCATTGGGAGGACAACCTGCTTTTGTCCCTACCAATGTGGAGAATTATCCAGTGGATACATCTCCAATCCGACCAATGGGAGAGCTAGGTGGAAATCAGGAACCATGGAGGCCACCTATGGCCAATCCGTCGGGTCCCAACAACCATTACGCACCTCCCATGGTACATACTCCCCAAAACCTAGGGATGCCTGTTGATGGCTATAATCCCAACCCTAATATGCCAGCCCCTCCACAAGGCCCTGCCATCGATCCTGATATTTTAGCAGATATGTTACGAGATCAATTTGGCTTTACTGTAAGGCCGACCGGTCGAATGGCGTATCAAAAGCCTTACCCAGAGGCTATAACGCATGACTACCCACTTCCTAGAGGATTAAGGGTCCCTGATTTCTCGACATTTTCTGGTGAAGATGACGCATCCACTATAGAGCACATAGGGCGATTTAGTGCCCAGCTTGGGGAAAATGCCCGTAATCCGTATTATAAAATGCAATTGTTTTCCTTATCCTTAACCAAAACCGCATTTTCGTGGTTTGCTAACCTCCCTCCGGGACACTTTAGGACGTGGGAGGACATGGAGGCAGCATTCCACACATGTTTCTTCAATCCCGTACCAACAGTGTCAGTTACTGACATAGTGGATGCCAAACAACTGCCAAAGGAGTCCGTAATTGCGTTCATAGAACGTGTGAGGCGGTTAAAGTCTCGCTGCTCAACCGCTTTGAGTGATTCTGAATTGACCAAGATAGTGGTCAGAAATATGGCTCCCACGTATAGGGCACAACTAACTGCCCACGATATCCCAGACCTCTCCGCATTGGCTTCCAAAGCCATTCGCCACGAAACTCTATTTAAGGATGAAGGATCTGTGGCTAATCCCAAGAAATATCATCCTATAACTAGCGTAGAGGCAAACGAGTACGAATACTCAGATATGGAGATTGATAGTGAGGTTGCATGTATGGAGGTTCTCAACGGTGGAGAAGTTGCTGAGCAGGCAGTGGCGGAGTTAGTGAAAGGGAAACCGTTCCCTTGCCCTAAGTTGCAACCTAACGCCGCCAGGAGGATTGTAGCTAGTGGTAAAATGCCCCAAAAAACGGGGGCTGATGAAGAACCACTTTTCGATGTTAGCAAGGCAGACGAGATCTTTGATGTCCTCTTGAAAGAAGGGCAATTGAGACTACCGAAAGGCCAACAATTGGACACCGCCGAAGAAGTTAAGGGTCGGAATTATTGCAAAATGCATAATTCCTTTACCCACACGACATCCCAGTGTCGTCACTTCAAACTAGAAATCAACAAGGCCTTGCGTACTGGTCGGTTGAAGTTTTTCAGATGGGAGTGGATGAAGAACCTTTTCCGCCAATCACCACAGCGATGGTGCAAGCAGGACCATCTGAAGCTGCCAGGCCTGAACAAGGGCCATCAGGCACTAAACAAGCTCGCCCACACATGGGTGAGAGTCATACACATCCTTCAGGGTACACCAGACGGTTTCCACCACTAAATAATGTGGTAGGGAGAAACCCCAGTGGTGATGAGCGAAATGTTCGGCAATACCATGGGCCATCTAGGTGGCACGATCGTGGTCGTTCCGATGAAAGAGATAGGGGAAGATACGGTTGGTCACATAGATATACCAGGAGCCGGACTCCACCTACCCTCCAGCCACATCGTGGACCAATTGCAAAGACGTGGACATACCCTGATGGAACCTACGAGGTTCAAATCATTAATGGAGCAATGGTTTGGAAAAAGCCCACACGAAGGCCACCTATGGCCTACGACAATACATGGATAAACAATGCCCCTCCTCCTCCAGTGGATGTAGATCCCAGGTTCCCAGGAATGATGCAGACACAGATACGCAGGGCCAAAAGGCAGTATGCGGCAACCCATAGGGGTAGCAGTAGTTCGACGATAAGTGCTCCTATACTCCCTACAAAGACCCCTTTGTCAATGTGGGGCCTAAATGGCCCATGTCGCAAGGAGAGAGATGCAGACGGAAAGGAAATTGCTGCCAACCATGGCAAATCTACTTTGTTAGATAACTCTGATAGGCGGGTGTGCAAGCCGAACCTCAAACGGCTGATGCTACTGCCTCTAATCCTTCGGATGAACTTAAAGAAGGGGCATGGGTGACAGAAGGCCTCCAGTGTGCATATTGCCAAAGGGTGAACAAAGTCCCATACGATTTGGAGGACGACCTCGCCCAAACACAATTTGGGGATTTTACTCCAGAGGAATTAGATGCCTTAATGGTCGATGAGGAGCAGACTGGAAATACTGTCACGCAGGAAGACCACGAGTCGCCCAAAAAACAGAAATGCGACGAATCCGCACCAAATGCATTGATGCAGGAAAATGAGGCATCTAAAGATGATACAGTCGTGGCAATGACCATTAACATGGCACAGGTTAATGTACCAGAACTGGAAGTTGAACAGGACAATGCCAGTGTCAAGTCTTTAGAAGAACCTGTGTGGGCTTACATCCATGCCGCATATGATGATGAAGAGCCAGAGGTAATGTGTGAGGACGTTCCTCCCATAATCTTTGAACCACTACCCATAGATGCTCCATGACATCTCAAGCCATTGTACGTCCAAGCCCACATCAACGGGAGAAGGTTCAACAGGGTGTTCGTGGACAATGGGGCAGTTTACAACATCATACCACTTACCACGCTCAAGAAGATCGGGAAGACCAAAGAGGACCTAGTGGAAGCTGATTTAGAGTTGGCAGGGTTCAATGGGCACACTACCAAACCATTGGGCATGATGACTGCACAAATTGGCGTCGGGCCCAAGGTCGTATCAACTGTTCTGTTCGTAGTGGATACCCCCACCACGTATTCGGCACTACTTGGTCGTGACTGGATTCATACTGCTAAGTGCGTCCCCTCCACCCTACACCAAAAACTCTTGTTCTGGGAGGGCTCAGAAGTGATCACCGTCAATGCTCATCAAAATCCATTTCAGGGATACATCGGCAACAGCACAAGCGATGCCGTACTCTATGAATCTGCTATACCACCAATTAGCATGAGTGGTATCGTCAGTGCATGCCCCATGCCTAACTGCAAGTTAACAAGGCAGGGGTATGTTTTCTATTAGTTAGTGTGATCTGTAAGTGGCTCGATAGCCAGAAATATTAATTTCTGCGAAAATAATTGTATATGTCGAGTCTGATTAATGAAGTTATTATTTCCGATTCATTGCCAGTTATTTCTTTAAATTCATGCCAAGAAGGGACTGAACCTAAAAACTATGTGTATGAATGGCCAGAGTTATTAGAGAAACCTGAGCCAACAGTGTATGCGCAGGACCCATTGGTTGAGTTTAATATTGGCAATGAGGAGAAACAACGACCAATAATGGTCAGTGGTTTACTGACAAGAGACCAACAAGATGAATTGGCACAATTAGTGGCAAAACATCAGGATTGCCTTGCTTGGGATTATACTGATATGCCAGGGCTGGATAGGAAACTAATAGAACATCGTCTCCCTATTAAGCCCAATTATCGACCGGTAAAACAAGCTCCTAGACGTTTTAACCCCGAATTGATGCCTAAGATTACTGAAGAAATTAAAAAGTTGTTGGATGCCAAATTCATCCGGCCTTGTAGATATGCCGAGTGGCTGTCTAATATCGTCCCTGTTACCAAGAAGAATGGTAAAATGAGAGTCTGTATAGACTTTAGGGACTTGAACTTGGCCACACCCAAGGACGAGTATACCATGCCCATTGCTGACATGTTGATTGATGCAGCAGCTGGCCATAAAATCCTATCCTTAATGGACGGTTATGCTGGATATAATCAGATTAACCTGGCTGAAGAGGACATTGCCAAGACGGCATTCAGATGTCCTGGAGCTATAGGAATATATGAGTGGGTGGTAATGCCTTTCGGTTTGAAAAATGCCGGAGCAACCTACCGAAGGGCAATGAACACCATATTCCATGATTTAATTGGCAAAACTTTGGAAGTATATATTGATTATGTAATCATCAAATTATCAGAGTTTAGCCAACATCTAGTAGACCTAGAGGAAGCATTTGTCAGAATGAGGAAATATAACCTTAAAATGAACCCTACGAAATGTGCCTTTGGGGTGTCGGCTGGCAATTTCTTGGGTTTTCTCATTCATCAACGAGGGATAGAGGTTGATGCAAATAAAGCTAAGGCTATCATCAACATTCCTCCACCCCGAACAATTAAAGAAGTACAAAGCTTATTGGGAAAGGTTAATTACCTTAGAAGGTTCATAGCCAACGCTGCTGGTAAAATGAAACCTCTAACAAAATTGCTTAAAGGAAAAACAGGACCTAACATTGAATGGGGTCCTGAGCAAGATGAAGCCCTAGAAGTGATCAAGACATCACTCATCAACCCTCCTGTTCTTGTACCGCCTAGGCCAGACAAAAGACTAAAACTTTATTTGGCTTCATCTGATGTAGCCATTGGCTGTTTATTGGCACAAGATTGGGATGATGGAAAAGAAAGGGCCATATATTATCTGAGCAAAACATTAGCAGGGCCCGAGTTGAATTATCATTTTGTGGAGAAACTATGTTTCTCCTTGGTGTATGCTTGCACAAAACTCGAACACTATATCCTGCCTAGGGACACTGACGTAGTGACTAAGCACAACATTATTAAATTTTTACTTAAGAGACCTCGAATGAAAGGTCGATTATTGGATTGGGCGGTGAAATCAACCCCATTTTCCTTAAATCACGTTCCTATCACAGCCATAAAGGGACAAGTGGTGGCAGAATTCTTGGCCGACCATTCCGTCGACCTCAATGAGGAATGGGATTTGGAAATTGAATGTGTAGGCACAGCACCATGGGTCTTATACTTCGATGGCTCTGCAACTAATACTCGAGCAGGGGCTGGAGTTAGTATTTATGGTCCCAATCGACAAAAGATTAAAGTCTATATAGAATTGGGACCAATGACTAATAATTCAGTAGAATACGAAGCCCTCATTTTAGGGTTGGAAACATTGATTATGAGGAAGGCCCAAGCCGTGATTATTAAGGGAGATTCGCAATTAGTTATCAACCAAGTGCTCGGGGCTTATGGTTGTAAGAATTCCACCCTGATGGGATATCAAAACCGGGTTCATGACTTACTAGCTAAAATAGCAGACGTTACGTTCGAACAAATCTCACGTGACGAAAATAAAGAAGCCAATCGCTTGGCCCAGCTCGCCTCAAAGTATCGCCCTAAAGGGGAGATCAATGAACTAACAACCCCCATGCTTAGGGGTGAGGAGCCCCACGAAGGGAATGGGACATCTCGCGTAGAGGGGAGCCTAAAGGAGGTAGATAGTCCCATACCTGATGAGTTAGGTAGTATGGCACCCGGGGGGGCAACCCTCATTCCGCCACCAAATAATGATACTGTGGCACCCGGGGGGGCAACTCTACTTCCTCCACTAAGCAATGACACTATGGCACTGCCGCCATCTGACTGGAGATCAGAGATTATTGCTTATTTTAAAAATCCTCAGACTGACGATAAGAAACTTAAGGCCAAGGCTTTAAGGTTTATCCTTATTGGGGAAGATCTATATAAGCGAACAGTTGAAGATGTTCTCTTGTTATGTTTAGGGCCAACAGAAGCAAAGAAAGTTATGGCAGAGGTCCACGAGGGCATTTGCGGGGCTCATAGAGCAGGCCTGAACATGCGATGGACTATCCATAGGTATGGATACTATTGGCCCACCATATACGAGGATTGTATTAAATACGCCCAAGGATGTGAAGCATGCCAGAGGCATGCCAACCTCAGACACGTCCCTGTGTGTGACTTGAATTATATGATCAAGCCATGGCCCTTTAAATCTTGGGCCATGGACATCATAGGGATGATCCATCCGCCCTCAAGCAAAGGGCATAAGTTCATTATCGTAGCGGCAGATTATTTTACTAAGTGGGTGGAGGCTATTCCTTTGAAATCAGTAGCTCAGAAGGATGTTATTGATTTCATCGACTCACATATTATTCATCGGTATGGGATACCTCACAGTATCACCACAGATAGGGGGACATTGTTTGTTGGGGAGCAATTCACTGATTACTTAGCTTCATTTAAGATCAAGCTTTACCACTCATCCCCCTACTATCCTCAAGCAAATGGCCAGGCCGAATCGGCCAATAAAATTTTAATTAGTATTATCAAGAAAATGATTGAGGACAAGCCTAGGAAATGGCATGAGAATTTGTCCACGGCGTTATGGGCCTGTCGAAATACCAAAAGTACTGCCACAGGATTCACTCCATATAGGCTAACTTACGGCCAAGATGCAGTGCTACCCATGGAAATCACGGTGCCCAATAGTCGTACAATGAATGTGGGGACAATTCCGAGTGATGTCCATGAGACTATGCTTATGAGGGAATTAGAACAAACTAGCTCTGACCGATTAAAGGCAATTGATAATATGGAAAGAGAAGCCCAACGAAGGGCTCGGTATTACAATAAATGGGTTAGAGCCAATCAATTTCATGTTGGTGATTTAGTTTGGAAAACTGTTTTGCCATTACAAAAGAAAAATGACGATCTTGGGAAATGGTCTCCCAATTGGGAAGGACCTTACATCATCCAAACTGATCTTGGAAATGGAGCATTTGCACTTATTAACAAGGATGGAAAACAAAAGCATGAGAGCATAAATGCTCGTTATTTGAAAAAATATTTCCCATCATATTGGGAAGTGAATGCAGAATGAAGGCGATCAATGGAACCGACGAACAACCCTGGGAATAGGATGTTCGTCGGTCAGAGCCTGAAGCTGCGGGAGCAAGTCCTCCCAGTTTGTCTGGAATTCCTTAACCTCGCTTTGGTATGTGTGACGTTGTTGGGTGAGATCCTCGAGCACTTCACTGAGGGTGCTTTGAAAGTCCAAGAAAGGTCGAAGAAGAACGCCCAAATCATCGTTCTCATCAAGATAGCCTATGATGTCCTCTAATTGACGTTTCTGTCGTTGGAGCAGATGCTCAGCTTCGTGGCATCTGTCGACGTCCTCCACTGCCCGAGTATAGTCTAGCTGAAGCCGTTCCAAGTAGTCCAGGCATCGATCCAGAGTTCGCTTCCCTCGGATGGAAAATGACAAGCTGGGAACCATATCAGAAAGAAGGTTTTCTAGGTCATCTGCGCTATCTCCATCAGGGTGATTGCCCACAAGGAATGGTTGGAGTTGCCCCAACCAATTATCAGGGGTAACTGCTTGTGGCATCGTAGACATGACCGTAAAAGTAGTGGCGAAGTATTGAGGGTGGGAGATGTTGAAGTAATGATACCGCTAGAGGAAATAAGTCGCCTTTTATTAGGAAGATATAACAAGAAGTGCCGAAATTCCTTCAAAACCTAACTATCTGGCTGACTAAAATATGGTCAAGCGTGAAGTTAGGAACGAAATATTAGTTTGCAAGTAGAAGTGTATGTGGCTTATGAAATTGTAAATTTGATTAAGCCAAGATTTGTTTTATTAATAAAATTGTTTATTTCTGTGTGAAGAATTCTTCAAAGCTAAAAATAGCTACATACGTGTTCCTTAAATGGAACATCATAATAAATAATACATCAAAACGAATACGGAGCATTATTGCCAAAAGCCGAGTTACAGCTGCTGAAAGAAAAAACAAAAAATCTTAAAAAATGCCTAATGATGTGACCGAGGTCCCATCTTCATTGTTGGCTCCTCTTTAAGTAAGTCGTCCAGTCGGCGCAACAATTTTTCCCAAATAGTCTGATATTCTAGCTTGTTCGCCTCGCCCTTTTCTATGGAAGTGGTGAACTTCTTGAGGTCTTTTTCAATTGATGAGGCAAGAAGAGTAGCATAAGGGTCAAGGTCGAGACCCAGTTCATTATCCTTCCAATCTATGATCTAAACAAAACGATTCAGGGCAGCAGCAGATTTCTTCAACTCTTCCTCGGCCTCTCTATAATGGGCCACTGTCGCTTCGAGGAATGGATAATCCTCGCACACCCTAGTCAAGAAATCGATTGCTCTTTCCAGGGTTCTCTTCCCTTTCAATGAAAACTTCAAGGTAACATCAATGTCCATGAGTAGGACTTCAAGACATCGCGCATCGTCACCTTGAGGATGTAGGTTCACTAGAAGGGGCTGTAGAACTTCTTCCCAGTTGTCGATTCTAATTCTGCCTGACATGATGAAATGGTAGAGTAGAGAGATGCTTGAAAGTGTTTAAAGTCATGCCTTATGTTGAGACCTTATATAGGGTGGAGAGAGTGAGTTCATTAAAACTTGTCTAGCGAATATGGGGTTTATGGTTGGAACCATAAGAGAAGTATCTAGCTATGTGGTTTGCCAAAAATTGAAAAATTGGTGCTAAAAAATATATATCGTTCACCCAAATTATTGTTGCTTGAATTTTGGAATTTAGGTTCAGCTTGCCAAGTATATAATTTAATTGGTGCCAACTGTTTTTTCAAATCTGGTACCAGTAAAGACGTTTCGTGAAGACGTCAAGTACACGATGCATATAAAAATATATAAATCAATAAGCACATCCACGTAACGAGTTGTAAAAATCAAAAGTTCATGGAAAAACAAAATGGCAGTGAAGTGAAAGCAACAAAAATAAACTGGAACAAAATGTAATAAAGATCAAAACCACATCTAATGGCAACGACCTAGCGAGGGAGTTGAACCAAGTCAACCAAGATCTCACCCCAAGTACTCTCGGCCTCATACATAATTTCCTCAGCAACATCTTTTCGGGCACGACTCTTCACCTCATACTCCTTCCGGCTCACTTCTAATTGCTTGCCAACAGCATCCTTCTCTTGTTGTGTCTTTTCCAACTTTTGCGTCACTTGCCCGATTGTATCCTTCAGACGCGCTATTTCTTCCTCTTTCTGGCGGACCTGGGCATTTAAGTCCTCCAACTCCACATTAAGACCCACAAATTGGGTAGAGATGGTATCAGCCTGAGCCTCCAAAGTGGCTAAACGGGCAGGAGTCGTGGACGTCTTCCCTTGTGTATACTGACGTTTTACCATGGGCAGGATTTCTTTAAACCGTATCAAGCGACGTAACAGTGCCTCTGGATCTGGGGTCTCAAGTGAAGGACCAGATGTCAAATGTCTGACAATAATGGACTCTACCCTGTCCAAGTCCGTATCGGTGAGATCGTCTATCCCCACTTCGGATAGCTCAGCAAAAGACTTTGATGACAAAGTATCTCCATCCAACAGTGAATCATCTTCACTATCACCATCAGCCGTCTGTGAAACCTGACATCAGAAGGATAAAGGTATTAGATGTTGGCAGAATATGAACGCAAATCAATAATGATGCAACATAGACCTGAGAGGTGGAAGCTTGCGCAGTAGCATGATCATTTGGGTCTTGCTGACGATCGTCTTGACCAGGATGAGAGGTAACCACAAGGGCCATATCCTCCGTGGCCCCTCCGTTTGAATCTTGCTGACAAGCATCTGTGGCAGGATGAGAGGCAACCAGAGGGGTCATGATATCCGTAGCTTGTACCTGATACAGGCAACGGAAAATTAAAAAAGGTAGTAATAATGAAAAAAAATTATGATAAAAAGATCAGCAAGCAGCAGGATGCATACATCGGATGAAGTGGTGGGAAAAGGATCTCCCGGTGTCTCTGGGCGGCGAGAAGTGCCCTGGAAGAATTTTAAATGTTAGTTTATGCATAGAACAGAAATTGGCTACCAAAGCAAGCATTCTATACCTGTAAAGAAGGGAAGAGTGGCAACACTCCAGCGCTTGACGTTTTCTTGGATGGGAGGTGACGAGCTGCACGAGAATACAACTTTAAATTGCAGTAAAAATATATAAGAGTATAAGAGTGAAGTCATGCTAACCTGAGAAGAGAACAGGATCTGATGCCGCCTTTTTATGGGCGGGCGCTGACGATGGAGAAGTAGCAGTAGCCTTCCTTTTGATGGCAGGTCTCACCACTCGGAGAGTCCCAGATGATGGACCATCCGGGGCGTGAGCATGACTGGCTGATGAACTGCCCGGGGCATTAGTATGCCCAGATAAAGAGGTTGCAGGAGTCATGCCATCATCATCAGCTATCCCCCCGAAACGACCAACGTAATACTCAACTGGTCGGCCATAGCGTGACCAGAAGCTGTTCCACCAAGTCTCAGCCTCTTCCAAAAATATGGGCGCCAATCTGAAAGGGAGTATAGATCTAGTAACAAGGTAGTCCTCCATGACCCTGGCATAGGACATAGCGTCCTCTATGGTAGTCAATCCCGTTGCGTTCTTCTTAGAAAATAAGGATGGCGACTTCAAATGGCGGGGGATGCCCTGACAACAACCCAACTGTCGGGCAAAGCAATGTGGCATGTAGGGCTCCGCTTTCACCCATATCTTACCTTTAATCCCGAAATGGCTAGAAAGCAAGTATCTAGGACGAGTAACGGAATCCCATGAAGCAGTATCGGCCCGAGCAGAGATTTCGAAAGGTGCTGGGAGGCCCGGATTTGACCACATAGGAAAGGCCGCTATGTGCATGTGGCAAGTATAAGGAAATAAAAAGTCAGAAGTATGGGGTCTCAGTAAAACCTGGCGCACCTGTTCTGCCAAAGGTAAAGAATGGCGAGTAGAATTTAATATCATTTCAATCGGAAGAGGACCTGAGCCCACATGAAACTTCACACCTGAATCCGCCCCTATAGTGAAATAGAGGCGAAACCATGCCTCCAAAAACCATATTGGACCACTCAGGCTAGTAGATGATGCATCTGATCCAGTGGTCTTCTCTACAAACCTGTTTAGTCCCCGATATAGATCAACTAGGAAGAGAGTTCCCAAAGACATTCTCTTTCCAGAGGCCAAATGTTTGGCGAGATCAATATGGTTGAACACTAAACACTTGCTAGCTGGGCAGAAAATATAGCGATTCAACCAACACAGAAGGAATGCAGCATGCTCGCTTTGGGTAACGGGAGAACCTTCTGCACCTTGGTTCTTGGCAATGAACATGCCATAAGAAGTACTCGAAATATCAATTTGGCACTCTGGAGGATCCTCCATACAAGCACTATCAGTCCAAGTGACGGGCAACCTGGCAAGGAGCGCTACGTCCAATAGAGTCGGGCTCATTATACCCTCAGGAAACAGGAAAGCGTTTATACCGGAGTCCCAGAAGCATGCCATGACCCTGAGAAAAGTATCACGGGACTCATAGTTGTAAATAGAAGTCTGGATAGCCTGATGGATCCCCAAGCGGCGCCATGCATCTCCCATAACTGGAGATACCCTATGGTACCATTTGACATAATCTTTCACAAAGGGTGGTAGAGTGCGGCCTTTGACCCGGAAACACTCTGGATTAATGTTGTCTTGATGTGCCAAAATACTTGTCGCACTACGAAGTAATTGATTAGGCCCGCCACCGGCCTCACTCAGGCGGACGAAGCATGGGCGTAAGATCTGAATAGTGCGATAGCTCGATTCGAGTGGAGGGACAACAGGGGTGTCAGCAGATATTGGTAGCTCACGCGCCGACTCCTGGGGGGCGTGCTGGGCATCGTCGACTACTACGCTCTCTGTCCATCCATCGATGGCGGATAACCCTGCAAGGGTGTAAAAAGGTTGAGAATCAATCAGATCCAGCCTTGGCATGTGGATTGCCCAAACAAAAATAAATAAATAACATGGGACTACCTGTTGCTGATGGATCCATGAATCCTCCAAAGTGATGTGTCGGCCAGCAAGCAAATAATTCGAAAGTCCTGCAACCAACATTACACTGGTTAAGCTAGATGCATTTGCATTCATGTATGGTGCCTAAAATTATAATACGAGCATGGCGCCAGGGAGCAAATATATATATTTTTATTTTTATTTTCTAATAAATAAATAAATAATATATATATATACATACGCATATGGCGATCCCAATGGGACCTACCAATGCCATATCTTACCCATATCAATGGCATTATTTTATAAATATTGTGCTTTATAAAATTCATGGCATTATCATCTGTGGCCACGACATGACTTTATACATACGCATGGCGTTATAAAATCGGGGCCTATTTTATCAATGTGACAAGAAAATATGCAAGCCAAAAAAAAAAAAACAAAAAAAAAATATTGTGCTTGAATCAGAGGGGCCATGAATCAAAAGGGGGAGGGCCGTATAATTTGTTGAATCTTATTGCTTGAATCAAAAGAATGAAAATCCTGAATCAAAAGATTTGATCCAGATGTGTAAATCCTGAATCAAAAGAATCAAAAGGGGGAGGGCCCGGTACAAATCCTGAATCTTATTGCTTGAATCAAAACGTCAACCTTATTGCTTGAATCAAAAGAATGAAGGGATTAAAAATGTTTAACATGGCATTATTTTATGAAAATGCCAAACAAAAAATAAAGTAATAACAAAAACGGAGACAGGGGCCATGAAAGTCAAATCCTACCAAAATTCTTGGCATGGCTTTTTCAATTGTGCTTCCTAATATTTCAAGTCAATACATTTGAGGCCAGTTTATGGAGTCCCCATGCACACATTAAAATACCCTAGCACTATTCCGTCCCAGATTGAGTTACTTTGGGAAAATTAAATGAAGGGTTGATATGCATTGTTCCGAACAAAGATGACAGTGGCCTCTTAATTCCAACACCGCTATTCTAGTTCTAGTGACATTGCAAAGACCGAGAATTATTTCATAAACTCGTGCATTCTTGGCTATGAATTATCAACATACTCGTCATTAGAAAATTCCGTACCAGTTGATAGATATTAAAAAAAAGGGGTAGCCGGAATAGAAGGATTACAAAGAATTGTGTACCGTGTTGAAGTGAAGATGCAAGAGTCTGAATGCAGGATCCTATGTGATTGCACTTGCTAAGAAAAATAAATCTCTTGTGCGCCTGATGAGAAGAAAGGGGCGGCCAACAAAAAAGAAGGAAGAAATCTGGCCAAAGCAAAAAATTGGGGATTTTATAGAACAATAAGATTTCTTGGGCCAGAGCCTGTTAGGGCTTAAATATTTTTATTCAATATTTAAGATATGCCTGAATATTTGATTCAAATATTTAAAATTTATTTAAATGTTTGAATCGGGGGGGCAAATTGTTATCACAAAAAATATTATGTCCGGAAATATTGGGATTTAAGTAATTTAATAGGGACAATTAAGTTGGCCTAAAAAATTAAATTACTTGATTAATTGAATAAAAATATTTAATATCAACATTTATGGCTAAGAAAAAATAATATTTTACATGGGAAAGCCAATACCATCATCCCACAATCATCCCGGGATTCACAGAAACAGTCCCCCGGACATCCAGATGTGTAAAATGGGGATAAGTTAACCCCATGGGAGGGCCTATGGTCGACCAATAAGAATGTCTTGGTCGACCACAAGATGTGTCACGGACATTGGAACTCCTCTTCATTGTTTAAGTGCTCCGAATGCGCCCGGAATGGCCAGAAAGGGGTTATACGAGCTACAGGAAGTCTGGACAAGGGGAGGAACATGCCCACACCCCATGGAAGGGTCCATGGTCGACCAAGGGGCTGCAGTGGTCGACCAAGAGGAGTCCCATGGGGAAAGGTCCTTCTGTTTAGTGTTTAAGTGCTCCGAATGGGCCCGGAATAGCCAGAAAGGGGTTATACGGCCTACCGGAAGCCTGGACAGGAGGAGGAACATGCACATACCCCATGGAAGGGTCCATGGTCGACCAAGGAGTTGGAGTGGTCGACCAAGAGAAGTTCCAGGGGGAAGATCCTCCTTTTAAGTGTTTAAGTGCTCCGAACGGGCCCGGGATGGCCAGAAAGGGGTTATACGACCTACCGGAAGCCTGGACAAGGGGAGGAACATGCCCACACCCCATGGAAGGGTCCGTGGTCGACCAAGGGGCTGTAATGGTCGACCAAGAGGAGTCTCATGGGGAAAGGTCCTTCTGTTTAGTGTTTAAGTGCTCCGAATGGGCTCGGAACAACCAGAAAGGGGTTATACGGCCTACCGGAAGCCTGGACAGGAGGAGGGACATGCCCATACCCCATGGAAGGGTCCATGGTCGACCAAGGTGTTGGATTGGTCGACCAAGAGAAGTTCCAGGGGAAAGGTCCTCCTTTTCAGTGTTTAAGTGCTCCGAACGGGCCCGGGATGGCCAGAAAGGGGTTATACGACCTACCGGAAGCCTGGATAAGGGGAGGAACATGCCCACACCCCATGGGAGAGTCCATGGTCGACCAAGGGGCTGTAGTGGTCGACCAAGAGGAGACCCATGGGGAAAGATCCTCATTCTTAGTGTTTAAGTGCTCCGAACGGGCCCGGAATGGTCAGAAAGGGGTTATACGACCTACCGGAAGCCTGGACAGGGGAGGAACATGACCACACCCCATGGGAGAGTCCATGGTCGACCAAGGGGCTGTAGTGGTCGACCAAGAGGAGTCCCATGGGAAAGGTCCTCCTTTTTTGTGTTTAAGTGCTCCGAACGGGCCCGGGATGGGCCAGAAAGGTGTTATACGACCTACAGGAAGCCTGGACAGGGGAGTAACATGCCCACACCCCATGGAAGGGTCCTTGGTCGACCAAGGGGATGTAGTGGTCGACCAAGAGGAGTCCCATGGGAAAGGTCCTCCTTTTTAGTGTTTAAGTGCTCCGAACGGGCCCGGGATGGCCACAAAGGGGGTTATACGACCTACCGGAAGCCTGGACAGGGAAAGGAACATGCCCACACCCCATGGGAGAGTCCATGGTCGACCAAGGGGCTGTAGTGGTCGACCAAGAGGAGTCCCATGGGAAAGGTCCTCCTTTTTTAGTGTTTAAGTGCTCCGAACGGGCCCGGGATGGCCAGAAAGGTGTTGTACGACCTACAAGAAGCCTGAACAGGGGAAGAACATTCCCACACCCCATGGAAGGGTCCATGGTCGACCAAGGGGATGTAGTGGTCGACCAAGGGAATATGACTTGACCATCCCCTTAATATGCCCAAAGGATGCGCAACCGCCCAATATGCAAGACGAGCTATAACCAACCAAAGGCCCGCTCAGACTTAGTTTCGAGCCTTGGAATGACACAAGACTAATCAAGCCACAAAGGAGACACCAGGCAAGCCAGAGGGTTGTGGAAGAGAAAGCAAAGGCAAGTCATTGAACGGAGCAGTTATTTCCCACAGACGTGCTAGGGAAAGCGGTTACACAAAGCGTCTATAAATACAACCTTATTGCAGAAGGAAAGGGGATCAACACACAACTCAAACTCCTCAGGAGCTTTTATCTTTTCCATAGTTCGTAGTTTTAGTTTGTAGCCTAGTCTTAGTTTCTGTAGTTTCTCTCGTAGTTGTAATACTTAGTTCCTGTAATTTGCAGTGGGCAAGAACTCAATTCTTGTTCATTGTTTTTCTATATTGAAAGGCGCAATCTTACGGTAGAATTTATTCAGATTCAGCCGTCTTAGCCTGCAAAGGCTTACTATTTATTGTTCGTCGCATCCCAGCGATAACAGTATTTTTATTGTTTATTGATATTATTACCAATCTTATGAGCTAAGTTTCTCTCCAAGTCTCTATCGAGTATCGAGTCTAAAAGTTCCATCAAAAGTTTTAACCCAAGATTAACTTTGGGGTATGGATGAATGTATGTGGCAGATAAATCTCTTGCAAAATAATTTTCTGGTAATAAAGACTCGAACAGAAGATCCTATATAAATAAATAAAAGGTTAAAGAAACATAATCACTAGAATAAACTACTGTTGGTAAAATCATTTTAAGATTACAGTGTCTAGATGGTTTTTATTTTAAAAAATAATAAATTAAAAAAGACATTATATTTTTAATAAAATTAATTTTAAAATTAGTATGTATAAGTCAAAACCTACTCTTATAGTAGATTATTATATTATCGTTCATTTAATTGGATAAAATTTAAAATTATTGTTACTTCCTCCGTCTCATTGTTTTTGTTACATTAGCCTTCGACACGCATGCCGAGACACATTTTCAACGGTTAGTGACTTAAATTTTGTACAACGAAAAATTATAAAAGGTTGATTGTCTAAAATATAAGATTAGACGAATCCAACAAGATCTCACTTGACTATGTTTTTTCTTACATAGCTATACTAAAAATTTGAATCAAAGTTAAACAGTGAATAGTGCAAAAAAACCATGCGTAACAAAAATGTTGAGACGGAGGTAGTAATTTTTTAAAAAAATATTTAGCAAAATCCAAAAAAAATAAAAATAAAAATAAAAGAGCCATTCCAAACACGATGTTTGTCTATTATATTGAACATTAATTAATTTCAAGTAAAAAAGTTTTAAAAACCATTTTTCCTTCTGAAATCTTTTCAAAGCCATTTTCCCCCAAAATCACATTTTCAATATATTAATTACTAAAGTTCACCAAAAAATATAGGAGTATTAATTACTAAAAATCATCGTACCCGCCCGATAGATAACTAGTGTTAGTACGTATAATGTTCCTTTTTAATTTTTTTAAAAACATTGATAAGTGTCGAAAAAGGTGTATGGGAACACAAGCCACACAAATTATAAAGGGAGATAAAAGGGGAGGAACAGGGGGTCGGATGGGAATCGAACCCCCAAACGTAAGGTTGGAAATCGGGAAAATGACCACTAACCTATGTCCCCATTCCCAGTATAATGTTTGATCACTTAGCTTCTTAAGTATGGCTCTATATATAAATTGAAAAAAAAATGGTAGATCAAGAGATTTGTTTTAGATCTACAAGCATGGTTGGGAGCGAGCGGATCTGCAAGCGGATATTAGATTCCTAAAGCAGATTCTCTAACAGTTCTCTCTCCCAATTTGTTGTCCGCTAGTGGATCCGCTAACTCCCAAATATCATCTATATAAAACAGGCCTAAGATATCCATGAAAACAAAGGTATAATTATTAGGAAAAAAAAAAGATAATTATCCATATGTAAGGGTGGGATACAATTAAATTAAACACAAAATAGGGGATGAGGACTTGGCCTAGTGGTCAAGTCCCCCGACTCCCAAACTTTAGGTTGGGGGTTGCCATGGATCTCTTGGTTACTAACTTGCTTAATAAAGGATTAAGAAGAAGATTAAGAAAGGTGGTAGATTAAGGGGAGATGATGATGATCCGAAATTAAAAATAATAGGGATAGGAAGCAAAATCGCAACTAGAATCGTCGGGGGAAGCAACCAAGATGTTTGAAACCTTGACCTCAACCCAATCCTTCCACTCGAGCCTCAGTTTGATGATCAACAATGGTAGCTTCGATCCAAGGTTGATGAATGTTTCCTGAAACTTTTGACAATTTCCCACACGAGTATTTTCGAAAGAACAATAATCCCGGTTTAATTTTATTTAATGAAACCAATTTATGATAATGAAGTTGGGATTAGTTATAAATTTATAGGTTGTCACGTTTTTATTACTCGTGTTACGAAACTGTGGCCCGAAAGCGCACGGTGTTAAAAATTACAGTTATTTATAGTAAGACTGGATCGTTCACAGGAGGATGTGCGATAGAAGCAGATCCCACACCGTTTTATAAGATATTCCACTCGTATTGCTCAAATCGGTTTAGGGTTTGAAAACTAACATCTACTGATAAAATTTAATCTAAGCTATGAAAGTAAATAAAATTACCCTACAAAGCATATTAAAGCTACTCTAGAAAACAGATAAATTTATTCTAAGAGAGCAATGAATTCTAATCTAAGAAAGCAATTAAAATTGTCCTAAGGAAGCGGTAAAAATTATGCTAAGCTATCTAAACTTAATCTAGAAAGCAGATTTAACATGACAGAAGGGACATGAAGAAAAGAATAAAAATTGAACAAGATTCAGATGAATTACAATTAAACTTCCATTTTGTTACATAGATTTTGCTTGGGATAATCCTGTCAGATAGCTAACTCTCATGCTCTCTATACTATGTTCCCTTTAACAGACAGGTACTTACAGTAAGAGTTTACATGCTTTTAAGAAAATAAATTTTAAGATACCACAGAATTACAACTGCTCCGGTCAGAGCATGTCATTTATCTGTGGTGGACAAGCAACACCTGACAAAGCATTAATTAAAATGCCAAATACTCCCATCATTTCCCCGGTCACACCCAAAGATTCTAATCAAGCCCTGAAATATCCCATAACTTTCAAACCTAGTAGCAGTTAGAACTTCTCTCAATACATCCGAGTGACCTCTATGAAAACATTTAAAAGAAAGCGATAATGGAAGCAATAAAGAAAGCATTTAAAATTCTATCACTTGGAAGTTTCAAAAGCATCACCCTGGTAGTATAGGAGAGCCCCCAGTCATAATGACCAGATGTGGATCAAGATTTCCCAAACATCAGTATATCCCTCGCAGTGTTTACCTACTTTCAGGTGGTTATGAGGTACAAACTAATTAAACAAACCAATAATTTGGTTTGTTCCGGATGCACTCACTCAAGACTCAAAAATAGGCTTTGGCAGAAGAGGATAGCAGTTGAAAGAATACTCAACCCTATCTTAGAAAATAACCAAGGCCCATATGTTTTTTCTCTAGTATTATTTACCACATCTTATCTGAATCCAAGTGGACCCTGACTCAATGTTATATTTAATATAAGATTCCCAACACAAAGCAATTTTGGAAAATAACAGATATTTGAAAATCATTCCCTAAACATGTACTAGACTCTCAATTAAAATACAGACCCTTTCAGTCTATGTGAGACCTAATCGCTGACTCTGCTTCTAATTTTCCAAAATCAACCCTCAGTTGGATATGAATTAGTCATAATTGTGGAATTTATCCCTTACTCAGATCCGGATTTTATAAATGAATTTTTGTTGGAAATTTATTATGAAGCATCTGATTAAAATCAAGACTTCTATGTCCAAGTGAAGGATCCCAAATTAATTTGACCACAATATGGACATGATAATATCATGCATAATTTTATGAGAAAGTGAAAAGTTAAATTAACCCAAAATATAAGGTGGGTTTAGACAGAATGTGATACACAGAGATGAAATAGCCAGAGGTAAGAGGAGTTTTATTTGGCTAAAAAGATGGCGAAATGATTAGGGTTAATTGGATTGCAGTTATCTGTGGTCCAATACCCTAACCATTCAGGTGGGATGATTTTAGACGGCAGAAAATCTTATAATGGCAGTGTCGCTACCAGTGGGGCCTCTACTGTCTGCGAAATCGGATAAAAACCTACATATTTCTTTTCTGCAATGATCATCTGATAATTTTGACAGAAATCAACTGATTTTCACTACAGATTGGAATTCAGGTTGTGAAATTAAGATAAGAAAAATACAACTGTATCCGGGTAGTGTTCGGCTGAGCAGCTATTATAAATTCCGGATGGACCAACCGCCAAGGCTTCCACCAGACCACTATCCAAACCATGCAAAATAACGACTAGCAATTAATATACAAACTACGAGCTAATTTTATCCAGATGAGATTATCCACCAACATTGGTTTGTGATATTTCTTATTACTCGTTTCACACAACACGAGAAAAGACAAAAATAAAATAAGAAAATATTATTTTTTGGAAAATAAAAATTCCCTTGTATGAGAGACATTGGTTTCTCATGCAAGGTTATGGAATTTAATCCATGACTAATGCTTTAAATAATCTTTCATATCGTAATTAATTACAGTCCAATTATATGCTTAGAGCATTAGCATTTATTTTATAGAAAATTCTTTTAATGGGAATTGAACAAAATTCCTTTCATTAGAGTAATTATCGACCTCAATTATTGCTAATTACGATATTTAATTAATGACTTAAGGGTTCAATTAATTACAAGTGAGAAATGAAGAAATATAAAATTTAGCATGAGGGGGGGCCATCCACGTTGCAAGACAGATGTACGTCGTGAACATAGGTTCATGACGTGAGGCTTGCGACGTGATAGATGGGTGATAGAGAAATTTGAATTTTGACATATTAGGGTTTGTATGTCGCAAGACAAAAATCACGTCGCAAGCCTCGGCTTGCGACATGAGTCTTGCGACGTGGGTCAAGAAAGAGAATTTTTGAAAATAGAGGGGCCCCGTTGTAAGGCTATAAATTACGTCGCAAGCCTAGGCTTGCGACGTGAGTCTTGCGACGGGTATTTGGAAAGTTAGAAAATTTGCTACATGAAAAAGTGAGAAGTCACAAGGCATTAAATTACGTAGCAAGCCTAGGCTTGCGCCGTGAGTCTTGCAACGGGTGCATTTCAAATATTTTTCTAAGGCATGAGTCTCACGTCGCTAGACATAAAATTACGTCGTGAATCATGGGTTCACGACGTGAGTCTAGCGACGAGAGTGTTTTCTGAATTTTCACAAGTATTTGGGTCCACGTCGCTAGACTAGGTAAATTACGTAGTGAACCGTGGGTTCGCGACATGAGTCTAGCGACGGGGACATTTAAAAATAAAATGAGTATTTTGTAATACTCACGTCGCAAGATATCCCCTCTCGTCGCAAGACGTGGTCTCACGACGTGAGGCGGTTGGCGACGTGAGCACTCCAGAATCTTCATTCTGGAACAATATCATGCAAATAGTGTGATTTTCCAACTCTATTTCAAATTTAAAGCCCTATTCTACACATGAAGAACATACATAAACTGGAATAAAAGAAACAAGCATACTGGAATCTTAAACTAACTAATAACAGTATTTAAAATAAGCAATAACCTTAATTTAGGGTTTTCCATCACACTTTAAGCAAAAATGAACCAGAATCAATGAAACCTAACTAAACAAGAAATAATAACCCAAGGGGTTAAAATAAAAAGAAAGCTGTAAGGATCCATGGGATATAACACCCATTTTATGTTTTTAGGACTCATTTTTAGATTAACTTCCCATATTATAAATGGGTTTGATAACACCCAAATCATGGGTGTTATTGATTTGGGTGTTATCAAACCCTAAAAAAATTAGTTTAAACAAAAGAAACCAACATTTGAAACTGGCTTCCTAAGCTGAAAAAAAAAAAAAAGAAAAGAACACTACTCCAAACTGATTACTACTAACTACGTACATTGCAGGAATTTAAATAATACAAGAAAAAAGAAAGAAAACTAAACTAAACTACCTAACTAAGGAACTTGAATGCTCTTTGCTGCCTCCAAGTGTTTTTGTGAAATGTTGTGAAGTGACGAGACCTGGGGGTCAATACCTTTATTTATAGGTGAGAAACCCTAGGCACATGGGTTTTTGAGCCCAAGGCCCACACATGTTGTGAAGCATCCACATCCTTCGCAAGACTCACACAAGTCGCAAGGCATAGGTTGCACGTCGCAAGACTTCACGTCCGTCGTGGGGCTCAAACATCCGTAGTAAGGCTTCAATGCCCGTCGCAAGGCATAGGTTTGCGACGGGTGGTCTTCAGTCTTCAGTCTGCCTTCACATCGCAAGGCTCTGTATGTCCGTCGTGAGGGTCTCCCTCGTCGAAAGACATAGGCTTGCGACGAGAACTTCATCAATACTTAGATTTTTTTTCTCTTCTGCTCTCCCGTCGCAAGCCGCCCTCACGTCGCAACACCATGCTTTGCGATGGGGGGTTAGCTCGCGACAGGTGGGGCCAGATGGGCCAAATGTGCATTTTTTGTGGGTCTTTTCTTTCTTTTCCCATCTTTTTCATTCATTTTTATTTTCTTTTCTTTTTCTTCTGTTTTTGGATTTTTCTAAGACATTATGTAATAAAATTACATATTTTTATGTTTTTAATATCAGCTTATTATTTTTTACAAACATGCATATATCAGTCCAATTCAACTGCTTTCTTATTTAAAATAAGACCGGAATGCGATCAAATACCCATTTTAGACTCGAAAATAGATTGTAAATAATGGACATTTTTTGCACTTATCATTTCCCAACAAACATACAAAGAGGGTGTGAGAGGAAATATGCTCTCGGTTTTGACCTTTTGAAAGTGAATATAAATTTCATTCAATAAGCAAAAGATGATTACAAAGTGTGGGGAGGTCATGTATATATAGACCAAACCCATTAAACGAACCTAAAGCATGATCAATACCGAGAGCATATTTCAAAGTGTGGGGAGGTCAGATTCCGGCGACCTTGCCGGACCTCCGACGAACCTCCGACGACGGTGGTGGCGACAGCGACGACGGTTGCGGTGGGAGCCACCTCTTTGACCTCATTATGCTATTTCGATCTGTAAGTGCATCTTGAGGTCTCCTTCTTCCGGATTTAGTTCGAGATTGCAGGACCCAGATTAATGGGTCCAGGGTCCTTCCGGGCTTCTTCTAGTTGAATTATGATCAATGCTTTCAAACTGATCCCTTCTTCTTTGTTGATTTCATCTGTGAATTCTGCAGACTTGAAAAGGGTGGCAATCCGATTTGTGAATTTCTTAGTCCGGCTTATGTAGCATGGTCCCTCAGGAATAATTAATGTAGCAGATTTGGCTCCCATGTCAAGGGTTCAATTATCAATCCGGCCCCTATCTCCCCCCTGTCCCTTTGTAATTTATGTGACATGAACTCTCACCAACACTTTCATAGCCTGTATAGGCTGCTCAGCAAAAAAATAAAAACTTAAACACAAAATAAACTATAATCAAAATAACATATTTATATTTACATTTTAGTGGATCCTTTTTTAAAAATTTAAGTGAACCTAAGTGATTTTTAAGGTTTCTTTGAATCATAATAACAATTTTTCGAGATACCGGTGAACTTAGTAGCAAACCTTTTTGAAAATATTTTTTGCATTCAGATTCCAACGCCAGACATTGCTTATGCACTAGATGCTCATAACTACTCAAATCCACTACGGTAGGAATAGATTGTTTAACACTTGTTAATAAATTGGGAATGATGACTTAGCCCAAGTAGTTAAGTCCCTCGATTTCCAACGGAAGGTTGGAGGTTCGATTCCCCACCGGCCCCCTATCCCTCCCTTTTATTCCTCCATATGGGCTTCCACCACCTCTTTCCTAACCTGTATAGGTTGTTCAACAAAAGAAAAAAAAAAAAGAGTAATGGAACGAGGATCATATACTTCCTCTTCAATCTCTCAACCTAATTCTCTAATTCACTGCATTCCGTTGCTATTTCCATTCCTACTCTTAATTATCTTCATTTACGTTCTTCAAGCCTATATACATAAGCTAATAGGTCTATAGAAGTTATATTTCTATAACAAAACACTTGTTAATGAATTCTTGGGAAAATTCCACTTTTTGTTTATATATTATTCTCACTCCGATTTTTGTCCCATGTTCTCAAATTTTTGACTTCTGGTTCATCCCTCTATTTACTAACAACAAATATTAATACTTCATCCGTATTCAAAAATTTTTAACATTTCTTGTTTTCATGTAATCCAATGCATATTTTTAAAGATTAATATCTCAAATTTTATAAAATAAAAAATTATAAAACTTTAATATTATAAAACTACGTAATTAGACGAAAAATATCTCACTTGACTATGTTTTATTTTATGTAATTGTGTTAAAAAATCGAATCAAAATTATAAAATTAATAGTGCTTACTATGCAAACATTAATATTTAAAAAAAAACAGGAGGAGTATATACTATAGTCTATGCAGAATTTTTGAAAATGTATTTATTTGTAATATGCGTACAGTCCAATTAATAATTTACTTCGTACATAACTCATTTATCCATTTGTAATATGCCCATGATTCTATACATGATTGTATAGGATATATAAATAGCCTAGTGCGATTGAAATATTTTGGAGATTTTTTTATATATATATAAATATTAATAAGGAGGTTGGTGTTCTATAGGACCAATTAATAAGGAGGTTATTTTTTATTTTTCCCTTTTTATTTTTCTGAGGGGTGTGGGGGCCGGGGGTGGGGAGCGGGTTGTTTTCTGTATGTGTGTGTGGGATAATATATTTTATCCTGTTAGAACATGATTATGTTTGTTTATTACTCCTTCGTTTTTATAAATTGAAACGTTGGGAAATTTGATACTATTCACACATGCATTTTAATTTAAAATTTTACTCTCTTCGTCCTATTCCAAATGTCCTACTTACTATTTTTGGATGTCCCATTACAAATGTCTTCTTTCTATAAATAGAAATAATTTTCCCCTCCAACAACTATGTGGACCCCACCATATACTCACAAACTAACTCTACCTTAATTCCCGTGCCCAACAGTAACAAGACACTTGGAGTGGGACGGAGGGAGTATCATAGTTAAACAAGTTAAAATATAGCCAAGTGGGATTTTGTTAGATTCATCTCGTCGAGTAGTTTTTAAATATCCAACTTTTAAAATTTTTACTTATACCGTCCTTCGTTTTTATAAATTGAAATGTTGGGAAATTTGATACTATTCACACATGGATTTTAATTTAAAGTTTTATCATAGTTAAACAAGTTAAAATATAGCCAAGTGGGATTTTGTTAGATTCATCTCGTCGAGTAGTTTTTAAATATCCAATTTTTAAAATTTTTACTTATACATAATTTGAGTTATTAATAGTTTAAAATGTATATTGAATTGCGTAAACCGTGTGCCATTTCAATTTTTTAAAAAATGTAGGAAATAGTATTCTATTTTAAAATTAAAGTGGCAGGACCCAACACTACTCTGACCTCTGAACAAATGAAACTGCTACGATCAGAGCACCGGCTTTATTTATTAATGAAATTAATATAGATTTATTTTTTCTTAGAAAAGAGTATTTATTAAAGTTTTGAAAGAGAAACAGAGAGAATCTAATTGATTAAAACGAGAGAGACACCTATACGTACTCGTAGAAAGAAAAACTGTCTACATTATTGTTGGAGAGCTCCAGTCCTCCCAATCCCCAAAACCTCATCCATGGTGTCCTTTCGAATACTCTCCCAGGTAAATCAAACCCCAACACTTGTTCAACATTTGCATATATTCTTATAAACCCTGCATGGAATTCTGTCGGATTTTGATGATGATGATGATTTGGATGTCAGCGTTCTTTGATTTAAGCCCGGTTATTCTGAACTCACATCGTTACATAGTATTTGTCATTTTCTTTCAAAGTTATGAAATATCCATCCATCCCTCCATTTCATGTGATCCCATAGTTGAAATTTTGAATTTATTGATATAGTTGACTTGAAATCTGAATTTTTTTTTCGAGAGAAAAATTTCTCATCATCTTCATCGGGACTTCTAGTTTGCACTTTGCGTGATGAAATGCTTTGATGGAGATCTTGTGCCTAATGGTATATCCTTAATTCCTTGTGCTCATAAGGACAAAATTTCTTTTAGTCATATACGAAGTATTAGAATTACTATCAATTGAGGATAAGCTGCTGCGGGATTCGTTTCTCTAGAAAACGTATTGTGCACCACAAAACTTTCCATTATTGCATTGCAAGCGTTCCTTGCAGTCATTGTCTTTCAATTACTATCAAGGTGGATAGTCATTGCAAGATGTCAATAGTCATATCAGCTATTTGCATTATCAATATGACTTTTTTTCCAATTGGTTTTGGCTGTCCTGATACTACTACTACTGCTGCTACTATTTTTGATGCATAATGAAACTAGTTAAATAGGCCCTGCTATGGTAGCTCTGCCAACCCTAGACAAAAGCTTTGACAATCAAGAACTTCATTTCTTCATATAGAGGAAACAAAACAACTACTCATGTCTTATTGCTCGGTATTAATTGATCCAGGGATCACCCTTGTATTTGACATCAAGTGTTGCAACAAGTTACAGAAGTCGACGAAGACATGTCATATGTTGCTGCTGTCCCTGGTCCAGTTCAGAGCCAAATCAGCAGATGCAGATAAATGGACTAGCCAAAAACAAAAGGTACCAGAATACTTCTTCAGCATAAAATTTTGATTTCAAACTTGCAGAAGATGATACAGGGAATGAAAATGGCTCCAGCGACCAGATAAGATTTAGCCTAATGGAACTCCCGTTTCCTTTCATTAACATCGTTCTTTCCCTTCCGTTCTTCTACTTTATGGTCAATCGTGGCTGGAAGAAACCAAAGAAAAACGAAAAACATATGAGGTTGCCTCCAGGGCCGCCTAAACTACCCATAATAGGTCACTTGCACCACCTTGTGAGCTCACTTCCACATCACTATCCGTTAACGGATTTAGCGAAAAAATATGGGCCAATTATGCATCTTAAATTCGGTGAGGTGAATACGATCATTGTATCCTCACCGGATATTGCTAAGGACTTCCTTAAAACTCATGATCTATCATGTGCCGATAGGCCTAAAAGTGTTGCTACAAAGATAATGTGGTATAACTACACGAATATCGTGTTTAGCCCATATGGTGATTATTGGAGGCAGATGAGAAAGATATGCATCGTTGAGCTTCTCAGCGCTAAAAATGTTCGGTCATTTGAGCACATCAGGGCGGATGAGGCGTCAAAACTCCTTGAATCTATTAAATTGAATCCGGGAGAGCCATTTAACCTCACCGAGAGAATCTTCTCGTTCATGAGTTCTATGACATGTAGAGCAGCCTTTGGGGACGTGTTGACGGATAGGGATGCAGCAATCGAGTTGTTGAAGAAAGCAATAGGTCTGGCAGGGCAGTTTGATCTGGCTGATTTGTTTCCCTCGGTGAAAGTATTTGATTACACCAGTTGTAATAAGTTTTCTTTGCTGAAGTTAAGGAAGAAACTAGACATGATTTTTGACAAAGTTATCGATGAGCATAGAGAGAAATTGGCTGTGACGGGAAAGTGCAGTGGCGAGTTGGGTACCGAAGATTTGGTCGATGTCCTGCTGAGATTGAAGGACAGCGGCGAGCTTGCTTTGGCAATAACCAACGACAATATCAAATCCGTAATTTTTGTAAGTTTCATTATTGTAAGTTCTTTTGATTCGTCTTTATTAGTACACGATGATCAGAACGCGAGTATACTCAAACAACATAGAGCATCGTTTGCAGGACATGTTTGCAGGCGGCACAGACACTTCATCAACGACGGTTGACTGGACGATGGCAGAACTGATGAAAAATCCACGCGTAATGGCAAAAGCGCAAGTTGAAATACGCCAAACCTTGGCGGGAAGAAAGGAAATCAAGGAGTCTGACATTCGCGCGCTAAAGTACCTCAAGCTTGTGATAAATGAAGCGCTGAGGTTGCACCCGCCTGTCACTCTAATCCCAAGAGCATGCAGGGAGGAGTTGGAGATCAACGGGTATCGAATACCTTTGGATGCCAATATCATCGTTAACGTTTGGGGTATGGGAAGAGATCCTGGCTACTGGGATAATCCAGAGAGGTTTGAACCCGAGAGGTTCGAGGAAATTGGTATAGATTTCTTGGGGAATCACTTTGAGTACCTCCCGTTTGGGTCCGGAAGAAGGATCTGCCCGGGAATGGGGTTTGGCGTGGCCAATGTGGAATATGTTTTAGCCCAACTTCTGTGTAACTTTGATTGGGAACTCCCCCAGGGTGTCCGCCCTAGGGGTGGCAAAAATTACCGAAAACTCGGTATACCGAGCTTACCGTATCGAAAATTATCGAAAAATACCGAAATTTAGGTATACCGAAATTTAGGTATACCGAAACTTAGGTATACCGAAAAAATCGGTACGGTAACGGTATGGAGGTTCGGTATTTCGGTATACCGTTATACCGAAATATTAATTTTAATATTTTTCTAAATTATTGATATTCTTTAATCTTTAATCATTAATCAGCCCAGCCCAAATACCTAATGCCCAAGCCCAATTTTATTCATTCCAAACTCCAACCCAGCAGCTCAATCGTTCATTATGCCCTAGTTTGTGCCCTCTCCATCGTTCACAGCCGCTCCCTGCGTTGCGTTTCTCTCTTCCGTTCAGTCAGCCCTCCTGCGTTCATCTTCAAGAACTGCTTTTTGTACGCGACTAAAAGATTATTGAAAAGGTAATTGTACTGCTGTTTGCTTGAATTGATGATTTTGCGCTCGTTGCTTGAGATTTGAGATTCGGATGTTTGAAGTTATAGGTGATTTCAAATTTTTGATTTGTGAATGCGAGTTTAATTTTTGATTTGATTCCTTGTTTGATTTTGACTTATTGTGATAATTTTTTTTCGTTTTCCTGGCTGGTGATTGCAAAATTTTTATATGGCATACGGGGGGTTATCATATGTCAATTTGTGGATACATGAACCAGGATTGTTTGCTTTCATCTACAACTTTGAATTCATCAATGATTTTGTGCCCTGTTTGTGCTTCTGAATTCCGATTTTTTGTGAAGCTCAAGCTATTGTAAACTGTAATAAAGAATATATGTACTTTAATAATTCAAGTTCTGTGTGTTTAAGAACAAAACTACTTTTAAATCCACTTTATGCGTTGCTTGTGAAAGATCCAGTTTTCCGCACATTTTATTACCCTGGTTATTCTAAAATCCATGTTGTCTTGTCAATATTTACTATTGTTTTGTTTCTGCATTAACATTGTATCAGGGCCTTTTGGAATTTATACGGTCTAGGTTGCATTTCATGAAAATAGATGGTTCCAAGGTTTAGTTTGAAGATCATATTGGTCTTTTATTTTAATATGCCAAAGCTTGAATGTTTATGCTTATTGGTGATCAATCATACCTGAGTATATTTCAAATGTTAATGTTGATGCAGGGAGGAAGCTAGGCACAAAGCAATGGCTACTGCTTGTGATATTACAGTGGCTTCTCTCTCTGTTATCGGAAGCCGGTTCTTTTTCCCCAACTAGAACTAAATCTCAAATTGTCGCATGCCCGGAAGACCACATCTGTGTATCTCTACCTTCCAATTGACTGAAGAATTTGAATATATTGGACGAGTCTATCTCGATTTTGCTGTTTTTTCTTTTTTATTTTTCGGTTAAATCTAAAATATTTTAGTGGTGCTGAATATATTGCCCGGAAGACCTTCTGGTGACATTCTGGTGATGCCCAATCTATATGGTGACATTATAAGTGACCTCTGTGCTGGTTTGATTGGAGGCTTAGGCTTAACTCCGAGGTATGTGTAATTTGAACATTAGAAGGACAAGTTTGTGTAATTTTTTTCGGTATCGGTATTGTTTTTTTTTTTTTTCGGTATGATTCGGTATGCCGATTTATAACGGTATTTAACGATTTTCGGTATGCAATTTTTTCGGTATTTTTCGGTAAAAACCGAAAATTCGGTACGGTATTATTTTCGGTTTGGCAACGGTATATATAAAAGATACCGAAATTTTCGGTATACCGAAAAGTCGGTATACCGAAAAGTTCGGTATCGGTATCGGTATGGTTTTTAGCCATACCGAAAATTTCGGTACGGTACGGTATCGGTATTTCGGTATACCGTATTTTGCCCCCCCTAGTCCGCCCTGTGGATTTGGACATGGCTGAGGTTGATGGATTTGTTATCTCCAGGAAAAATGGTCTATGTTTGATCGCTAAACCATATGTAAGAGTGTGATCCTGAATTCTTGATTTGAGCATTCTGTTTGAATAGTACTCTCTCCATTCCATAATAAGTAGTATATGTTCTATAATGTACTCCGTATGTACTTTTACGCATAATATTCTTTTTTATAATATACTCCATCTTAAGGTTACACTTTCCTTTTATAGGTGTGTTAAAATAAGTGTTACTCCCTCCGTCCCGTGAAAGTTGACGCATATTCTTTTTGAGTTGTCCCACGAAATTTGACACGTTTCATTTTTTAGATAAATTAAACTAATATAAATATAATTAGAATCTTAATGGTTTCTAAAAACCCATTAAAAGTAATTACTTTAACTATTCTGCACAACTCCCAATACACTTTTATTTTTCTATACAAATCCCTTACATTGCTTTAATTCTCCATATCTCAAAATAGGTACAAATAAAATTATATAAAATATATATTTTAAAACTAGACACCTAGACGATTCTAACAAGACCACACTTGAATATTTGTTCCTAATTAAATCATTACCATAATATTAAGTCAAAGTTAAACAATAAGTAAAGTGAAAATTCATTAAAATTTTAAACACAAATAACCACAACACTTTAACCATTAAACCCCACTACATAAATTACAGTACTCAAAAGAAACGCGTCAACTTTCGCGGGACGGAGGGAGTACATTATTATATTTAGAATATTTTTAAAGTTTTAAAATGTATATTAACACTTAGTTTAAAAAATAAATATGATTAAAATAAGTATTACACTTTCCTTTTATAGCTACAAGTGTACTATTTAAAAAATTAATTTATTATTATATTAAAATTTTTAAACTAAAGTACTTTTAAAATGTTCATTAAATCCTGTGCAATACCAAATGTAACCTTTAAAAAAAATAGTGGGAGTATATATACGATTGAGCGTTTGGCAAAAAAGGAAAAAAAAAACAAAAAACAAAAAAACTACGAAAAATCTGAAAGGAAAACAGAACAATCTAAACTAGGGTTGGAAAAATTCACCGAAAACTCGGTATACTGATCGTACCATACCGAAAAATATCAAAAATGCCGAATTTTATGGTATACCGAAATTTTTGGTACGGTATATCGCCGTGCCGAATTTTTTTGGTATGGTATCGGTATCAAAATGTAAGAGATTCGGTATAACGAAAATACCGAAATACCGATATAGTATATATAAATATATTATAAAATATATATACAATTACATATTTTGAAAATAAAAAAATATGTTACATTACATATTTACTACTAAACTCAAAAAAAAAATATCTAGTTAAGGCTCAAGCCTAATTTCAAATAACCTCAAATTAAGTTTGTATTTTTTGTTAAGGAAACCCTAATTCAAAATTCAACTCAAGGTCTCACGGTCACCGCCAAACTGCCAAAGTTTCTACTCAAGTTCCAAGTACGCCTCAATCCTCAATGTCACACGATATCAAGTTAATTTAAAACACTATTGATGTTTTTTTATCTAAATTACATTATTTTGGTAATTATTTTGTTTGCAATTAATTAAAACTATTATATGAAATTTTTTGTTCGTTGTCATAAATAATTTTATATTGGTATATCAATAATACCGAATTTTTATGTCAAATGTTTCGGTATACCGAATATTGGTATACCAAAATTATGGTATGGTAATGGTATTCATTTTTCATATACCGATATTCACGGTATGGTAACGGTATGAGTGAAATTTTTCGGTATGCCGTGCCGGTCCAACCCTAATCTAAACATGCATGAGGCAAGTGCTTGCCGAATCAGCTGCAAGAAGGGTTTTAATCATAATTTTAATATTATATAACTAAGAATGTACTCCCTCCATTTTTATATAAATATAATATTTACATAGTTGTTACTATTCATTGAGTAACTTTGATTTAATTTTTTAACACAGTTTATAAGATAAAACATAGTAAAGTATAATCTTGTTAGTTTCGTCTAATCAAGTAGTTTTAAAATATCAAATTTTTATTATTTTTATTTTTATAAAATTTGATATATTAAGCGTTAAAAATGTGTATTGGATTGCGTGAAATGCAGGAATATTATAATTTTTCGAAAACGGAGGGAGTATATACAAAGGCTCGAACCGAAACCTCTGAATTATATTATGAGTATATCAACTACATTTTATAACATTAATGTTTAATTTATAAAATAATTTATCTATATATACTATAATAAATCCTGAAACCATATTTATTGTGCCGACTATTTTGCTCTTTTAAGTTATTATAATTAATATCTCAAAAATTATATATTGTGGGTTCAAACAGTAATTTTACCTTATAGATTTGCGTATCTATCATAAAGATACATATCAAAGGTCTAGAAAGTAAAATTACTTTATCCTAAAATTCAATGACCGTAGGATTGCAATCTATTGATCTCCACCTAAATCGTGCAACCATATTTTTATTGTGTTGCCTATATTAACCTTTTAATTTATAATTAACCTATTTATAATTAATCTCTTTGTAAGAATTATATATTTTGGGTTCAAACAATAATTTTATATTAAAAATATGCATATCTATCATAATGTTACATATCAAAGGTCTAGAAAGTAAAATTACGTCATCCTAAAATTCAATCACCATAAGATTGCAATCTATTGATCTCCACTTAAATCCTGAAACCATATTATTATTGTGTTGCATATGTTAACCTTTTAATTTACAATTAATCTCTATATAAGAATTATATATTATGGGTTCAAACAATAATTTTATATTAAAAATATGCATATCTATCATAAATATACATATTAAAGTAAAATCACCGTAGTACTATTTTCACTAAAAAATACTTCCTCAGTTCTGGAATAAATGCAACATGTGGAAATATTACACTGTTCACACAAACATTTTGACTTAAAGTTTTATCATAGTTATACAAGTTAAAATATAGTCAAGTGAGATCTTGTTAGATTCGTATCGTCGTGTCGTTTCGATATTATTTTTACTTGTACCGAACTTGAGTTATTAATGGTTTAAAATGTGCATTGGATTGTGTGTTGGGTGGGTCTGTAGCAATTATAAAAAACAGAGGAAGTACTTAGGAGTACTAAAATCATAAAAACTAGCAAATAACCCGTCGAGACTCGACGGGCATAATTATATATTTATACATAATATATATCCATATATAATAATAATAAATGTATTTTGAGTAATAGAAAAATGTCTAATAATTTTATATATGTTCGAAAGTGAGTGTATATGATAATATAATTTTATTATTTTTAAAACTAACAGAAAAATCGTATTATAGTGCATTCTTTAGCTTCTGTAGCTTGTCCAGTACAAATATAACAGGTCAATAAAAATAAATATTAAGATTTTTATTTAATTTGAAATTTAATTTAAAATAAACAAAATTTAAATATAAGTATTAAGTATAATATGAAATTTTCCTTTACAATTTGATGAAAATTTCATTGTAAACAACCATCTTGAGTATTAAGTATAAATCATATTTTGAGTAATGAAAAATGTTTAATGATTTTATATCTATTTGAAAGAGAATATATATGATAATATAATTTAATTATTTTTAAAACTAACCAAGAAATCATATTATATCGTCCTCTTTAGCTTCTGTGGCTTAACAGATCAATGAAAATAATTATTAATATAATATTTTTATTTAATTTGAAATTTAAAATAAAATAAAATTTAAATATAAATATTAAGCATAATATGAAGAACTTCCTCACAATTTGCTGAAAATCTCATTACTGAAAATATCATTAATAGGGGCTAGTATAGTACTATCTTTTAAAATATCTGAATTTGAAGTGGTGCAGTTTATATTTGTATATGTACTTTTAAAAGTTGTCGCTATAGGATCACCCGTAGAGTTTATAAGAATATCGTCCGGAAATGTCACATCTAATTGTAGATCTTCAGAATCAATACTGGCCTTACCATCACCTACATTAAGTATCCATTTTGTAAATTTTCTGTTATATATAAATTTTATAGTAAACAACATTTCTTGTGGTATCTTGAGTTAATCATTCTTAAGTGCATATTAATATTTTGAGCCACATTTTGCTAGTGACGCGAAATATTGCAACATAACTGTTCATGGAAAAAACTTATTTTGGAAGATAAAGTCCAATATTCTTAAAGATTAACATTGACTTTTGTTTATAATCATAGCAAAACAAACTACAAGTTGAAATTTTCTCATCTTAAATCGAACCATGAATTTGGTTAAATCAGATAGGCTCAGCTCATAATCATTCTACCAATAAAGAATTTTTTACTTTCATAGTTTCTAGAAAATTAGTTTTACCTCAATAATATGATTCCGCATCTTGGTGACTATCAACCTACTTATATAGTTACATTGCATACTTTATTTGATCGATCTATATTCCTTTATGCATGACTATGCAACCCTAAATCAACTCTATTTCATGATTCGATAATCTAGAACAATTTGATCGTGTTTCGATATTATAATGAAAATAATTCATTGACATTATCTATGCTTTCATCTTCTTGATAAATATTATTAGAACTGATATATATATATACATTTACATTTGCAGACATACGTTCCATGATTTAATATCATGATAATTTGCATAAACATTTGAATTTATGCTTTGGTATGTATTATGAAAAAAATAAAAAATTTGTTTCTTCTGTTATTTTGAAAAAGAAAACTAGGGGTGTCAATTGGGTACACGAGCCAAAAATACGAACCCGACCGAAACGAATCCGATGCAGTTTTGGGTTTTTTGGTTTAGTTGTTTTTGGTTAGGTCGATCCGAAATTCGACATAAAAATTTCCGGTCTTGTTCGGGTTTGGTATTTCAAGTTCATTTCGGGTTTCGGGTCATGTTCGGAATTACAGATTTTGTGTTATACCCTACTTAAAACCTGACACGAACACAACCCGAACCTGTGAAACCTGAAACACGACCCGACCAACCTGACTGAAACACGACACGTATACGACCCGAAACCTGAAAAAATTGACACCCCTAAAGAAAACAATAATAGAAAATATATTTTTTTAAAAAAAAATTTTATAGATATACTAAAATAATATCATCTATTATTTAAATTAATTAAGTTAATATTAGTTTGTATTAAAAAAAATTAACACCCGTACACAGAGCCCGTGCGCGGAGTGCGGGAGAAAAATCTAGCACTTCCTCTGTTTTCTTTTATTTGGTACGGACCCACGATGCGCGCAGTCCAATGCACATTTAAACCATTAATAACTCAAGATCAGTATAAGGAAAAATTCTGAAAGTTTTATATTTAAAAACTACACGACGAGACGAATCTAACAAGATCTCACTTAACTATATTTTAACTTGTATAACTATGATAAAACTTTAAGTGAAAGTGTATGAGTGAATAATAACAAAATCTCCAATTAGGCAAATAAAGAAGAACGGAGGACGTATATAATACGAAATGGAGGAAGTAGAGAAGCTTAGATTTACAAACCGGTATCATTATTTAAGTCTTTATATTCGAATTATCGATATTCAGAATAACACTATATTTTTTCACTGCTAAAAAAAATGTCACTATAGCTTTTCTTTTACTCTCTCCGTCCCATTATATATGTCTTATTACTGTTGGGTACGAAAATTAAGGTAAAGTTGATTTGTGAGTATATGTTGGGGTCCATATAGTTGTTGGAGGAGAAAATTATTTCTATTTGTAGAAAGAATACTGTATTAATAATTAATTAAATAATATAAATGGTACTCCCTCCGTCCCATTACAAATATCCTACTTACTATTTTTGGATGTCCCATTACAAATAGGACAATTGTAATGGGACATCCAAAAATAGCAAGTAGGGCATTTGTAATGGGACAGCGGAGTATTATTTAATTAATTATTAATAGATAGTAATGTTTGAATTTAATTTATAATCAAAGTGAATACACAAATAGGAGTAATATTTAATAATTTCGAATAGGTACCAACAGAAGTTCGCTTGAGTGGATGCTGGCTCTTGTCGCATAAGCAATGTTTCGAGTTCGAGCCTTGTGTATGCAAAAACCTGCTTTGGGAAAGACGCCCTTAAGCTTGATTGCCCTTAATTGAAGGGTTGCCTCTCCCAAAATAGAATTCTGCATACACAACTCGAACCCGAGACTTTTGCTTAACCTGTGAGAGCCCCATACTACTCGATTAGGCCAACTGCGTTTGGTAAATATCATAAAGTACTACTACCTCCGTTCTCAAGAAAGTGACACATTTGAGTTTTTAACACTATTTATTATTCAATTTTAATTCACGTTTTTTTTTTTTTTTTTTTGAGAGGAAATTTTTATATCAACCCAAATAACAAACTTACAGAAATGATTCTGTCAAAATAGTCCTAGACAATACAACAACCATACTTCAACCAAACTATCCCAACAACAAACTGGATCATAATACCTAAAACATAACTTTAGACAATAACAACAAAGTAGCACCAGACCGACGATATGTCCAATCCGAGCCACCGCTGTATTCTGCTCAATGAAAACAAATACCCGAAACAGGTGCTCTGTATTCCAGATTGCCACGATTCTTTCTATCTTCGGCTCGCCATAGAATTTAAGCTTGCAACATGACAAATCCAAATGACAACAACAAAAAAAAACAATCATGCTACATAAAACACATCAACACTGCTACAAGATTACACGTCCAAATCATCGAGTCGAAAAAGGGCTTGGTGGGGATATACGAGGACAGTCAAAAGAATAGGGTTGGCGGAAATGACAAAAGAGGGTACCTACAACACACGGAAATCCCATCTGAGTTAGAATTGAAACACGGTGTAGTCCAAAACAACACGATACAGACAAGAGGATGGAATTCGAGACACCCTACAAGACTTCAATCGAGACTGATCTTTTTTACCCGACCTCGCCTAGCACTCCGAGTCCGATGATCCATTTTTCTGCCTCATAATAAAAAACATACCCCCATCCTTCATTCACTATCATTTTCTTTTTACTATAATCCTTGAAACTGGTATCCGAAATCTTCTCTCCTTTTTATCTCTCTTTTTTTTTTCTTTCTTTATTCTATTTTCTCTTTTTTCTTCTTTTTTTTTTCTTTTTTCTTCTTCTATCATTCAGCATGAAGTGCCCCAAAACCTTCAACATAATCCATAGAAACAAAACAGCACTAAACTCTCCATTCCCAATTCTAATTACCATAACACAATACCCCTCGACTTATTATTGATAAAGAATCACCCTCTCCCTTATGTACTTCTTTCCAAACCCCTACTTCCCCAGACATCAGAGATATCAACCTCAACAAAAACTTCATAATGTAAAATCAGCTGGAGCCCATGACTCCCATAGAGCACACAAATCTGACTCGACTAGACTCAAAAGGTGGTTTTAGAGAAGGATGGGGGGGGGGGGGGGGGGGGGGGTAGATCAACAGGGGTGGCTCTAGCGCCCTTCACCTACTCGATGAATGAAGTGTAAAAATGCCAGCATGACATGTATGATGGAGCAAGTTTTTGTCTGTCAACTTTGAACCCTCATCAACTTTGAACCCTCATGTGCACCCAACAAATAATATTAGAAATTTAGATCTCACCGGATAATTGTCAATTGCTGGATTTTTCTTTGAAAGAGATCATTCGTCCTTCCATGTACTTTAAACACCAGTTCTGTCATGTGTGACATGAGTTTTCGATGATCCTTGCTTTAGTCTCGAACAGCACCATAATAAGTTGAGTCATCCGTTGCCTGTATTCCTCAGGAAATCTGCACTACTTTACCACAATGTGCATCATCAGCCTGTAGACGTCCTTCTCAGTTGCTCCTTTATCCTCGTCCTTAAAACCACTCCTCCAGCTTCTCGCCCCCTGCAGCTCCCTTTTTTGCCCATGAATCCGCTTCCGAGTTCTTTTCCCTAAAAACATGTTGGTATTGAACAGCTCCCGCACATGACTTTACTGCTGCAATAGGTCCGCACAGGTCATAAAATCGCCATGGAATTTTATTCAAGTCAGCTAGCCACTTGATAACATTGCTTGAATCGCATTCAAACACAATACTTGGAAGTGGAAATCCTTGGTCTCGAATTAAAGCTTTGCACACCCGACTAATTGCCATAACTTCTGCCTCTGTGGAATCAGTTATCCCGATATTCTCTGAAAGAACGTATATAACTTTCCCACTCTCATCTCGAATCACAGCTCCAATTCCTGCCGGCCCCGGATTTCCAATGGAAGATCCGTTTGTATTAATCTTCCACCAACCCTTATCGGGGCGAGTCCAAACCATTCCTCTCCTCACGTTTTTGACCTTGCCTCTGCCACTCCGCTCCAAGGAAACAGGGAACTGAAGTTCCACATCGCTTAAGCTTAAACCACATCCTCCCCCAATTTCTCTCCACCATAAACTCGCCATCCACCTTATTTCATCAATAGCCATTCCTATATCAAACCCTCCGCCTTTGAACACAGCTGCATTCCTGTATTTCCAAATGATCCAAAAAATCGCCATTCCCGTAGTTACCCACCCCTCCCGTACCTTCTTATTAGGGCAACAGAACAACCACCACTCCACCAGCCCCTGGACACTACCTGGCACCACCCCGCTTATCCCAAACCATTCCATCCCTTTATACCAAAGTTGCCCTCCGAATTCACATCTGCAAAATAAATGATCCTCCGTTTCTACCTCTTTGCCACAGCATGGGCATAATGCTTGGTCACCTTGTATCATCCCTCTTCTTAACAACACCACTCTCACCGGAAACCCATGTAAAATAGTCTTCCAAACCAAAACCTTCACTTTCATCGGCACCTTTATTTTCCAGAAACTTCTCCAATCCACTTATTCTATCATAGAACCAATCCTAGCTGAGTACCTCTTGCACGAACTCGTGGAAAATGCCCCATTCCCTTCCCCTGTCCATACCAGCCTGTCCTGTACAAATCTGTTAAGGTGAATCCTTCCCAATCTCGTTTGGAACTCCTCCCAAACACAGATTTCCCAATCAAAAAGCCTCCATCTAAGCTGAATATCCCAGACCCACTCCTTTCCCACCCAAGTTCCAAACTCAGAAATCATGCCCCTTTTATTTACGGCCAACGCATAGATTCTTGGGAACATACCCCTCAACTGTCTACCCCCCTCTACCCAGTCGTCTTCCAAAAACCGAACAGCGGTCCCATCCCCCACCATAATCCTAAATCCACCCCCCCACTGCCCCCCTGCAGTCTCAACCCATGCTTTACAAATGTTACCCCAAATAGATCTACATACCGTACTTTCCGGAACCATTGGAGCCGTTTGCCTATAATACTTGGTATCGATCACCTTATTCCATAATGAATGCTCGTTTCCGAACCTCCATCTCCATTTGAGTAGTAGTGCCGCATTGAACTCCTGGATGTTCCAAAGCCTCAACCCACCACACTCTTTTAGTTGACATATTCTATCCTAGCAAATAGTATGCATTCTCCTACCCCCATTCGCTTCATTCCAAAAGAATCCTCGCTTAATTTTCTCCAACCTCTCAGCAACCGCCTTCGGTATTTTGAAGATAGACATGAAGTACACTGGTAATGATTCTAACACGGATTTTATTAGGCATACTCTCCCAGCTTGCGACAGTAGTCTTCCTTTCTATCCTGCCAACCTCCTTTCCACCTTCTCCACCACTGGATTCCATAACGATATACCATTTACCCGCCCTCCTATTGGGATCCCCAAATAAGACATAGGCCAATTGCCCTTTTGACATCCGAACAAACAGGTAGCTTCGTCCACTAAGGTCTGCGAGCAGTTAATGCCATAAATCCGACATTTATCATAATTGATAATTAGCCCTGTTGCAAGCGTGATACACCTAAGAATTCTTTTGATCACCAGCACTTGGGAAATCTCGCCTTCGCAAAATATGATTGTATCATCCGCAAATTGTAGGTGTGTCACCTCCATCCCCGCGGCTCCCACTATCAGTCCTCTGAATAGCCCCAAATCCTTTGCTTTTCCTAATAACTTGCTTACTATCTCAGCCATCACAATAAATAAGTACGGGGATAACGGATCCCCTTGCCTAATCCCTTTCTCCATCTTGAAAAATTCCGTAGGAGACCCATTGATCAGCACTGCCGCTGAGGCCGAAGTCACACACTCCATAATCCACTTGATCCATTTTTCCCCAAACCCCATAGCCTTCATTGCACACGGCAGAGCATCCCACGACACACTATCGTATGCTTTAGCAAAATCCAGCTTGATTGCAAAACCTTTCCTACCAGTCGTATTAGTTGAGTGAAATACTTTCGCTGCTATGAGCACCCCGTCCATAATCTGTCGGCCCTTTATGAATGCCGTCTGAGAAGACCCCACCACCATTCCAATAACAGATTGCAATCGCTTCGCCAGTATTTTTGCAATTATTTTATAGACACATCCAAACCAGCGAGATTGGTCTAAACTGACTAAAATCTATGGGATTGTCGACTTTCGGTATGAGCGTTATGAACGAGCTGCCCACATCTCTGTGTATTTTACAGTCCCTTTCGAATTTGTGCATCATTTCCACCACGTCATCTTTTACCAGTTTCCAAAAGCTTTTGAAGAACTCGATAGTAAAGTCGTCCGGTCCCTGTGCCTTATTAACTCCACAGCTCCAAATGGCCGATTTGATCTCTTCCTCAGAGAATCCTAATTCCAACTGCACTCTCTCCCGATCCCCAATCTTGTCCAGTCCAATATCTTCGATGCTGAATATCTCTCCCTCTGACTTAGCAAAAGCTGTCTTGAAATGATTGAAAGCTAACTCCTTAATATCTTTAGGATCGTTATACACCTGTCCTCTCCATGTTATAACTCCAATATGACCTCTCCGCCTGTGAATCGTTGTCACCGCATGAAAATACTTCGTGTTTATATCCCCCTCTTTCAACCACCGGGCACGAGACATTTGCATCCATCTCCGCTCCTCATTCATTAGCATCCGCCTCAACTCCCCACGTTTCATCCCCCAAACCTACCTATCCTCCGCACTGCCCCCCCCCCCCCCCCCCCCCCCCGCCTCAAAACGACCCTCAATCCCTTTAACCTCATCTGACAAAGCCTGAATCCTCTTCTCCAGCTCCCCCCCGCTATAATCCTCCCAACCCCTAATTTTCTTTTTTAAGGACCTAAGGCGCCCACTCAATGTACAGCCCCTTCCCTGACCCCCGCTGCCACCTTCACCTCTCCACCCTTCACGAACAATTTCTACAAATCCCGTCTCCGACAACCAATAATATAGAATCTAAAAGGTACAGGGCCACAGGATTTTCCCCCAATTTCCAAGTATACCGGATAGTGGTCCGACAGTACACTCTCCCCTCTCCGCTGTACAATATCACCATTCATGCACAACCACTCTGGGGATAAAAGAAACCTATCAAGCCTACTCGCCACCCTCCCTCCCCTACCAAACCAGGTGAATGCCCCCGCCTCCATAGCAATGTCAACCAGCCCTAGCTGATCTATCATGAGTCTAAAGTCTCTCATTGATCCATTATCCACACTCTCCCCTATTCTCTCACCTTATGAAATCACCGCATTGAAATCCCCATTAATGCACCACAACTCCCCATTAGAAGTATCACACTTACTCTTAAGGAAATCCCAGAAGCCCGCCCTATCTCTTCTATTGTTAGGGGCATGGACTGTGACAATATTGACTACTGACTCAATCCCCGCAGATTCTTCCCTTCACCCATATGAAATGGTGACCTAGCTCTGCCTCACTAAAACAACATCGACTAACATCCCACACAACCAAAATTCCCCCTTCATTCCCCTCGGCCGGTTGGAAGCTGAACATACACCCATTCGAACCCCACACTCGCTTAACCAATCTCTCGTGAATCACTCCCATCTTTGTTTCTTGACAGCACAACACAGTTGGTTTCGACTTCTTACAGAGCCTCAACAATGCCCTTTTTCTAACCCCTCCATTCAACCCCCTTAGATTGCATGTAATAATACGCATTTAAAACTATATCGCACAACAGTAAACTAGGCCTCCTCCCTATCTTTCTAAGACCTTCATCATTCTGGCTATAGCTTCATTTCTCCCCACCTTACATCTAAGCCCCAAAGCATCAGCTAATTCCAATGTAACTTCTGCCTCCTCATAATCTACCAATCTAATCCCTTTGCCCGTCCGAACTGTGGAAAATTTCAATCTCGCAAACTCTTCTTCCCCGACCCCATAACCTTCTTTACTCGTTGCCCTTCTCCTACAATCTTTCGATCGACCCTTCCGACTCCTCCTACGACCTCTACGCCTCACTCCTATCCCTCCCCCAATTACTGCTGCCAGCGCCTTCTCCACCCTGCACATTTCCTGATGCGATTCATGTAAATCGCTTTCCCCAATCAACCCACCAGAGTTGCTCTCCCCTTCTCCACCGGCTGCAAAGTTCACCTCGGACGCTCCGACCTCGTCTCCTACCCCTTGGCCTGAATTACCTCCGCTACCGCTCCCCGCAATATTTGTATTCGGCAATATCCCCACCATACTCTCCCCTCCTTCCTCAAGTAATACTTCACCCATTCGCCCCAAATCCGCCCCATTTATCGCCATCTCACAATTATACCAATCCTCACTCGCTCCTGCTTCTCCACTCACTACACCACCCAACCTCCCCTCCGAACTGCATCCCGTTCGTATCCCCAATACAGACCCAGCACCCCTGGTCTCCTGACCCCCATCCCCCGCAAAATTACATTTGCCCCTCCCAACCATTCCCTCATAATCAGCCCACCCATTACTCTTCATGCCCTCTTCATTCGGCCCGCCAACTTCAGGCCCAACAACTGCCTCAGAATCAACTCCTCCAGACTGCCCCTTAGTCACTACACCCGCATTCAGCCCAACTAATCCAGGCCCAACTATCTCTTTATGAAAACTCGCTCCGGCCCACTCACCATCCTGCGTCATATTCTCCTTCCCCTCATTTAAAATAGATGGCTGTATCTCAGCGTCCCTTATACTTCCATCGTGCTCCTGGGAATCACCAAGTGTGCAATAATGAATTCTGTCAAAAGGCATTAAATTTATGATCATCAAAATTGTATTAATCGGTATGCTATGAACCGATTCAAAAAAAAAGAAGAGAAAAGAAAAGAAAGAAGTTGAATCCAACTCAACACAAATAAATTGCAAATGACAAAGCAAATTAGACATAGTCTAATGTCATGCAATAGAAGAAGAAAAGCAAAAGAAAGAGGAAAATATTGATGATCATAAATTTTAAATAAAAATGCCAAGTTATGATAGAATAAATTCTTGCCACTTCTTAACCCAATAATTTCCCTTTCCTACCGAATGTTACAACCGTATGCCCCATTATAACCCTTAAATAAGACCTCATGATCTTGATTTGAGGAAATGAGCCGGCGGCGAGTAGGTCTAATTGCAAGCTTATGGGATATTTTAATTAAATTTGATTTTGAGCGTTCAATGATTAAACCCCAGTTGAGAGTGAGTGAATTTTCCAATTCTTATATATGTGAGGCTCTGTTTCATGAATTATGTTCGTGTCATACCTTAATTCTAATTTTTAATCTTTGCATCTTTCAAACATGATATTCATGAAGGATCGACAATAATGCTTGATTTGTAGGCCCGATGTAGTGAGCAAGTATCATTTTATTAAACACTGCAATCAAGGGAATTCTATACTCGTAATTTTTTATTGTCTTCTCCCAATCCAAAAAGAATGTAATTTATGAAGCCACGAAAATGAATTGAATATGTAGAGTCCGTGTTCTTAGGAACATTGACTCTGACTGCTCGGGGACGATCAGTATTAAATGTGAGGATGTTGATAATGGCCAGAAATGTCCATTATTTTCAATCCATTTCTGTGTCTGAAACGGGCATTTGATCGCATTCCGGTCTTATATTAAATAAGAAAGCAGTAGAATTGGACTGATTTATGCATATTTGTAAAAATATTGAGCTGATATGAAAAATGCATAAATATGTAATTTTATTACACATTTATGTAGAAAAATCCAAAAACATGAGAAAAAGAAAAGAAAAGAAAAAGAAAACAAAAAGATGGGAAAAGAAATGAAAACCCACAAAAAGTCAAACTTTTCAGGTAATTACGACGCTAGCCACAACTACGACGCAAAGCATGTATAGCGTCGTAGCCGAGCACAGCGTCGTAGGCAGAAATGAAGACAGAACCTTGAAGGAAGAACTACGACGCCGAGCATAGCGTCGTACTCAAGTGTAGCGACGTAACGGAGTATAGCGTCGTAGGCTGTCCATTTAGAGACAAAGAGTGTTTTGAGATGGACGACTACGACGCAGTACCCATAGCATCGTAAGTGAAGATAGCGACGAAGCCAAGTATAGCGTCGTACCAAGCTGCAGAATTCAAATTCAAGGGCCTGAGGGCCCATGGGCCTAGGGTTTCTCGCCTATATATAGAGGTGTTGACTCCCAGGTCTTGTCACTTCATACATTCCACACTTGAAGGCAACTGGAATTCTTGAGAACAGTGTAGGTTAGTTAGAGTAGTTAGTTTTGTTTTTTTTTTCAATTATTTAATTTATGCATCTAGTTTAGTTTAATTTTTGCATAGATTAGTGTTATTTTGAGACTTTCAGTTTAGTGTAGCCAGTTTTATACCTATTTCAGCTTTGTTAAACCCTTATTTAGGTTTGAAATATCCAAATGATGGGTATTATCAAACCATTTATGAAAAATGGGAAGTTAAGCTTCAAAGAGTCCCAAAAACATGAAATGGAAATGATTCCATGGATTTACTTGCTTTATTTTGGTTTAATGACCATTCGGTCATCTTATTTTACTTTTGCAAATGGGTTTTCTGTTTTCTTTTCTTATTTTTGGTTCTCATGCATATCTTTTGTGGTTGAAAACCCTTCTTTGGGTTTGTGGTTCATGGCTGTGTTTTAGCTTATTATGCCATGTTTTTCTCTACATTTTGGCTTGCTGTTTTTTGCTTATTTCATTACTGTTCTTATACTAATGAACCATGAACTTGAAAACAGGGTTTGCACTCGCATAGATTGCATTACCCAACCAACAACACAAACTGAGTTAGCTACGACGCTAACCACCCTACGACGCTATCCATTGATAGCGACGTAGGGCAGAGTTTTGCGTCGTAGTTACTTCAGAATGTGAACAAAATTTTGCCCTACGGCACTAGACCTATGACGCTATCCACTGATAGCGTCGTAACTTTTGTCTAAGGTTGTAGGACCCCAAAACTCTTTATTTTTCATAAAAATCTACCTACGGCGCTATGACCACGACACTACCTTAGGATAGCGTCGTAATTTAGTGCATAACGTCGTAACTTTCCCTTTTTCTAACTCTTCAGAAAATCCACCTACGACACTACACCTTCGACACTATCCTAGGATAGCATCGTAATTTAGTGTATAGCGTCGTAGCACTTCTTCCTCTTTAAAAACCATCTCTCCTCACTATGACGCTAAACCTTACGCCGTAAACCACGTTTAACGTCGTAGGCCATGCATAGCGTCGTAGCACCTCAATTCTAAACCTCATGTACGACACTAACACTACGACGCTACCTTAGGATAGCGTCGTAATCATGTTCAGCGTCGTATATAAACTCTTTAAACACCAAAATTCTTACCTCTATCACCAATCCATGACGACGCTATCCCCACAATGTTGCCCTAGGATAGCATCGTAACATCTGTATAGCGTCGTAATTGGCAGCTTTGCCAGATTTTCCATCTCTCCATTTTCGTCATTAATTAATTGAACCCTTAAGTCAATAATTAAAGATCATAATTAGCAATGATTAAGATTGATAATTACTTTGATTAAAGGATCTTTGTTCAATTCTCCCTAAAACATTTTTCTATAAACAAAACCTTAATGCCTTAAGCAGATAATCCGGACTGTAACTAATTATGGAGTGAAGGATTATTTAAGACATTAATTATGGATTGATTCCATAACCTTGCATGAGAAACCAATGTCTCTCATACAAGGCACTGTCTTTATTTCTATTTTGGTTTATCCTTTTTCGTGATGTATGAACACACAGTGAGAGATATACAGAATAATGTTGGCGAACGGTCCCCTCACCGGGAAATGAAGTAGCCCGTAATTTGTATATCAATTACTGTTTGTTATTTTGCATGGTTTGGATAATAACTAACAAGGTCAGGCGAACGGTCCTTTCACCGGGAAATGAAGTAGCCGCTTGGTTAATTACTGTCCAAATACAGTTTTATTCTCTTTATCTTAATTCCTAAACCCAAATTCCAATCTGTACTATAAGTTGGTTAATATCTGTCAATATTGGTGTAACACCCGAGAAAAACAAATTCAAATTGTTTTGAACTACGTCATGACTTGATCCCTTCACAGGGTACGTAGGCAGCTTGGAGCTAATTTCTAAGTTCAGTCACAAAATAAATCATAAAATAAATCGCAAAATAAATCATACAATGAATCACAAAATAAACCATAAAATAAAATCACAAGATCAATCGCAAGGACGATAGGAGGAGTTGGAACCAATTTCAACTAGACTAATTAGGGCACGGAAATGTTACGAGCGATAAGCCGAACTCGTAACAAGTTTAAGGTAAAGATTCCGAACCGGAGATGACCCGAGGAGTCGAGCTAACACGTAAAGGGTAGAAAACCGACAGAGGAAAGGAAGAAAAGACCCGAAGGAACACGCGGACCGCCGAACCGGCCGGTCCGGCCGGCCCGCGCCCGCCGCGCGCCGCCGCGCGGGAAGCGGAGTCGCGACTCCAGGCCTGGCACGCGTGCTCTGCGCGGGCAATGGCGTAGGTGCGCGTCACCAGCGCGCCAGAGGTGCTGAAAGTGTAAACTTTCCTTCCATGGCGATTTTCTTGCCAAAAACAACACCCCTAACCATGGCAACCGAATCCCAGCCTTAGGGAAGGCTATAGGACGGTAATAGGGCGTCCCAAACCCTAGGTTTTCAGAAACACTCAAGCCTCCACTCTCAATTTTCTCTCCAAGTTCAAAATCCCTCCGAATCCACTTTCCGGCGAGCATTCCGGCGACGACGAGGCGAAAGGAACCAAGCCCTGCCCTCTAGACTCTTGGTAAGCTATGGTTTAATGTTTTAGTTCGTCCATACCACTTAGAAACTTGAAATCTAACCCTTTTTCCTTTACTACGATTTTACGTCGGAAAACGAACAAAAAGCGATCGGAGAAGTTGGCCGTTCGTCGCAACCCTAGGACGTCCGGAAACCCATTCCAGCGACTCAAATCTCTAACTATGTAAGTTAAGACCTTACTCACAAATTCTTGTGGTTTATTGTTGTTTAAAACTTGAGATCTAGACCCGTAACAAAAATCAATTTTCAAAAACCCTATTTTCGTCCAATTTCAAAAACTCGCCTAAAACTCGACTTTCGGGAATTCAAACCTAAAACTTTTCAACATAGATTTTGTTCCTAAGACTTTAATCTATCTTATGTCCAAATTTCAGCCATTGAAATTAAGATTTGCTATTCCAAATCTCGCCGTAAACGTTCTTGTGACAAACCGAATGTTTCAAACTGTTGATAGATTTCATTACTCGACTTGATGCATGTTTTTCACCCATCTTGAGAATGATTCAACTTTACATTTCTAAACAAAAGTTGTAGATAAATGTGTCTAAATTATGCATATAAAATTTCATGGATTTTGGAGTTCATTTGTATGTCAAATTGGTCGAATTTCAGAACTGTTTTAAAACCCCTTTGGAGTCCGCGCATGAACAGTGTGATGTGGTCGATTTTTTAGCATCTAAAATTCATTATTTCCAAATTCTTAAAACATGAAAGTTGTTAATTAACGTGTTGTGTATCTCCTGTAAAAATTTCGGATCAATTGGCTTTGAAATGAATTTTTAATCGGCGTCGCACGAACCTATGACAAAATGAGTTTTTGAGACAGAAATTACATTTTGTAAAGAACTCAAATTTTGACTCACTTCGAAACCTTATTTCCAAAAACTTAAAACATGAAAGTTGTTCGTGTGTGTGTTTTTGAGCTACTGTGTGAATTTCAAAATTTTTGGTGTAAAAATGAATTTTTAATTAAGAAAGACGTAAACTGCGTCGAATTGGATTTTTCGAACTTGAGAAAACTCGAACTATGAAACGCGAAATCGAATCTTTTGATCACTTGAAATACGAACTTTCGAAAAATCCCGTGCACTAGGCTGAGCCGATCTTCATGCTAATCATTATCTTTGAGACTGCCTCGTTAGTGGTCTCCTTACTATCTGAGATTGCCTCGTTAGTGATCTCGCGCGCTGTGTTTTGGATCGCCTCGTTAGTGGTCCTACTATCTTTTGAGACTGCCTTGTTAGTGGTCTCCCATTGTTGTGGACTGCCTCGTTAGTGGTCCTATGTTGAGATTGCCTCGTTAGTGATCTTCCGGTATGGTGTCCTCTTCTTAGTTTGCGGGATAAATTATAAAAGACTTGTGTGAGTGTTAATTACGCTTAAATCTTATTTACCATGTTTTTAAATTATGCATTTAAATTACGTCATTAAATTTTGTTTTTAAATTTCGCTTTTAAATTAAGTCTTTTAAATTATGCATTTTCGTCTTGGATAAATTAATCATGTTTTCCGATGCGAATAAAGTATGGATTTTTAAAGTAATGCATGACAAGTGTATCTTTGGATTTAAACACATGTAACCCTTTTAAATCGTTAGTTAGGGATTAACTTACTCGGTATATTTTTATACTGATAAACCGTTGTCATTTTTCTTTTACAGAGTATGTTGAGTGACGCATTGCATATGCACTTGGGGGAAACCATTATGGACATTTTTAAATTCTGCATCGTACTGTTTTTACCGGGTCTGTTAAACCCGAGGATTTGGCCATGTTGGCCGTGATTTACGTTCCGCTGCATTTACTCTATTTATTTTCACGCATGATGATTATTACTATCGTATTTTGAATTAAGTATTATAAATTTCCGGACTAAATCTTGAAATGTTTTAAATCTTTTTACGTACCCACAAGCCTTGCATTTCCTTAGTGAGCTCGGGAAGCCGTGTCTTGCTAGGGAGATGTGGCGGTGACATCCCGGCCTGGGTTATCAAATCCGGGGTGTTACAAGTTGGTATCAGAGCTCAGAAATTTTTTTTAAGCTACTACTAATATTTTAAACCATTATTTTTTTTAAAACCCAAGTATTATTTTTAAATTATTTATTTTGACTGCTAGTTTTATTTTAGCCCAAAAGCTTATTTTTACATAGCCCAAAATCTTAGCCAAAGGAAATATTAAATTTTTGGCCCACTATAGAGGCCCAACTTTTATTCTTACCCGTATAGTAGATTTATTTTAAAATACATAGATAAATTACATTTTAAATGGGGAAAAGGGACTCGCACTTGCATGTTGCATATAGATCTAAATTCGTGCATAACTAATCTTGCCTAACACATGTTCTAACTCTAACTTACCTTGTTGACATTAGATGGCCGAACCAAATGCAAACATGATCAACCTGATGGTAAAATTGATGAATGCGTACCTCGAGTCCCAACAGCATATCAATTATTTCAAGACGCGGGTAGGACAGTTGGAGGGTAACCTGGCCCATGTGGGTCACCTTAGGGAAACAGACCATCACCACATAACCCAGCTGCAGGAGCAAGTCACACACCTCCAAGCCCAAGTGGCCCAGCTCCAGGACAAGGGAGATGACTTGGAGGAGCAGGTAGAGACCCTGGGCTGGGAACTGACTAACCTAGCCCAGGACGTGGATGGGGCGGTTCTTCAGAACCCGGGGCCTGCCCCCAATGTCGCCATGCCCATCGACGTGTCAAGCGATGAGGATGATCCCATCAAGGCCGAGCCTACCCACTCGTATTAGATTTAGTGATTCAGCTACGCACTATTAGTAGTATATTTCCCTTTCCGTACTATTAGCAGCACTCCTATTTCCATTTTGAATGCTTGTAACCAATAAGAGTTTTTCTCTGGAGGAATAAAATTACAAGCTTTTATCTTATATGCGAGGACATTTAAATTGTTCCTTACATTTTATTAATTACATTGATGAAACTCCATCGAATAAGGGAACAAAGTAAAAATAAATAAATAATATACATATTATAGAGTTAACAATTAAACAAGGGCACCCTAACCCTAAACCCTGAAACTTTAGACCCTAGGGTCTCCACGAAAAAAAAAAGCCAACGCATAGTACAATAAACTCCAAACAATCTTTTGGGAGGGAAACAGTCGTCTATTCAAGGACCTCTGTTTTAGATTACATGGGCACAAACCAGATAATTGTTGTATAAAACCCACATCAGATAACCACATACAGGCGCAGAGCCTCTAATTCAGGGAAATTGCCCGAAATTCTTCCTCTTCCCCTTTTGCAAGATAGAAACCACCACGAAGGTGCCAACCTTCACTCTAAACCCTCCTTTCCTTCCTTCCACTCTCGAAGCTTGGAATATTCAAGCTCCTCTGCTCTACCTTTTGGCCACCAACCGCCCAGGGCCCCACCTTTTTTTTCCTTACTCAACTGGGCTGATGACGTCCCAGTGAAGCCCTTTACAAAATCTCCACAATCTTGCTGGCTTAGATGGCAAGATATAGCATAGACCTAAGTCGGTGCTTCAAGAAAGGAGCGAAATACGACTGGGCCATTGAGTGCAAGACCGCGTGTCAGGAACCGGATTCAACCGAATTCAGAAAAAGGGTAGGTACTCTTACTGCAAAATCATAAACTAGAACAGAGTAATTCAACCACACTTTCTAAACAGAAACACACAACTAACGGGAGTCAAACAAACAACTATGCAATAAATACAATGGAAACATAAACTACGAATCACAGTCAGGAAAATCACCGTCTTGAGGAGACAACTTAACAAAGTACTTCTATGAATCCTAAATAGAAATGCGAATACAAAACATCACTGATCGGGAGGCGGGAACTGCCGACGCATGTAGTCGTCCATCTGCCGCACATAGGCGTACATGTCGGACATGGTGGCCTGCTGCTGAGCCTGCCTCGTAGCAAACGAGTCCATACGGGTCTGGTAGAAGTCCAATCTAGCGTCTATGGCATCGTAACAAGCCTGCCCAGCTGCAAACCCGGCATCCATACCAACCCGCATCTCCTGCATCATCTGCAGCATCTGAGCCATCTCCTGTCCCTGAGGTGCCACTGCAGGAGGTGGAACTACTGGAGGAGGGGGTGGCTGCTCCGGTGGTACGACAAGGATCAAGCCGCCATCATCAGGCTGCGGGCGAAGTACAGCACGGGGAGCCCCACGACGTAAGGCGCTACGCCGGGCAGCGTAAATAGGGATACGGTAGCAACTGCCCGCTACTAGATCGTACGGATCTGTCTCCGGTGTCATGCGAATCCCCTGCGCCGCGCACAAGCCACAGATGAGGTGAACATGGGTAATCACCCTACTCCCTCGTCCTCTCCGCATACCCCGCAAGTTGTCCTCGATACGAGCTCCCACATTCACCCTACCGTCTCGCGCGATAAAGCAACTGGTCTCGTAGACGTGATCCAGGACGATGTGGCTCCGGGTGATCGGTCGGACGCACCCTAACCATAGCTGAGCAAGCTCTCGCCAAGTGGAGTTCATCGTCGTCAAACGCAGCTCATGACCGTGCTCGAGCTGAGGAGGCGCTATGGTGCATAAGGTATCCCACGCAGGAGCAAGAACACGTCCCTCAGGCTGTGGGCGAAATGCGCCATCGTCAGGCAAGCCAAAATAGACATTGATCGCCCGAGCACTGAAGTCGAGATAGCGACCACGAACCCATACCCGAGATAGGTCGTCACCCTCCCCGAGACCGCCAATGTTGGCGATAACCTCCATAGCCAGATAACCGGAGCAACGCCCTCGGGATGACGTGCAAGTTCGGTCCACTGCAAATACTCCAAGACTGTACTGACCCTGTCATCGCCCAGATGATGAGGATATATGCCTCTCTCAGGGACATAAGCTCTGTTTCGACGAAGCTCGTCGAAATAGAAGTCCTGGGCAGCCCTCGTCCTAAACCGGAACATGTCGTGCCGGTGAGGACGCACCTCGTTAGGGAGACCCCTGAGTCTCGGGCCCCGCTGCTCCTCGTCCTCCTCTGGCTCGCTCTCGTCGAAATCAGGCATCGCCGGAGCGGTATGGCTGGGGCCAGCCTCATCAGCAACTCGTCTCCTAGTCCTCGGAGGACACATGAGAGACGCCAAGACAACCCATAAGAAAAGCAACATCCTGCAAAACATCAAATACCAACTATAAGGCTACATACCACATAAAACCCAAGCAGAAATGTGTAAGGGACATTAATATAGATTTCCAGCGTGAGTATTCCATAAGGACAGCGAATCCTATCGGTTGCTAGGACCAACCAGGAGGTAGCCTAGACAAAGGGTATGCTCAAACTAATTCCCAAACCCTTGTGGCATTTCGTCGAACACATTATGTGCGCAATCAACCAAAACCTAAGTTACTAACAACACATGGAAGTTGCCCGCAAACGAAACAATCACTCTAATAACAACACATCATTTCCTTACAGCACCAAACAACAAAGAAATAGCAAGTAATCACACCCCAATAACAACCAAACATCAAAAACTTCATAGTCTTTCTAAAGATTCAAATCCAACAAGACATTACCAAAAACATAAACACATTGTGGCATGAATACAAGCAAGGCAACAAGAGTAACAACAATTACCACATACACTTGCTAATTTGCACAAATCAAGCCTAAAAATAACAAACCCCCAACTTTTGTACATAAACCCTAATTCCTAAATCTCTTCACAAATCAAGTCATTCAAAGCATAAAAATTGAAATTAGTAAGGGGGTTTAGTAGATTCATACCTTGATAAGTGAAATTGAAGCTGAAATCAAGCAAACGGGGAGGTAAGACGCCGGATTTATAGAGAATTGGGGGTGTGGTCTGGAATGGGAAAAGGGGGAAGTGGCTCGCGCGGAGCGTGAGCCCTATTTTCTCGAACAGGGGCAGCCGCGCGCTCGCCGCGCGCTGAAGCGCCATACCGCGCGGCCACCGCGCGGGACCCGGAGGGAGTTTTATTTTTTTTCCGATTTTGCTTAATCTCTTTTGCTATACACCCCTCACTTAACCCGAGCATACATTGACAGTGAGATACAACGACATGGGGCATCACCCGACATTATTCCTGACAAGGACAGCAGAATTGCCTCATGTCTTCTTTTCGCAAGGCTACAAAAACCCCTCGGGACGTAAATACATAGGGACCATAAGGAATCCTGTAAAGAATGGGAAACCGCTTATTGACTAGTGTCCCCCACCACAATTTAATTGTGTTCACGATGTATTCCACGTCTCCCAATTGAAGAAGTATGTGCATGATCCGACCGATGTACTCCAACCGGAAGAAGTCGAATTTGAGGATGACTTGAGTTACGAGGAAGTTCCGGTGCGAATACTTGACACAAAGGAGAGAGTAACGAGGAATAAGACCGTGAGAATGGTCAAGGTCCTTTGGTCCAACCACGAGTCGGAGACGGCAACGTGGGAGTTGGAGGCCGACATGAAACAACGTTACCCTACCCTCTTCCAAGATGAGCCGGCCACAGTTATGGGGACATAACTGTATTCTTAAGGGGGGGGAGGATGTAACACCCGAGAAAAACAAATTCAAATTGTTTTGAACTACGTCATGACTTGATCCCTTCACAGGGTACGTAGGCAGCTTGGAGTTAATTTCTCAGTTCAGTCACAAAATAAATAATAAAATAAATCGCAAAATAAATCAGACAATGAATCACAAAATAAACTATAAAATAAAATCACAAGATCAATCGCAAGGACGATAGGACGAGTTGGAACCAATTTCGACTAGACTAATTAGGGCACGGAAATGTTACGAGCGATAAGCGAACTCGTAACAAGTTTAAGGTAAAGATTCCGAACCGGAGATGACCCGAGGAGTCGAGCTAACACGTAAAGGGTAGAAAACCGATAGAGGAAAGGAAGAAAAGACCCGACGGAACATGCGGACCGCCGAACCGGCCGGTTTGGCCGGCCCACGCCCGCCGCGCGGCCACCGCGCAGGAAGCGGAGTCGCGACTCCAGGCCTGGCACGCGTGCTCCGCGCGGGCAAAGGCGTAGGTGCGCGTCACCAGCGCGCCAGAGGTGCTGAAAGTGTAAACTTTCCTTCCATGGCGATTTTCTTGCCAAAAACAACACCCCTAACCATGGCAACCGAATCCCAGCCTTAGGGAAGGCAATAGGACGGTAATAGGGCGTCCCAAACCCTAGGTTTTCAGAAACACTCAAGCCTCCACTCTCAATTTTCGCTCCAAGTTCAAAATCCCTCCGAATCCACTTTCCGGCGAGCATTCCGGCGACGACGAGGCAAAAGGAACCAAGCCCTGCCCTCTAGACTCTTGGTAAGCTATGGTTTAATGTTTTAGTTTGTCCATACCACTTAGAAACTCGAAATCTAACCCTTTTCCTTTACTACGATTTCACATCGGAAAACGAACAAAAAGCGATCGGAGAAGTTGGCCGTTCGTCGCAACCCTAGTACGTCCGGAAACCCATTCCAGCGACTCAAATCTCTAACTAAGTAAGTTAAGACCTTACTCACAAATTCTTGTGGTTTATTGTTGTTTAAAACTCGAGATCTAGACCCGTAACAAAAATCGATTTTCAAAAACCCTATTTTCGTCCAATTTCAAAAACTCGCCTAAAATTCGACCTTCGGGAATTCAAACCGAAAACGTTCCTAAGACTTTATTCTATCTTGTGTCCAAACTTCAGCCATTGACATTAAGATTTGCTATTCCAAATCTCGCCGTAAACTTTCTGTGATAAACCGAACGTTTCAAACTATTGACAGATTTCATTACTCAACTTGATGCATGTTTTTCACCCGTTTTGAGAATGATTCAACTTTGCATTTCTAAACAAAAATGGTAGATAAATGTTTCTAGATTATGCATATAAAATTTCATGGATTTTGGAGTTCATTTGCTATGTCAAATTGGTCGAATTTCAGAATTGTTTTAAAAGCCCTTTGGAGTCCGCGCATGAACAGTGTGTTGTGGTCGATTTTTGAGCATCTAAAATTCATTATTTCCAAATTTTTAAAACATGAAAGTTGTTCATTAATGTGTTGTGTATCTCCTGTAAAAATTTCGGATCAATTGGCTTTGAAATGAATTTTTAATCGGCGTCGCACGAACCTGTGACAAAATGAGTTTTTGAGACAGAAATTACCTTTTGTAAAGAACTCAAATTTTGACTCACTTCGAAACCTTATTTCCAAAAACTTAAAACATGAAAGTTGTTCGTGTGTGTGTTTTTGAGCTATTGTATGAATTTCAGAATTTTTGGTGTAAAAATGAATTTTTAATTAAGAAAGGCGTAAACTGCGTCGAATCGGATTTTTCGAACTTGAGAAAACTCGAACTATGAAACGCGAAATCGAATCTTTTGATCGCTGAAATACGAACTTTCGAAAAATCTCGTGCACTAGGCTGAGCCAATCTTCATGCTAGTCATTATCTTTGAGACTGCCTCGTTAGTGGTCTCCTTACTATCTGAGATTGCCTCGTTAGTGATCTCGCGCGCTGTGTTTTGGATCGCCTCGTTAGTGGTCCTACTATCTTTTGAGACTGCCTCGTTAGTGGTCTCCCATTGTTGTGGACTGCCTCGTTAGTGGTCCTATGTTGAGATTGCCTCGTTAGTGATCCCCCGGTATGGTGTCCTCTTCTTAGTTTGCGGGATAAATTATAAAAGACTTGTGTGAGTGTTAATTACGTTTAAATTTTATTTACCATGTTTTTAAATTATGCATTTAAATTATGTCATTAAATTTTGTTTTTAAATTTCGCTTTTAAATTAAGTCTTTTAAATTATGCATTTTCGTCTTGGATAAATTAATCATGTTTTCCGCTGCGAATAAAGTATGGATTTTTAAAGTAATGCATGACAAGTGTATCTTTGGATTTAAACACATGTAACCCTTTTAAATTGTTAGTTAGGGATTAACTTACTCGGTATATTTTTATACTGATAAACCGTTATCATTTTTCTTTTACAGAGTATGTCGAGTGACGCATTGCATATGCACTTGGGGGAAACCATTATGGACATTTTTAAATTCTGCATCGTACTGTTTTTACCGGGTCTGTTAAACCCGAAGATTTGGCCATGTTGGCCGTGATTTACATTCCACTGCATTTACTCTATTTATTTTCGCGCATGATGATTATTACTATTGTATTTTGAATTAAGTATTATAAATTTCCGGACTAAATCTTGAAATGTTTTAAATCTTTTTACGTACCCACAAGCCTTGCATTTCCTTAGTGAGCTCGGGAAGCCGTGTCTTGCTAGGGAGATGTGGCGGTGACATCCCGGCCTGGGTTATCAAATCCGGGGTGTTACAATTGGCCAATGAATATTGCTGAAAGGAAGCATGTAGGTTTTTGTCAGAATTCGCAGACAGTAGTGGCCCAACTGGTAGCGACACTGCCATTTTATGGTTTCTGCTGTCTAAATTCGCTCCATCCGAGTAGTTGGGAAATTGGAAAGCAGCTGTTTGTATTCCACCTGATTACGCTGCCACCCTTTTTGGCCTCACGGCCCCCTCATTCTGTGTCACGCGTTTTGTTTAAACCCACCATTATATTTTGGGTTGATTAATTTTACACTTCCATATATCTTTATGCATGATATTATTATGTAGCTACTGTGGTTCATAATATTTTGGGATCCTTCCCTTGGACATTAGAAGTCTAGATTTAAATTAGATATCGCATATTAAACTTCTAACAAAAATTCAATTATAAAATCCGGATCTGAGTAAGGGATAAATTCCTCAGTTATGTCTAGTTCATACTTTGTCAAGGGTTAATTTCTGGGAAATTAGAAGCAGAGTCAGCGATTAGGTCTCTTCTAGACCGAAAGGGTTTGTGTTCTTATTGAGAGTCTCGTACCTGTTTAGGGAATGATTTTCACATTTATTATTTTCCAAAATTGCTATGTGTTGGGAATTTAGTTTTAACTATCACACCGAGATGGGATCCACTTGGATTCAAATACAGTGAGATAGATAATACTAGAGGAACAACACGTAGGCCTTGGTTATTTTTTAAGATAGGGTTGAGTTCCTTTCAACTGCTATCCTCTTCTGCCAAAGCCTATTTTCGAGTCCTGGGTGAGTGCATTCGGAACAAACTAATCTATTAGTTCGTTTCATTAGTTTGTATCTCATAACCACCCGGAAGAAAGTGAACACTGAGAGCGGTTCACCGAGATTCGGGAATTCTTGATCCACATCCAGTCATCCTGATTGGGGGCTTTCTTTTACTAACAATACGAAGCTTTTGAAACTTCCGAGTAATAGAATTTTAAATGCTTTCTTTACTGTTTTCTTTTAATTTCTTTCGTAGAGGTCACTCGGATGTGTCTCTAGATCTTCTAATTGCTACTAGGACTGAGAGTTATGGGATAGTTCAGGGTTTGATTAGAAACTTTGGGTGTGACGCGGGGGAATGATGGCAGTACTTGGCAATTCAACTAATGACTTGACAGGTGTTGCTTGACCACCACAGATGAAATATCATACCCTGGCCGGGGCAGTTATGAATCTGTGATATCTTAGAACTTGTGGTCTTAAGAACATGTAAACTCACACCGTAAGTACCTGTCTGTTAAAGGGAACATGGTGCTGAGAGCATGAGAATTAGCTTTCTGACAGTATTATCCCAAGCAAAGATCTGTGTGTAAAATGGAAGTTTAATTATGTTTTATCTAAACCTTGTCCAATCTTTATTCTTTTCTCTCTGTCTATTCTGTCATCATTTTGAATCAGCTTCATAGATACTATAGCATAGATTTACAGCTTTTATTGTTTTTGTGGAACTATTTCCATCTGCCCTTTTTATTTAATATCAGCATGTTCTTTAGCTCATTTAACAGCTTTCATAATATAGATTAAATTCAGTCATGTAGTTGTTAGTCCAACTCCAAAACCAATTCGAGCAATACGAGTGGAAAATCTAGTAAAACGACGTGGGACCTGCTTCTATCGCACATCCTCCAGTGAACGATCCGGTCTTACTATAAATTACTGCAATTTTTGACACCGTGCGCTTTCGGGGACACAGTTTCTTAACACGAGTAATAAAAACGTGACAACTTATAAATATATTCCTAATCCCAACTCCATCTTCATAATTTGGTTTCATTAAATAAAAATTGAAAACCAGGATTATTATGTTTCAGAAAATACTCATATAGTGGGAACTTGTCAAAAGTCTTATGGCAAGGATCTCCATAGCATGGAATTGTCAAAAGTTTCATGCCGGGGAGTTCCACAACGCCATTTGAGATCAAAGTCTCCCACATGAGTAATAAAAAGTGGAATATATCCTTAAACCCCTTTCCCAAGAATCATAACTCTTTTCATTTAATAAAATCAAACTTGACATACTTTATAAAAGTACTCGTGTTAGTGAAACTTGTCAAAAGTTTCATGGCGCCGTTGCCGGGGAGGATGCAGCGCCGTTTTCTTAGAGAATTACATTCCTGATTGCTCATAGTTAGCTTATATCTATAAATATGTATACACGATCGAACCAATTCTAACCTGGGGAATATGCAGGTACTGTCATAGCTGAAACCGTTGTTCTATGCAAAAGAGAAAGGAGACCCCAGCCGAAATCCCGTTCAACGCACAGATCGAGAAAACAGCTCGTCGTCTGAGAGCTGAAGCTAAGCAAAGGAAAGAACGGGAAAGGCAAGCACTACTCTCTCCAAGCACAAGCAGTGACATCTCAGACATGGCGGATAACCACGGTATTCCCCCAAACATACCACCTAACCCACCACTCCAAAATATCCAAGAGGACCCAGAAGACGTTGATGACGAGAACTTGGAGGATCCCCCTCCTCAGATCATACAGGGAGGTGGAAACCCACCAAATCTCGAGCAACAACCCTTCGAAGTACCTCCACCAAATCCCCAAAAGAACCCTAATAACCAAAATTTCCAAAATGACCCTAACTTCCAGAATCAGCAGTATCAGAATCCCAACCAATTCAATCCAAACCAGTATAATCTAAACCCGCAAGATCACAATGATCCGAGGAATTTCTATCCCAACCAGAACTTCAACCTACATGACCAATATCAAGGACAATATCAGGGACAATATCAAGGAGGCCCAGGAAACAATCAGCAGCCTGCTGCTGCTGATTACATGCAAGTTGCAACCAATCATAGAACCATACTTGAACGTGCCAGGCAGAGCACCAATTGTGGCCAGGAACTTCGAACTCAAGCCTGCTTTGATCAACCTGGTGCAAAATAGCCAATTTGCAGGGGCTAATCATGAAGATCCGCATGATCACTTGGCGACATTCTTGGAACTCTGCAACACGATCAAGAATCAGGGCGTTTCTCAGAACACCATTTGGATGATGTTGTTCCCGTTCTCATTGTGTAGTGGAGCAAAAACCTGGTATAAGTCATTGCCAGTAAACCAAAGGAGCACATGGGAGGATATTGTAAGGAATTTCTTGGTGAAATACTTCCCAGAATGGAAGGTGGATGAAGGAAGGTCAAAGATCTCTGAGTTCAAAATGAGGCCTGAAGAATCGTTGTATGATGCAAAGGAGAGGTTTATGAATCTGTTGAGAAAATGTCCTCAGCACGGTTTTCAGGGATGGGAACAGTTGAGAAAGTTCTACAATGGGCTGACACACGCATGGAAGCATATGTTAGATGTTGCAGGAGGGCAACACTTGTTGCACATGCCTATGGATCAAGCATGGGCCAAAATTGAAACAATGAGTGTGAATAGGTCCGGATTGAATGATGAGAGCACTAATGATACCCCTCCCCGTGGACTTTGTGCTGTAGGTACAGCGGAAAATACAGATATTGAGAAGCTGCAAGAGCAAGTGGCGGTCTGTGAATCAAGGAGCCGGCAGCTCTGCTCAAGGACAACAAACAGATATGATTTGTGGACTGTGTCAGGGTGCTCATGCAACTGACACATGTGAACAGGTCGTATCTGAAAGCTGTAATTTTGCAGGAGTTTTCTCAAACAGACACCCGAATTTGTCATATTCCAACAACAATGCCCTCAACTCTCACCTTCTGAACAAGCCACAACAGTTCAACCCTCAGCAGAATCAAGGATTTAATCAGAACAGAGGACAAAATTTCCAAAACCAAAACTTTCAGCCTCAAATCCAACAAAGACCCCACCAAAATTTCCAGCAGCCTAGCCAAAACTTCCAGAACTTCCAACCCCAGCCACAGTCCATACCTAATCAGGGCCAGTGGAACCAGAATCAGAATCGGAACCAAAAGCCTCCATCAAGGCTGGAAAATCTGATGACTGATTTCATCACAAGTCAGAAGGAGATAAACACACAGTTGCAGGCCTCCATCAGAAATGTGGAGACCCAAGTAACTCAGATGGCTAGTTAAATGCAAAAACGGGACAAGGGAGCATTGCCGAGCGCAGCAGAGAAAAACCCACAGTGCAAGGCAATCACTTTGAAATCTGGAAAAACATTGGCTGGACCGAAAGGAAAGGATGATATGGAAAAAGGAAATGAATCTGGGAAGGACAATGCTGCTGATGAAGAAGCAGATGATGCAGAAAGAGAAACAACCAATTTGCAGACTGAAGCTGCAGGAGACAAGGCTAAAAATGGTAAAGGTGAAGGTACAATTTTTGACCCTTCACCGCAAAAACATTTAGATGATAATGAGTATATGCCAAGGGTGCCATACCCTGCGCGTCTTAAAAATAAGGAACAAGATCTTAAATTCAAGAAATTTCTGGAAAGATTGAAAGCTGTTGAGACCACTATTCCCTTGGTCGAAATGATTTCAGAAATGCCCGTCTATGCTAAATTTCTTAAAGAAATGATTTCAGGAAAAAGGAAATTCGACCAGGATGAAGTGGTGGTTGTAAACAGCAGCTGCAGTGCCATAATCCATAGCGTGCTACCCGAGAAGAAGGAGGACCCAGGCTGTATCACATTGCCAGCCCACATCGGAAAGACAAGTGTCGGAAAAGGACTATGTGACTTGGGGTCGAGCATCAACGTTATGCCACTCGCCATGGCAAAACGTCTTCACTTGGGAGTAATTGAGTCGGTTACAATGAAACTACAACTGGCAGACCGGTCAATCACTCATCCCGTTGGGATACTGAAGGATGTGATCGTCAAGACGGGAGGAATACTCTTTCCTGTCGATTTCATCATTCTTGACATAGAAGAAGACTATGAGATGCCACTGATCCTAGGCCGCCCCTTCCTTTCAACGGGCGGTGCACTGATAGACGCACGTTCAAATCAAATCAAGCTCCGTGCTGGAGAAGAAGAGCTAAATTTCAACATGGGCAAGCTGCAGAGGTTTCTGCATGAGGGAACTTGTTCCACACTTGATGTAATAGACTGTAGGAAAGCGAGAGAGCTAGACTCTGACAATGAGATTGTAATGATGATGGATGATGACTATTCAAAGCAGGTACTGAAGCCTGCTGGCTAGGAGCACGAAGACTGCAGCGCCGTCCATTTCGCTGATCCCAAAACTGGGGATTTGGAGGAATTTGATGGTGCCGAGTTCCATGACGACGCCGACCAAGAGGAGGCGGATCTTGTGCTGATACAGGATCCGACAGGTAAATATGAATTTCCCCCATCTAATTCTCGCAAATTACTTCCTTCAGTGGAATGCCCACCAGAGCTTGAACTAAAAATTTTAACGGAACATCTTAAGTATGCATTTCTCGCAGAACATAAAAAACTACCGGTAATTGTGTCAGCTAAGCTAACACAAGGTCAAGAAAATGCTCTGGCGGGGGTGCTTAAAAATCATGTGCGTGCAATCGGTTGGACCATTTCTGATATCAAAGGAATAAGCCCTTCTGTTTGTATGCACAGGATTTTAATGGAAGAAAATTTCAAGCCCTCGCGTCAGCCCCAACGAAGATTGAACCCACCCATGCAAGAAGTAGTAAGAAAGGAATTGATCAAGCTGTTAGATGCCGGTATCATATACCCAATTTCTGACAGCAAATGGGTTAGTCCTGTGCAGGTTGTTCCCAAGCGGGGTGGGATGTGCATAACCAAGAATGAACAAGGGGAGGAAATTGCCCCACGGCCGGTCACTGGATGGAGAGTCTGCATAGACTACCGGAAGTTGAACGAAGCCACTCGCAAGGACCATTTCCCTTTACCTTTTATCGATCAGATGTTGGAACGGTTGGCGGGAAGGGAGTTTTATTGCTTTTTAGATGGTTATTCAGGTTATAATCAAATAGTGATCGCCAGTGTGGATCACGAAAAAACAACTTTTACATGCCCCTATGGCACTTTTGCCTATAGGCGCATGCCTTTTGGTTTGTGTAATGCACCTGCCACTTTTCAACGTTGCATGATGTCTATATTTTCCGAATTTATCGAAAAGTGCATTGAAGTTTTCATGGATGACTTCTCTGTATATGGAGATATGTTTGAAGAATGTCTGACCAATCTTGCAAAAATTTTAAAGAGATGTGAGGACACTAACTTGGTTTTAAACTGGGAAAAGTGCCATTTTATGGTCACTGAGAGCATAGTGTTAGGTCATCGCATTTCACGTGCAGGCATTGAGGTCGATCCAGCCAAGGTCTCCATCATTTCCAATCTCCCTCTCCCCAATTCTATCAAGTCGGTTAGAAGCTTCTTAGGGCATGCCGGTTTTTACCGGAGATTCATTAAGGATTTCTCTAAAATTGCCAAGCCGCTCACTAACCTTCTTTGTAAAGAAAATCCCTTTGTAATAAGTGAAGCGTGTGTCCAAGCCTTTAACACGCTCAAAACAATGTTAGCTTCTGCTCCAATTGTGCAACCACCCGATTGGTCACTGCCATTCGAGGTAATGTGTGATGCGAGTGGTCTTGCAGTAGGTGCAGTTTTAGGGCAACATAAGGATGGGAGACATTGCGTAATTCATTATGCAAGTCATGCCTTGAATGAAGCCAAAGTAAACTACACCACTACAGAAAAAGAGATGTATGATGTACTCTTTGCATTCGACAAGTTCAGACAATATCTGATCGGGACAAAGACTGTAGTGTACACTGACCATAGTGCACTCAGATACTTGTTTAGCGAGATGCAAAGCCTCGTTTAATCAGGTGGGTGCTGTTGTTGCAAGAGTTTGACATTGTAATAAAAGATAGGCGAGGTCGAGATAATGGTGCTGCTGATCACTTATCTCGATTAGAAAATGATAAAAATGACAAAGCCGTTAATGAAGAGTTCCCGGATGAGCAGTTGTTCGCATTACATTTGCATGATCAAGCGTGTCCATGGTTCTCCGACATTGCTAACTTTTTAGCATGTGGGATAGTTCCACCATTCCAGCAGAAATACAAAAGGGCAAAATTCTTCAAAGAAGTAGTAAACTACTTCTGGGAAGATCCCTTTCTGTTCAAACACTGCGCTGATTCAATAATCAGACGGTGTGTGACTGAGTCTGAGGCTTACCAAATCACCAAGAAATGCCATGAATCTGAATATGGAGGTCATCACGGTCCTACTCGAACTGCCCACAAGGTACTCGAGTGTGGCTTCTTCTGGCCTACTATTTATGAGGACTGCAAGGTGTATGTGAAAGCCTGCGACAGGTGCCAAAGATTAGGAAACATCTCCAAGAGGGATGAGATGCCTCAGAAAGGGATTCTCGCACTTGAGATCTTTGATGTATGGGGCATTGACTTCATGGGACCGTTCCCACCATCCTGTGGAAACTACTTTATCTTGGTAGCTGTCGATTACGTGTCCAAATGGGTAGAAGCTGTCGCATTACCAACCAATGATGGTAGCCAAGTCATAAAGTTCCTCAAGAACAACATTTTTAACCGATTTGGCATACCTAGGGTGATAATATCTGATGGAGGAACACATTTTGTTAATAAATCCTTTGAGAATCTTATGATAACAACTGGAATCCTCCATAAGATAGGCACGCCTTATCATCCTCAAACCAGTGGACAAGTCGAGGTATCAAATCGCGAGAGCAAACATATACTCGAAGCCACGGTTGGGATAACCCGTAAGGATTGGGCACGTAAGCTCAATGATGCTCTATGGGCATACCGCACTGCATTCAAGACTCCCATCGGGATGTCCCCTTATAGGCTTGTCTTCGGAAAAGCTTGTCACTTGCCTGTAGAACTAGAGCATAAAGGTTACTGGGCCGTAAAAATGCTTAATTTTGATCCAAGAGTTGCTCAGGGCAAACACAAGTTGGACCTCAATGAAATTGAGGAAATACGTGCGCAAGCTTATGAAAGCTCAAGGATTTACAAAGAGCGGACCCAGAAGTTGCACGATCGCCGGATTAAGCCTAAATACTTCTATGTTGGCCAGAATGTCTTGTTGGTTAATACTATGTTGAAGCTGTTCCCCGGAAAGCTAAGATCCAGATGGGAAGGGCCATATGAAGTGTTGGAGGTGTTTGAGAACGGTGCAGTCAAGATCCGAACTGAAAAAGGAAATCAGGTGGTGAATGGACAACGTTTGAAGGAATATATAGGACACTACGATCCGGAGAAGGAGAGCCACGCAGTGGCAGACCCGGCTTATGTTCAATAAAAACAGCATTAAAATTATAAAAATTTCATTTTATATATTGATGCATTGTTTTAATTCAAAAACAGAAAGTATCCAAAAGTCAATTAAACATTTAAAGTACTAAGACTCTAAATATGAGGATGTTGATAATTGGAGAAAATTTAACATGGGTAACTTATTTGTCTTGCAGAAACCATGGAACCACCAAAAAGAAGGAGCAGAAAAGTACAGCAGAAAACCAGGTTCCCGGTTGGATTGATCCCATGAATTTAAGAAAATAATTCCGAAAATTAAAGCAATTTAAAATCCGGAATAATTTTTGCAAACAAGTGAAATTAATCCAACCTATCTTATGCAAGTAGGATTTTATTAAATCAGCCCATCATAACATAAAATGTTTTGGACTAAAAATTTTCTGGGTCCAAAATAAATAAAACCAACTGAGGCCCAATTCCATCTACTCGGGCCCAGTCCGCAGAATTTTGAAAATTCTGAAATCTGAGTGTTGACGGGAGTCAACTTAGTTACGACGCAGTCCTTAATTACGACGCTATCCTAGTATAACGTCGTAGTAAATGGATAGCGCTGTAGTACCCCTTCGTCTCACTCCCGATCTACGACGCTACATTAAACTACGATGCTACACCAGCGTCGTACCAATAGTATAGCGTCGTAGTTGACTTTTTCCCTTTATTCCAGTTACGACGCTGAACCCACCCTACGACGCTAGTGTAGCGTCGTAGGACAAGTATAGCGTCGTAACAGCATTTCTCCCGCCTATAAATACCCCAACCCTTCTTCTTCCCCATTTTCACTCTTCACTCTCTTCTCCCAAACCCCCTTTTCCTGAGAAAGAACGCACAGTTCTTCTCTACTTTTCTTCAACCAAAATCAAGGGGATACCATGTCCAGATTTCTCCGACTCTTTCCAAACTTAGGACCGATGCCTCCCTCTCCCCCAAGGTAGTAAGATCTTTCATTTCCCCTTCCCATTCTCGACCCCCCCCTGTTTCTGCGATTTTAGTTGGCATTTTGTGTGTATACTTGTAAATACCTTTTATACAGCGTAATGTGCTTTGTTTGTTTTCTTATTTTCTTATTTTTGGTTTTGTTGGCTTTCGGTTGTGAGTATGGGAGTATTTTCGATTTTCTCTTGGTACTGCCTGTGTTGACCGAACATGTTGTGAGAAGAGGATGTTTGATTTTGTGCTGTTGTTAAGAATGTTTAAAACTTGTGAAGCTTTTGATTTTTGAAACCCACAAAACTTTTGGAAAGAACTGTTAGGGTTTGAAATTTTTGAAACCCAAAACTGAAAAAGTGAACTGATGAGCATTAGGGTGTTGTTTTGAGCACCATGATGTTGTTAGTTTAGTTTTTCTAAGATCTTGACAAAACTCGAGTATGTATTTTTGTTCAAACCCTGTTGAGGTTTAATTTTGTGTTAATAATGATTCTTGCTTGCTGTTGTGGACAATGGGAGCATTCATTTGGGTGTTCTTTTTGGCATATCTGTAGCAGCATGGCAAAATCTTTTAGGAATAAATGTTTGCTTGTTTTTTGAAATATGGTACAAGCACCCAATGGGAGCTTACCACTTTTTCAAAAGAAAGTGACCTTTTTGAAAAAGACAAAATAGTAAGTAGGTTCCTTTTTGAAGATTGACCAACTTGTTTTGTTCCTAATGGAACATAAACCAGTGTAATAAAATAGCAGTATCTTCTCATCATGTGGACTGCTATCATTTAGAAAATTCCAAAAATTGGGACCACAAAATCCCATCTTTTATTAAATAAATTTGGTCAACCCTTTAAATTAAAAAAAAATGATTCCTCCTTATTTTTATCACTTGAACTGCCCATTTCTCATTTCCAAACAGTTCAAGTTGAGCAGTTCCGAGCCGCCGCATCATCAATTGCACATTCCTCGATTCGCGTTCCATTCCATTCCATTGCACTTTCAACAATCACCTCGGGATTGTTTAAAAATTGGGAAAATCGAGTTTTTGGGCCTTATAGCCCATTAAAAAGATTTTTGGTCTTTGACCATTTTTGTTTTACCTATGCTTTATATTAAAATTCAAGTTGGAAATTTAATAATCTCACATCTAGAGCAAAGCTCTAAATGTGAGGATGTTGGTTTCCAAACCTGAATGATTTTTGAGAAAATTATAAAATTGGATTCATCACCCTCTGTCTTTTCAGGAAAAACAATTTCCAAATCCCGGACCCAGTGCCCGGAGGGACCCAGCTGCTGGACCTTCCACTAGAGCTGCTAGGAGAAATTCTCTCCCGAATCGGGGAGGATGAGATGAAGGAAGTGTTCAGAGCTAGGGAAACTTGCACGAAGCTGAGGGACGCATGCGATCTCACCATCGTCTACAAGCGGTGTGAACTGGAACTCTCCTCTGTGAAAATGTGGCAACAAAGTATTCGGAGGCAGAAGGAGGAATTTCTGCAAAAATGCATAGAGGCAGAAAATTTCAACCTTCAGATCGTCCCGGCAATAGAAGCATTTACAGGAGGGGATGAAGAGCAAGCCTGCGAGATGCTGCGACTAGGGATAGAGGATAATCACAAAGCGTCAATCTTCGTGCGAGGACTGATGTTGTTAAGTAAGCTGGATGAGAGCCAAGTGCTTCTAGGGATCAAAATGATCGAAGAAATGGTAACTGATAGGTCGGTCTTTGTCTACACGTCCACCAACACCCTCGAATGGCTGGCAAATAACCTGGACTCCCCTGGTCTATTCCATGGCCAGGCAGACCGAATCTACTGCCCAATGATGGGGGCAACCCTGGAAGAACATAACGGCTGGTGCCTGCGTTGTGACTTAACAAGCTTTATCCACTGGAGCATATTCTTCTTTCCCTAGGAGAGGAATGGAAGAAGAATGAATCCTAAAATGCTTTATTTTATTTTAATGTAAACATCATATGAGGGAATTCTTCTTTTGTATGCAGGTTCGTACTAATTGCATAAGAATCTCTTGTAAATGATGTGATTTATCGCTTTCCATGAATGGAACTCAAGCTTTGAGATCCGCGAACAACTTTTATTTGTTTATTCTCTTCTTGAAAAGATGTCTGACAGTCCGAGATGAATAAGTGACTGCCAGGCCAAAAATATGCTGTTGACATACTCCGTATGTCAGCAGTGCCTCTTTACCGCTTTAAATTTAATAACCAGCAAAAAGTATGCATAAACCTGCTCTAAATTCACATGTTGAATTTAGGCTCGTGATTAAATTTTCAAACTTTTAAATTGGGATAATGTAATTGAGAATATGCATGACATGAATTTCTAAGGTTTTGAGCTATAAAAATTTAATGATGCGATCAGCTTATTGGGTAATAAATCTTCATGTTGAAAAATTTTGATTGAATAAATTGTTAGAATCAAGCTTTGATTAACTTTTAGAATATTGTATGACATGAATCAATCCAACCTTGTGAGATTTGAGCCATGAGTCACTTTTACTCATTTATTTTCTTTGATGTGTGAATCAATTTGAATAAAGGAAACTAGAACTTGCAATTGGGACCGATTCAAGACCATGCCATATTCCCGAAATCGAGCGTATGATCGAGGCACCTAGAAAACCCAAAAATTTTGGCATTCTTTTGAAATCCAAACCCAAAAATATTTTTTCCTTAGGATTAACCAAGTTGAGCCTTTAAGCCTAATTTTTCTTTGAAGCCCTCTATATCTTCCTAGCCTACAAAAAGACTAGAAAATCAAACCCAAGTGTGCAATAATGAATTCTGTCAAAAGGCATTAAATTTATGATCATCAAAATTGTATTAATCGGTATGCTATGAACCGATTCAAAAAAAAAAGAAGAGAAAAGAAAAGAAAGAAGTTGAATCCAACTCAACACAAATAAATTGCAAATGACAAAGCAAATTAGACCTAGTCTAATGTCATGCAATAGAAGAAGAAAAGCAACAGAAAGAGGAAAATATTGATGATCATAAATTTTAAATAAAAATGCCAAGTTATGATAGAATAAATTCTTGCCACTTCTTAACCCAATAATTTCCCTTTCCTACCGAATTTTACAACCGTATGCCCCATTATAACCCTTAAATAAGACCTCATGATCTTGATTTGAGGAAATGAGCCGGCGGCGAGTAGGTCTAATTGCAAGCTTATGGGATAATTTAATTAAATTTGATTTTGAGCGTTCAATGATTAAACCCCAGCTGAGAGTGAGTGAATTTTCCGATTCTCTTATATGTGAGGCTCTATTTCATGAATTATGTTCGTGTCATACCTTAATTCTAATTTTTAATCTTTGCATCTTTCAAACATGATATTCATGAAGGATCGACAATAATGCTTGATTTGTAGGCCCGATGTAGTGAGCAAGTATCATTTTATTAAACACTGCAATCAAGGGAATTCAATACTCGTAATTTTTTATTGTCTTATCCCAATCCAAAAAGAATGTAATTTATGAAGCCACGAAAATGAATTGAATATGTAGAGTCCGTGTTCTTAGGAACATTGACTCTGACTGCTCGGGGACGATGAGTTTTAAATGTGAGGATGTTGATAATGGCCAGAAATGTCCATTATTTTCAATTCATTTCCGTGTCTGAAACAGGCATTTGATCGCATTCCGGTCTTATATTAAATAAGAAAGCAGTAGAATTGGACTGATTTATGCATATTTGTAAAAATATTGAGCTGGTAGAAAAAATGCATAAATATGTAATTTTATTACACATTTATGTAGAAAAATCCAAAAACATGAGAAAAAGAAAAGAAAAGAAAAAGGAAACAAAAAGATGGGAAAAGAAATGAAAACCCACAAAAAGTCAAACTTTTCAGGTAATTACGACGCTAGCCACAACTACGACGCTAAGCATGTATAGCGTCGTAGCCGAGCACAGCGTCGTAGGCAGAAATGAAGACAGAACCTTGAAGGAAGAACTACGACGCCGAGCATAGCGTCGTACTCAAGTGTAGCGACGTAACGGAGTATAGCGTCGTAGGCTGTCCATTTAGAGACAAAGAGTGTTTTGAGATGGAAGACTACGACGCAATACCCATAGCGTCGTAAGTGAAGATAGCGACGAAGCCAAGTATAGCGTCGTACCAAGCTGCAGAATTCAAATTCAAGGGCCTGGAGGCCCATGGGCCTAGGGTTTCTCGCCTATATATAGAGGTGTTGACTCCCAGGTCTTGTCACTTCATACATTCCACACTTGAAGGCAACTGGAGTTCTTGAGAACAGTGTAGGTTAGTTAGAGTAGTTAGTTTTGTTTTTTTTTTTTTGTATTATTTAATTTATGCATCTAGTTTAGTTTAATTTTTGCATAGATTAGTGTTATTTTGAGACTTTCAGTTTAGTGTAGCCAGTTTTATACCTATTTCAGCTTTGTTAAACCCTTATTTAGGTTTGAAATACCCAAATGATGGGTATTATCAAACCATTTATGAAAAATGGGAAGTTAAGCTTCAAAGAGTCCCAAAAACATGAAATGGAAATGATTCCATGGATTTACTTGCTTTATTTTGGTTTATTGACCATTAGGTCATCTTATTTTACTTTTGCAAATGGGTTTTCTGTTTTCTTTTCTTATTTTTGGTTCTCATGCATATCTTTTGTGGTTGAAAACCCTTCTTTGGGTTTGTGGTTCATGGGTGTGTTTTAGCTTATTATGCCATGTTTTTCTCTACATTTTGGCTTGCTATTTTTTGCTTATTTCATTACTGTTCTTATACTAATGAACCATGAACTTGAAAACAGGGTTTGCACTCGCATAGATTGCATTACCCAACCAACAACACAAACTGAGTTAGCTACGACGCTAACCACTCTACGACGCTATCCACTGATAGCGACGTATGGCAGAGTTTGGCGTCGTAGTTACTTCAGAATGTGAACAAAATTTTGCCCTACGGCACTAGACCTACGACGCTATCCACTGATAGCGTCGTAACTTTTGTCTAAGGTTGTAGGACCCCAAAACTCTTTATTTTTCATAAAAATCTACCTACGACGCTATGACCACGACACTACCTTAGGATAGCGTCATAATTTAGTGCATAACGTCGTAACTTTCCCTTTTTCTAACTCTTCAGAAAATCCACCTACGACGCTACACCTACGACACTATTCTAGGATAGCGTCGTAATTTAGTGTATAGCGTCGTAGCACTTCTTCCTCTTTAAAAACCATCTCTCCTCACTACGTCGCTAAACCTTACGCCGTAAACCACGTTTAACGTCGTAGGCCATGCATAGCGTCGTAGCACCTCAATTCTAAACCTCATGTACGACACTAACACTATGACGCTACCTTAGGATAGCGTCGTAATCATGTTCAGCGTCGTATATAAACTCTTTAAACACCAAAATTCTACCTCTATCACCAATCCATGACGACGCTATCCCCACAATGCTGTCCTGGGATAGCATCGTAACATCTGTATAGCGTCGTAATTGGCAGCTTTGCCAGATTTTCCATTTCTCCATTTTCGTCATTAATTAATTGAACCCTTAAGTTAATAATTAAAGATCATAATTAGCAATTATTAAGATTGATAATTACTTTGATTAAAGGATCTTTGTTCAATTCTCCCTAAAACATTTTTCTATAAACAAAACATTAATGCCTTAAGCAGATAATCCGGACTATAACTAATTATGGAGTGAAGGATTATTTAAGACATTAATTATGGATTGATTCCATAACCTTGCATGAGAAACCAATGTCTCTCATACAAGGCACTGTCTTTATTTCTATTTTGGTTTATCCTTTTTCGTGATGTATGAACACACAGTGAGAGATATACAGAATAATGTTGGCGAACGGTCCCCTCACCGGGAAATGAAGTAGCCCGTAATTTGTATATCAATTACTGTTTGTTATTTTGCATGGTTTGGATAATAACTAACAAGGTCAGGCTAACGGTCCTTTCACCGGGAAATGAAGTAGTCGCTTGGTTAATTACTGTCCAAATACAGTTTTATTCTCTTTATCTTAATTCCTAAACCCAAATTCCAATCTGTACTATAAGTTGGTTAATATCTGTCAATATTGGCCAATGAATATTGCTGAAAGGAAGCATGTAGGTTTTTGTCAGAATTCGCAGACAGTAGTGACCCAACTGGTAGCGACACTGCTATTTTAGGGTTTCTTCTGTCTAAATTCGCTCTATCCGAGTAGTTGGGAAATTGGAAAGCAGCTGTTTGTATTCCACCTGATTACGCTGCCACCCTTTTTGGTCTCACGGCCCCCTCATTCTGTGTCACGCGTTTTGTCTAAACCCACCATTATATTTTGGGTTGATTAATTTTACACTTCCATATATCTTTATGCATGATATTATTATGTAGCTACTTTGGTTCATAATATTTTGGGATCCTTCCCTTGGACATTAGAAGTCTAGATTTAAATTAGATATCGCATATAAAACTTCTAACAAAAATTCAATTATAAAATCCGGATCTGAGTAAGGGATAAATTCCTCAGTTATGTCTAGTTCATACTCTGTCAAGGGTTAATTTCTGGGAAATTAGAAGTAGAGTCAGGGATTAGGTCTCTTCTAGACCGAAAGGGTTGTGTTCTTATTGAGAGTCTAGTACCTGTTTAGGGAATGATTTTCACATTTATTATTTTCCAAAATTACTATGTGTTGGGAATTTAGTTTTAACTATCACACCGAGACGGGATCCACTTGGATTCAAATACAGTGAGATAGATAATACTAGAGGAACAACACGTAGGCCTTGGTTATTTTCTAAGATAGGGTTGAGTTCCTTTCAACTGCTATCCTCTTCTGCCAAAGCCTATTTTCGAGTCCTGGGTGAGTGCATCCGGAACGAACTAATCTATTAGTTCGTTTCATTAGTTTGTATCTCATAACCACCCGGAAGAAAGTGAACATTGCGAGCGGTTCACCGAGATTCGGGAATTCTTGATCTACATCCAGTCATTCTGATTGGGGGCTTTCTTTTACTACCAGTACGAAGCTTTTGAAACTTCCGAGTGATAGGATTTTAAATGCTTTCTTTACTGCTTTCTTTTAATTGCTTTCGTAGAGGTCACTCGGATGTGTCTCTAGATCTTCTAACTGCTACTAGGACTGAGAGTTAGGTTTGATTAGAAACTTTGGGTGTGACGCGGGGGAATGATGGCAGTACTTGGCAATTCAACTGAGAGCATGAGAATTAGCTTTCTGACAGGATTATCCCAAGCAAAAATCTGTGTGTAAAATGGAAGTTTAATTATGTTTTATCTAAACCTTGTCCAATCTTTATTCTTTTCCCCCTGTCTATTCTGTCATCATTTTGAATCAGCTTCATAGATACTATAGCATAGATTTACAGCTTTTATTGTTTTTGTGGAACTATTTCCATCTGCCCTTTTTATTTAATATCAGCATGTTCTTTAGCTCATTTAACAGCTTTCATAATATAGATTAAATTCAGTCATGTAGTTGTTAGTCCAACTCCAAAACCAATTCGAGCAATACGAGTGGAAAATCTAGTAAAACGACATGGGACCTGCTTCTATCGCACATCCTCCAGTGAACGATCCGGTCTTACTATAAATTACTGCAATTTTTGACACCGTGCGCTTTCGGGGGCACAGTTTCTTAACACGAGTAATAAAAACGTGACAACCTATAAATATATTCCTAATCCCAACTCCATCTTCATAATTTGGTTTCATTAAATAAAAATTGAAAACCAAGATTATTATGTTTCAGAAAATACTCATATAGTGAGAACTTGTCAAAAGTCTTATGGCAAGGATCTCCATAGCATGGAATTGTCAAAAGTTTAATGCCGGGGAGTTCCACAACGCCATTTGAGATCAAAGTCTCCCACATGAGTAATAAAAAGTGGAATATATCCTTAAACCCATTTCCCAAGAATTATAACTCTTTTCATTTAATAAATTCAAACTTGACATACTTTATAAAAATACTCGTGTTAGTGAAACTTGTCAAAAGTTTCAACCACCTCTTCCGTGTTACCGGAATTGGTTCCTCCCTTCCTGCCCCCTACTTCCTCGTATCCCACCACTACCGGTTCACTAAAGTTGGCCACAATTCTGATTCTAACAATTTCCTCTCCCGCCTTCACCGTTACTGACTCAGGGACGCTCGCCCGGGTTTGCAACTCTACAAGCATCCGAGCACGATCGTAACGCTTTCTTTCTATAGTTTCCTTTTCAATACTAACTACCGATCCCCACCCTCTTGTCAGTTTCTTGAGGTTCTCCTCGCTCCACACGGAGTATGGGAGATCAAACACATAAACCCAAACCAACAGCTTACTTACAAAAACCCTATTCTCCCATTGCCTTTTCCACTGAATGTATAAACTGTCTCCTTGATCTGTAAGATATTCATCCCTCTCCTTTGGACTCCGAAACACCACCACCGCTAACATTCGACCTCCATATATGACCTCCTCGCACCCAGTATGTAGATTGTATAGCCAGTCTTGGAAAGGAACAAGCCCTTCGAGATTATGCACACGGACAACAGCTGCCCGACTTAGTTTTTCAACGTCCTCCTTCACAATTTGGAGATTAATCACGTCATCTACCCTCCCCTCCTCTTCTACCTTCTTCCCTTTTCTTTCACCTATAATCACATCGGCATATGAACGTTGATCTCTCCATGCATTGCCAAATTTAGCACCCCCCCGTCTCCGCCTCTCCATTTCAGCCCTAACGACACCACCTGCCCCCTGCCTCAATCCATTCTTATCCGAAAGCCTATCCCCCACCCTCTTCCTGCTCGGGTTTGCCCACCTAACCCATAGTTTTCTTCCCTTGAACTCGCGCCTGTTCCACTCCCGTATGAGACGTCCCGCGTCCTCTCTATCCTTGAATCGCAAGAACCCATACTTGAAACCCTTCTCCGGCCACCTTTTGACAGGGAAATACCATTCACGGACTCTTGATATCTTGTCCATCTCTTGAAATATATCTTTAACCTCTGTATCAACTGGTAGATTCCCAATGTAAACTCCAACCAAGTCCTTACGCATCCTCCATACCTCTCTCAGACTGTTTCTCTCTCCCTTGGCTTCGCTTCTCCCGTTCGTTGGTCCCTGTCTGCGCCCGCATTCCAGTCCATCCCCTGTACCCGAACTCCATCTTGGATAATTTCCACCGTCCTTGCACCCTCCGGCTGCACCCCTTCTGGCGAGAGAAAAACAGAGGATATGTTGCAATAGTTATAAAAGAAAAAAACATAGTCAAGCGAGATCTTGTCAAAATCGTCTCATCTTGTAGTTTTAGAATATCAAAATTTTATAATTTTTACTTATACACAATGTGAGTTATTAATTGTTAAAATTGTGCATTGGATTGGGTGCACAGAGGATATGTTGCATTTTCATGAGAACCGAGGAAGTATATGCTTCTAAATTTAGAATGATGCTATCACGATTATGTCAGATTTATTTATTCAAATATATTTAAAATATATATAATTTATGAAATTTACACTTACATATATTTTTATATATTTCAATATATTCAGGGTATCTTTTGTTTTTTTAAAAAAAAATATACATTAAAAATTTCTTTATTATTTGAATTGTTAGATAATTTCAGCAGGATAGGCTCGCTGCTTTCCTAGACTTGTCAAAAAAGATAAAAATTGTTAGATATAAAATCCACGCAAGATTTACAAGTATTCGTAACTAGTACTGATTGAAAATAATTATCCCATCAAATTTCAAATAAGAGAAATAATGGTAATAACCACATGTAAAAATAAGGGGAAATTCTCTGGTCAATATTTCCAATCATAAGATATAATAAATCTCAGTTGCATTTTATACTTGTGATGTAATCATTGTTATCTTGCCGAAATCTTTTCTCCACTTTCGTCTCCAAGATACCATTTTTAAGTGATCCTTCAATCGCGTGCAACACAAACTTAGAATTTTCCCAATGGAACGAAGCAGGCGGCAGCAGCAGCAGCAGCAGCAGGCCACCAGGGCCAAACTCACCGCCCTCGAAAGAATGCATCAAGGGGATTTTAACGCCGCCCAGACATTTGCTGACAGGGCAAAACAACTCTGCCCTGATTTGGAAGGCATTGCCCAGATTGCCCTAGTTTGCGACGTCCATTGTTCCGCCGCAGAAACGGTCGGCGAAATCAGCAGAAACTGGTACAAAATCCTGAAAGTCGACCCGGCAGCGGACATGGCGACGATCAGGAAACAGTACAACCAAATGGCCCTCCACCTTCATCCCGACAAGAACAAATTTCCAGGCGCACATGAGGCCTTTCAACACGTCGTGGGCGCGAAAACTGTGCTCTTAAACGAGGAGACGCGAAGGGCTTACGATAGTCGGTGCAGAAGCTTTAGTCAATCGGCCTCGGCTTGGGCGGAGGCGCTGCGCGGCAAGGTGACCAAGGTCGACTTAGGCAAGCCGTCAACAAACATTAACATATTAGAGAAACCCAAAAGAGGGCGGAAGCCGAAGAAGGGCTTATCCGAAGATGCAACGGATTGCAAGAAAAAAAAGCCGACTATTACCAGCGAACTTCCGAATTGTGCTCCACAAGAAACTGGGCCAAAAAAGCCGACTTTTAGCAGCCAACTTTCGAATTGTCCTCGAAAAGAAACTGAGCCACTTCGTCAAGAGGGATCAAGGCTTCAAACGAATCAAGTTCCCGAGACTCAATTACTCCATCTAAACCTGGAGTACTCGGCGCCACAATACAAGGAATTTGACAAATTCAGGGGAGAATCATGTATCAAACCAGGGCAAATCTGGGCAATCTACGATTCAATCGACGCCCTGCCAAGATTCTACGCGTTGATCACCGATTCCCTGTCCCATACATTTAAGTTGACAATAACCTGGCTGGAGCCCTACCCCGAGAACAACGAAGAAGCCAAATGGCTATACGAGGGCCTGCCGGCGTGCTGTGGGAAATTCAAGCTTGGGGAATCGGAGACAATTGAAAATCACAAGATTTTCTCGCACATTGTGTGTTGGAAAAAGGAGATTGGGCTGGAGGGAGTCTATCAGATATATCCGCGCAAGGGCGAAACTTGGGCGGTTTTTCAGGACTGGAAGATGGAATGGTGGATGGATGATGATCCGGAGAAGCGTAAAGGGTTCAAATTTGAAGTGGTGGAGATCATGTCGGAGTTCGACTGCAAGAGTGGGGTGTCGGTGAGGTTCTTGGACAGGGTGAAGGGTGGTGGTCAGTTTGCAGGAGTGTTTGGACGGCGACGATCGAGTGGTGGAAGTCGAGGACTGATAGAAGCAAATGAACGGCTGAGATTCTCGCATAGAGTGCCGTCAGCGGAGCTGAAGAGGGAGGGATGTGTGAGTGATGATGATGATGAAGTGTATTTTGAGCTCGACTGTGCTGCTTTGCCCAGTAATTTGATGGATTGTGAAAGATTGGGTGCATGAGTAATTGAACGGCTCAGATTCTCGCAAATGATGAAATGAACGGCTGAGAGTCTCCTTGTACAGTCGTAGTAGTAGTATTAGTTTTGTTTATAGATCATGTGACAGTTTAGACTTTAGAGTCGCCCACTTGAATGTTTTGGTTCTCATTTGTATATGGGCATTTTGGTTTAGATTTTATATTAGTACCTCCCTCTGTACCATATACCATATGAAATCTTTTCTTTCATTTCTGCATACAATTCAATACACTTTTTAAATTGTGAATATCTCAAAATATATATAAGTAAAATTTATGTAAAATATATATTCTAAAACTATACGATTAGACGAATCGAACAAGACCAAACTCGATTATTTTTTTCAAATATATACTTACAAAAAAAAAGGGGGAATGGTCTTCTTTTTCTCTATTCGATCAAGAGAAAACCCCACCCCGATCCTAATAAAAGGGATTGAACAATGAACAGTGTCAAAAAGTCAAATGAGACATTAGAGCTGTGACGGAGGGAGTAATATATAGGGCCTGTTTGGGAGTTTAGCAGATAGCAGAAGCAGATAGAAGATTTGACCAGCAGATTCGAGCAGCAGATATGATGAGCAGATTTGACCAGTAGATAGTAGTAGCAGATTTCATTAAAGATGTTTGGTAGATTAATCAGCAGATAACATATTTAATAAGTAAAATAACATATAAGGACAAATATTAGTTTAATTAAATAGTAATTGTAGTTTAAAGACGATGAGAGATGAGAGAGAGAATTGAGTATTTTAGTCTAAGCAAATCTGCCACCCAAATATGCTTGAGAATGGAGCATATTAAATTTTAGCATATTAACCCAATCTGCTCATAAGATATGCTAGTTTAACAAACACCATAAAATAGCAGATTTAGTAGTCAAATCTGCTAAAACTAGATATGCTCTCAAATCTGCTGCCATCCAAACAACACCTATAATACTGTAATGCTTTCTTTCAAAGATGATTGCATTATTTATTTATTTATTTATTATTTTCTTGGGATAAGATGATTGCATTATTCAACAATATAGTATGCTAATCTACCTTATTTGATCACATCATTCAACAATTTGAATTTGGGCCAAGTGGAGGCCGGATATGAAGTATAGTTGGGCAACGTTTACTCATCTTCTTGTGGGCCTTCTTTTGTTTGGAAGAGGCAGTCTTAGCCCATATTTTGATGGATTTATTTATTTATTTATATTTTTGACTTTTATTTAAAATAAAAAATCTTATGTTTTCTAATAATATTATTTTTATAAATAGTTGAGTTATATACAGATTTTTTTTTTCTTTTTTTCACATTGGAGAAATTATTATAACTTGTTTGAATAGATTTAAAATTATCATTTAAATATAGTATTTTTTTTTAAAAAAAGCGAAAGTTATACACATTTGAAAAAAATTCATCCAAATTCCAAACATGTTAGACTTTTAGTCTTGGGTTCTGTTTTATACCCTCACTTTTGGGGTTCTGCTACTTCATTAGCCTTCTGGCATAAATGAATCAAATTATTTTTATTTTTAAACAAGGAATAAATTATAAATGTACATATCCTAAAATAATATCACCAAACTAATCATGCTTCTGGTTGGTCTTTTTGAAGGAACATGTTGTATATAGTGCACATTAAAAATGGAAGTATGTACTGACATGGACATGGTGTAGCCGCCGTTGATTTGTTATATGAATAGTATAGATGGACTGTTTGGCCTGGGTCGAGCCAAACACCTTTTTCTCATCAAGGGAGGCTATCGGAAAACGATCAAACCGATTACGGGTCCGGATTAATAATAATGCGCCCAAACTTGACTAATTACGCCCAAACTTGACTGAATATTCTTTAGAATTGAAATGGCAACAAGATACAATGGGGAATCTACCTGTTGTTAAGAAACAAAGGTGAATTCACCGAGAAAAAAGGAACCAAACTGCCAGTTGTTAAGGAACAACGGCGGACTTGGAAGTAAGTAACCGCTATGAGCTAACTAAGCTAGATTCTAGGAAAGCGAGGTAAAGGAAAGCACTAAAGAAAAGCAATAAAGATACAAAAGAATTAAACTTGATAAAGAAATTTGGGGGTTGGATTGATCTCTCTTGTTTCTGTGCATGGCATCCCCTATTTATAGCCGGAGCTGAGGTAACCGCTCTCCGGCCGATTCCTTTAAGCCGAATTCCATCTTCCTCTCACTGGTTGATTTAGTTTCGGCTGTTTTGGCTTCATTTCAGCCGAAATCTCCTGCCTCTGGAACATTCTTTCGTTTGGTCTCTTGGATCGTTCGGCCCTGTTGATTCTAAGCCCACTTTCTTTAAAAACTCTTCCTTGGCCCATGTTCTATGGCCCACTTATTTCTCTCGCGGCCCACTATTTCATGTGGCCCCAACAGATGCCCTCCTTACTTGGGCGGATTTTCGTTCGTCTGAAAAGAGCTCAAGTAACTCCCTCTCGCTCTTTTGACGGTTATTTCTTCTTCTCGGAGGTTCATGTCATCATTACCCTATTTACGTAGTCTGTTCCGCCTTCGAAATAAAACCGTCCTTTCAACTCCCTTTCCCTCTTTTCTCTCTACTCGTCTTCTCCGATGGATTCTTCTTCCCCCACTGTTCTTTCTTCCGACCTTCTCAAGGTTGAGAGCTCATTTGCCTCTTATTCTGCAATTCGTCTTCTTCCTTAGGGCTTTTATACCCTTGGTCCTTTAGGCGTTCCCGACGATATTGACGAATGTACTGCTCGCATTTTTGAGAACCGCTCTATACCATTGTATACCTCCTGGTTTTTCTTCTAAGCTTTTTACCCCATCTTTTGCTAATTGGCCTCCGGCTTCTCCTGATTACGTGGCATGGTATCGTCATCTTGAGCCCCATTGCCGCGAATCCTGGTCTAAATCCTATACTCGTTGCCTGATTCTTCTTAGCACCATGTCTTTTCCGACGGACCTTCGTCCGATTCAGGCCCTCCTCTGTTTTTGGAATTCTTCTATGAATTGTTTTGGCTTCCCTTGGGGTATGATGACCCCCACTATTCAAGACGTGAAACTCCTTTTGAATCTCTCCGTTCGTGGGGATAACCTCGCCATTGCATCCCAGCCTAAGGAGAAGAATACCAGTTTCCCTTCTAGCAACACCTTCAACAGCTGGATTCTTACCCACCAGAGTGATTCTGCTTCGCCTGATCCGCATCCCTTGGAGCCGCTTTCTTTTATGATGTATTTTCTGACCAAATTCTTTTGGTGTACCCCTTCCAAAGGAGTTCTCCTTGAGACACATTCTTTAGCTTCTGCGATTCTCAACCAGGTATCTCTTCCGCTAGCCGATTTCTTCCTTGCCCACCTATATGCTGGTATATCGGCTACTGTTTCGGGCTGGGAAAAAGGCCTCCCCGATAAAGCTCGCGTTCCTTTATGGTTTCTCCATTTATGGTTGGTTTGGCATTTTCGTGATGTCTCTGGTTTTCCCCCTCATGATATTCGTCCTGACCACTTCGTGGGTCCTGATCTCTTGGCGACACCCCTTCCTGCTATGTCGATTCCACAATGGATCGGTTACTTTTTGGGCCGAACTGCTGATCAAGCCTTTTCTCAATACTCTTACTGGAGAACTGATTTTGCTTGGGTGAGAGAAATTGCTACCACTCCTTTTGGAACTCCTCTTCCTGTGGCTCTTGCTCAAATTTGGAATAGATGCATACTTTCTCGCCCGATCTTCAATGGCTCTACGTCTTTGCCTAATGCTGCTATTCCTTTTGAGGTCTACAATCCTCATCTAGTCAGTCGTCAGTTCGGCTTCGGCCAAGACTTAGTGGAAGCTCTTCGGGCCGATAAGCGTCTTAATCCTTCTTCTACCCGTAAACAGTGTTCCCTTTATCACCAGCGTTTAATCGATTTTAAGGTGCTGAAGTTTCATGTTCGCCCTGGACTCTCTACTTCTCGTTTTCGGCTTTGGTGGGACGGTGTCGCTCGCACCTTCTTTGGTGCCGATCTCAATTCACTCTTGCGGCGAGGTGGCTTCTCTCCTATTCTGCCTTTCTCCTCTTACCCTTTGTCTTCGCCGGATTCCACTCCTCAGCACACCCTTGGCTCGCCTTCTTCTTCTCGTCCAGGTACATCTCTTTCTTGATTGTTGTCTTCTTTCTCATCTTTTATTAACTACTCGGTTGTTATTTTTGAACTTAGATGCTCTTCGTCCTACTACTTCGGACCCTGGCCGAAAGAGACCCATTTCGTGTTCGGCCCTTTTTGTTAGTTCTCTTCCTCCTGCCCAGACTAGGAAGCGTTCTTCTCGCTCACCCCTTGGCAGAGTCCCTGCTACTCACCTTATGGTTCACTACCTCATTCTTTTTCTTCTTTATCTCTTCTTTGTATACTTTTTTTTTCGACTAACCTCTTACTCTTCTTTTCGTCAGGTTTCTACTGCCTTACCATCGTCCAGCATTTCCCACATTTCGACTGTGGCTTCGGATCCCCTCAATACTGAACCCCGTACGTCGACTGACAACATTGCTTCGGCTACCACTGCTGGTCCTTCTTCGGCTAATCCTAGGGGATTGACCCCAGACCCTACTCCGACCGATCCTATCGTTTCTCCTTCGATCGGTCCCCTCCAATCAACTGGGGATCCTGCTGCGCTTTCGTTCTCGACTGCTTTGGGCCTTCCTAACCCTGCCCCTGGCGGGACAGTTGTTGATGTTGCTCCCGTCGATCAGGTTCCTCCATCTCCGTTCCCTGATCGTCATATGTTAGATGAATTCTTCTCTCATGTACCTTCGGCTTCTCTCCCGTCGGACCCTTCGGCCCATCTTGGAGATTGTTTGGGTCAATTATGTAACCTGATCGCCAGGCAATGTAACGTGAAGTTTGTCAACCCGAAACCGATCCTTATTCTTTTATCCCATCTTGAACAGCATTTCCGCGAAGAGATGGTTTCATTGAATTTGAATGCCCCTCTCCAGCTGATTATGAAGTCTGTCCTCTCTTTGGATCAAGAGCTTGGAGCTCATTTGATAATGCAGAACAGACTTGCCGCAGAACGTGAAGCTGCAGCTGCTTCTCGAGCTATCTTTGACAATTATTCAGCGGAATACCGAACTCAAATGAACATCCTTTCCGAAATGGAATCTCAGGAGTGTAAGTATTCCGAGGACCTTTCTTCGATTCGTTTGGAAATAGCCAAGCTCCAATGGAAAGAGCGGGAACTGGAATCAGTTTTGAACCAGACTTGGCAAAAATCGGCTGACTTGAAGCAATCGATTAAAGTTCTTTGTCAATCAGCCGAAGCCCCTAAGGCGAAAATCTTGGATTCTCAGCGGGATGCTTCCTACCTAACCACGCGGTCCAGCTTCAATGACTACATACTTGGCACTTTTCAGGAAAAATGGGCCAAAACTCAATTTCTAGTCGGCCATCTCGATTCGGCTATCAAAAGCCTTGGTGGGAAAAGCACTGCTTATGTCCTCTCTCCGCTAACTTTATTTCCTTTGGAACCCTCGGAGATGGAGACTTCGTCGTCGAACGATGATCCCTCCTCTTCCAGAGCTCTCGCAGGTACTTTATCCTCTTTTTTTGTCATTCGATTATTCTTTATGTCCCTTTAATTCATCGTCCTTTTTCTTCTGCGCATCCAGGGAAATCCGGTGTTCCTTCCGGTGCTGATTTGGCCACCGATCGTACTTCTTCCAGCAATGTTCCTGGCCCTTCTTCGACAGCGGACCCGGATCTGATGATATCTGCAGTTAACCCTTCTATCGACGCTCTTCATGGATTGGACGATGATATCCATTTTGACGACAGCGAGGATCATTAGTTCCTCTTTTTTCTTTTCTATATATACAAGCCATTGTTTTGTAGACTTTTGTCATGGATTTGCCTCTTTCCTGGATGTAAATTTCGACTGTCTTTGCTTAGTTGTATTTCGGCCAACTCCCTCTTCATGAATTGTATCGGCCGAAAAATGTAATTATGGATACATATCTTTTGCTTCCTGCAACTATGATTCGTATCTTTCCAAATCCCTTATTTCTTGGTCTTCATAATTACTAACTTCTGAATGTTAGCAGCTTTTATTGGGAATCTGCTATAACGTCTTCCCATGAATAGCTTTTAATATTGACCGTTTCCTCTACCGAGTACTTATCCTTTTCCTATAAATACCCGGCCTTTGTTGATGTTTATCCATCACTTCTTCAGTTTTTGTTTTTAGCAATATGATTCCCCTTCTTTCTTTACTCGATCCTCTGTCTCCGGTGCCTCCGTGGTTTCTGAATCATGTACTCTCACAAGGATCTCCAGATGTGGTACGAAAATCTTTTGTCCATGCAGCACGAGTTCAGCTAATATCCCTCCCACCATGTTCGTTTGGGCGAGGATCTCTACTGGTTATTCCAAATGAAGGTCTCGACGGCTATGCGGACATACCTCTTTTCTACTTTGCGGTTGCATATCCAGTCGGACCTTATCTAACGGGGAACCCACTTCTTTTTGTGGTTTCCCCATTCTCTTCTCCGTTCCACCACTTTGGGTGACTTCCTCGCTGCACTCCTACTTCTGTCTGAGATAGTGCGGAGGCTGCACTTGAATTTGACTTTTACCTCTGGGACGTTGTACTTAGGGGTGGCAAAAATCGGGATACCGAAATACCGATACCGTTACCGTACCGTACCGAAATTTTCGGTATGGGTAAAAACCATACCGTTGCCGATACCGAATATTTCGGTATACCGAAAATCGGTATACCGAAAATTTCGGTATCCTTTAATAGATATCGTTGCCATACCGAAAATTATTCCATACCGAATTTTCGGTTTTTGCCGAAAAATACCGAAAAATTGACATACCGAAAAGGCCTGTTTTACCGAACTATTACAACCCAAAAGGCCTAAAAACTATGGGATTACAAAACTTCCTCACCAATACATGTTTCACTCGAAAAATCGAAAAACAGAAACAGAAAATAGAAGCTGAAGACGTCCCCAAGAGGCTGCTGCCTCGGCTTCGATGGACAGATTCCGTCCCCAAGAGGCTGCTACCTTGGCTTTGATGGACAGATTCCGTCCCCTCCGTTTGTTGCTCCTTTCGGCCTCGTCCTCTAGTCCAGCTTCCTTTATCAGATTTCAGATCGGAAAGCCTCCGAGTCTACTGCCAAGCACACAGCCTTCACCGGAAAGCCACTTTCCGGCGACCCTAACATCTGTGGCTCTAAAAAGATGAAGACGCACCCCTACCGAACCCCCCAAGATCCGGTAATCCCAAGTGTAACCCTCACACCGCTCGGCCCATAACCTCACTCACTCACTCACTAATTTAAGTCACAAAGAGTTAGAAGATGAAGTAATGAAGAAGACACAGCAATAGGTGAATGGAGTAATCTGGTGATGGGGGCGCCGCACAGGAGAAAAAATGGAGAAGAATGAGGGTTAAGTTTTTAGGGCACGGCAGACTTGATATATATATTAGGGATCAAAATGGGTTGGGCCTCAGCCATGCCATCATGGGCCAGAGTGACATTGGGCTGGGATACAAAAAATGGGCCACCAAAATTAGAAGTATTTCGGTATATCGGTATACCGAAATACCGAAAATTCCGTAAGATGCATACCGTTGCCGTACCGAATTTTTCGGCATACCTATATTTCAGCATACCTAAATTTCGGTATACCTAAATTTCAATATTTTTCGGTAATTTTCGATACGGCAAGCTCGGTATACCGAGTTCTCGGTAAATTTTTCCACCCCTAGTTGTACTATTGGTTCTAGCATTCCCAGGGGCCGAGGCTAGGTGGTTGGGTTAATCGGCGGCGCTGCTGTTCTGAAATCAGTGGCCTCGCCATCGCCGATATCTCTAGGCGGCATTTGTATAAGGCGGGGAATCCCCCAGTTCCTTTTCTTAGGACCTTTCCCTTGTATATGCCTCCTTAGCATAGGATGTTTCCCTTGTATATTGTAATTTCGGACTATCGACGCCGTTTTCGGCCGAGGTAGCTCCTCTTTGTAATCTTTCGTCCGTGCAATAAAATCTTTATTTTCTGTTCACTTATTGTTGATCCCAGACTGAAGCATAATATTTCTTCATGTATCTCGCATTTACTGGATTTGACATTTGCTCACCATTTTCGTCAACCAATATGTATGCTCCATTTGGCAATTTCGTCTGAACAATAAATGGTCCCTCCCAATTGGGGCTCCACTTACCTAATTGGCCATCCTTTTGTTTGGGTGGCCATATAACTTTCCAAACTAAATCACCGACTTCAAATTGCTTAACACGAATTCGCTTATTGTACCAATCGGCCACAATATCTTTGTTTTTCTGCAAATTTTCAAAGGCTTGCACCCGATCGGAGTTTACTTCCAATAATTCATCTTTCATCGCACAATCATACTGTCAGCTGACATTAAATCCGCTTGGTTTGTTCTTAAAGTCGGCACTGTTATTTCGGCTGGAAGTACTGCATCCATACCATAAGTCAGCCGAAATGGTGTAAATCCAGTTGCTGAAGTCTTAGCATTTCGATAAGCCCACAATGCTTCGGATAACTTTTCATGCCACTTCCTTGGTTGCTCTTCGATCATTTTCTTTATAATTCCTATTAGCTGCTTATTCGTGGCCTCTGCTTGCCCATTCCCTTGTGGATATTATGGTGACAAATGCACAATTTTTATTCCGTACTCTTCTGCAAAGGCCTTGACTTTCTCTCCCGCAAATACAGTTCCTCTATCCGTTAAAATCGCCTGTGGAATTCCGAATCTGTAGATCAACTGCCTCTTAATAAACTCGATTACCTCTTCTTGCGAAATACTAACATATGCTTGAGCTTCGGCCCATTTCGTGAAATAGTCCGTTGCCACTAGCACGAACTCATGTCTTTTCGACGAAGTGGGATGAATCTTTCCAATGATATCCATAGCCCATCCTCGAAATGGCCATGGCTTGATCATTATATATAGTTCTTCGGCCGGTAACTTTTGAATCGGCCCATGCTTTTGACATTCGCGACATCCTTTGGCATATTTCTCACAATCAACCCCCATATTCGGCCAATAATACCCCAGCCGAATAATACTCCACTTCATCGATTTTCTGCCCGATGTGCGCTGCATATTCCTTCGTGAACTTCTCCCATTACTCTTTTGGCATCTTCTTCTCCAACACACCTGAGTAATACTCCATCAATGGCTCGCTTGAAGAGCAACCCTCCTATCACTACGTAATCCATCGCCTTCCGCTTTTCGGCTGGATTAGCTTCGGATGAATCCTCCAACATTTGTGCTATCTTCTTTATCCAATCGACCTTTTCTGTTTCGGCCAAATGTATTTCCATATTTCCTTCTATCGGCATCAGCCGATATCTGGCTGCATGTTGAGCCAATTCGTTAGCTAATTCGTTCTTCTCCCTTGGGATGTATTCGATATACACCTCGTCGAATTATTCCAACAAACTAATTGCTTCTTCGTACAATCTGATTAATTGAGAACTTTTGACCAAAAAATCTCCTAATAACTGCTGAATAACTATTTGCGAATCTCCTCTGATTATGATAGCTTTTACTCCTTCTTCTATTAGTCGTTGTAACCCCGAAATCAATGCTTTGTATTCGGCTTGGTTATTCGTATAGGAATTCGGTAATTGCACGAAGTACTTATATATCTTACCCTCCAGCGTATGTAGAGTAAACCCTGCCCCAACTCCTGAGGCGGCTTTGGAACCATCGAACATCATTATCCACGGATGCATATATACGATTCCTATTTCGTCTATTTCTTTCGGCCGAATTTGATTTCCGATATCGTCGGATATTGGAAGTATCGCGTGATCGGCCAAAAAATCGGCTACAACTTGTCCTTTCATAGCCCTGAGTGGTTGATATTTCAAGTCGTACGCATTTAACTTCATGGCCCATTTGGCCATTCTTCGGCTACTGATCGGATCATTCATCATAATTTTGACTATGTGAACCGAAGTTACCACTATCACTTGCCGTGGTTGAATATAGTATTCTAATTTCTGACATGCATGATAAAGACTTAAACACAATTTATGAATCGGCGAGTGCCTTAATTCGGCGTCCCTAAGGATTCGGCTTAGATAGTAAATCGCCCGATCTCTTCCTTCATCGTCTTCTTGGGCCAACAACGCTCCAATAGACTCTTCAGCCGCTGCTATATACAGCTTCTATGGTCGGCCTAAAATTGGAGGGACCAACACTGGTGGATTCATTAAAGCTTGCTTCAATTGCTCAAAGGCACTTTGTTGATCGACTCCCCATTCGAATTCCTCCTCTTTCTTGAGCCTCAGTAAATCGGTTAGTGGTTTCGACTTCCCGGCCGCATTTGCCAAGAATCGTCTCAAGAAACCGATCTTCCCAAGGAATTTTTGCAGACTCTTCTTATCATGTGGAGGCATGGCTTCTTGGATAGCTCTGGTCTTGTTTGCATCAACTTTTATGCCTTTATTATGTACCAAGAACCCAAGAAAATTCCCTGCTTGCACTCCAAAAGCACACTTGGCTCGATTCATTTTGACTCCATGTAGCCTCATTCTTGCGAATACCCTCCGCAAATCGTCCAAGTGCCTTTCCATATCTTTGGATCTGACCATGACATCATCGATGTAGACTTCGACGCATTCTCCTATTAGATCATGAAAGACATAGTTCACGGCCCTTTGATAGGTGGCTCCTGCATTCTTCAACCCGAACGGCATCACTACCCATTCATATATCCCTATAGCTCCAGGGCATCGAAATGCAGTTTTATGCACATCTTCTTCGGCCATAAAGATTTGGTTGTATCCAGAGTATCCATCCATAAAGGATAGCATCCCTTGTTTTGCGGCCGAATCAATTAACAACTCGACAATAGGCATCATATATTCATCTTTAGGAGTGGCTATATTAAGATTTCTGAAATCAATACAAACTCTTAATTTCCCATTTTTCTTTATTACAGGAACGATATTCGACAACCACTCTACATATTTAGCTGGCCTAACGAATCCGGCCGCTAACAACTTTTCTATTTCTTCCTTTATTTTCGGGACTATTTCGGGCGTTGCCCTCCTGGCCGACTGTTTGTACGGCCTAAATCCTTCTTTGATTGGTAATCTGTGCTCCACAATCGATCGTTCCAATCCTGGCATCTCTGTATAGTCCCACACGAAGCAATCCTTGAACTCAATTAATACTACCTTGAATCGGCTTGTAATCTGCTGATCTAGATTTGCACTCAACGGGATCTCCCTCGGGTGCTCATCTGTACCAATATTGATCATTTTCAAGGGATCTTGGGCTTTGAAATCAGGTGTTCATTTCGGAATAGCATCCACGAGTTCGCTCCAACTGGCTTTCTCTTCCGAAGATCCGAGTTCGGCCGACTCGAACTCGATCATTTGTTTCGGTTGTCCGTTCATCATTCACTTTGCTCATCAACTGGCCGTTTGTAGGCTTAATATCTGACCTCGAACCCCAAATCTGTCCAATCGCACTCAACGACCTGCGGGTATCGCTCCCCTACCACTGCTAGGAATGGTTGTATGGGCTCTTCATATAACACCGCATCAATTCGACCGGCTGAACTGACTGGAAACGGAGGCTGATCACCATCTACTTCTTCAACTGTGCTATCCTTTTTCCAGAACCACAGCTTCTGGTGTAGGGTTGATGGCAAACATCGGGCTGTATGAATCCAGCATCGGCCTAATAGGGCCGCATACGGGACTTCTGCATTCACTACAAAGAACATAGTCGGAATCGAAATCGTCCCGACTGTCACATCCACTAGAATACATCCTTCGGCTGCTGTTTGTGCTCCCACGAAACTCAAGACTTTCATCCTTGTGGGCAGCAGATCATCTTTGAGTGGCCTATCTTCGTCAACGTAGATAATGGCATGATGTTGACGGTTGCTCCACCATCAATAAACATTCTTCTGAGCGGTCTCCCATTAACCCAACCTTTGACATACAAAGGCCTCACGTGCTGAGACATTTTTGCAGTTGGAGGCAGAATCGTGCTTGGTTGAGCTTCGGGGACAAACGCTTCATACCCTTCTTCGACTACTTTTTCTACTTCGGCCTCAGGCCGAAATGCTTCAAGTTTGGCGAAACAGAAGTCCACAATGGGCTCCTCTTTGCCAAAGTATTCTCATTCCTTTTGACAGAAGATCGCTGCTGGTTCTGAATCGGACCAATATTCCTCATTTACCATCGTGGTCGTTGCTACCATGTTCGCGCTAGACCCGAAGTCAAACTTGAACTGCCCGATTGAAAGTGTGTCACTATTCGGGACGATGTTCGTTTTCGGCTTCCATTCCCTAGTTCGGACTGGTCTAGGCTTCCACTATTCTTTTACTTTCGGCTGTTCGTTATCGGCCTTTAGTTGGGTTGCTTTCGGCCGGAATTCAGTCTTATTTTTCAGCCGATCTTGTTCTTCTTTCGGCTTCCTTTCTTCTTTCCCTTCGGCTGATTTCAAACGAGCCGAAAATACTCTATCAAGGATTCTCCCTTCAGATGAAGAAAAATCATCTGGGAAATCCTCTTCCATATGCATCATTTCGTACTCTTCTTGCTCCAATGCGCTGGCTGCTTTAAGCCGCTGCATCCTCCGTTTATAAGTACGATACGATCCCTTTCCTTTCGGAGTCTTTATCTCCCCTGCCCTCCAGGCTGAGTTCTCAAATCGGCGTGGGCCGAAATGCCTTTTCTCTGGGGAATTCTGAACCCATCGGCCTACCTGAGTATTCGCTGGTGGCCTTCTGAGTTTCTTTATTTATGGAGATACAGCATCTTCAGGAACTGTGATCTGAATCACAGTCTTTCCATTTTGCTTATCAGCTGTCAACTTCATTTCTGAATCCCAACCATTAGTTATAATCTTCAATGTTGGTTTCTCACTCACATCTCCGAATTCTCCCCTCTGAGATTTGTCCGATTGCTTGATCCACTCCTTAATTTTATAATCTCCCAATCGGTCAAAAACGTCCGAAATCTTCTCTTTTCCTTTCGGCGGAGATCCTAAACGTCTCCACACTCATGTCTTCTTCTGGGCCGATGGCTGACTTCCTAGTCGATCATGCACAGAGCTTTTACTGGACGATGGTTTGTCCCCCAATCGATCATGTACAGACCTATTCTGATCGGGATGCACTATCACCATGTTCGCGACAGGGAACAGATTCTTATCGATTGCCATGAGCCTGTCCGGGAACTTCAATTTCCCATCATCGACATGCTTTTGGATTAGCTTCCTAAAATGTCCACAGACCGCCGTAGAATGAGTAGCCGATCCGTGGAATCTACAATATCCGGCTTCCAATTGTTCTTTGGTTGGCTGCGGATGATTCCCTTTGAACTCCAATAATCCATTCTTCTGGCAATAACCAAATATTTCATCCATCTGAGATAGATCGAAAGAATAAAACCTCTGAGATTCATCTCTGACTTCTCCCTCTTTTTCCTTGCCTCTGACTGGCCGAAGCGCAGGACAAGTCATGGGCTTCTTTATAACTAATTCGGCCCTTGCTACTTCGGCTAAAGCAGGAATATCGTCCGTGTTGTACTCTTCCTGAACTTCACACCTATCCAGAGATTCCGCAACCGATGCGGCCGACTGGATGGGTTGTGATCTGCCACTTTGACTTCGGCTTGATTTGAAAGCCGCCTGTTCCGCCAGATAAGTCTCCATTCTTATGGCTTCGGCCGTTAATTCGGCCACAGTCCTTGGTCTTGTGACCATCAATCTGTCCTTGATGGCGAACTTCAGATTCTGCTTCAAGATTTGGATATATTCATGCTCCGGCAGCATTGTCTTCATTTGAGCTTTTACTGCGTAAAATCTCTCTATGAACTCAGTAACTAATTCTGCTGCCTTCTATTTGGTTGATGTCAGATCAACCACCGATACTTCAGGACTGGTATTATAGAATCGGTCATGGAATAACCGCTCCATTTCGGCCCAAGTGTTGACCGATCCCGCTGGTAAATTAATGTACCACTCGAACGCTGGACCTGTTAACGATAAACTGAACAATATCAACTTATGAAAATCATTTTGGGCTATTCTGGTGCATTGCGCTGTAAATCGGCCAATATGTTCTATTGTAGATCGGCCGACTTCTCCTGAGAACGTATTGAAATTGGGAACCTTGACTCCTCTAGGCAGTGGATACTACTCCTCGATGTAGTCTGGATAAGGCTTCCTGTACATCGGCCTATTCTCATGGCCGATAAGATTCCCAAATTGTGTGCGAATGATCTCAGCAATAAGTTCTCTATCAACCAGTTGTGGCGGATTCGGCTGCTGTGGAGCATATTTCTGTTGTACCACTGGAGCAGGCGGTTGCACCGCTGGTTGATGCGGTTGGTTCTGTTGCTGATCATACCTTTGCTGTGGAGGGACGAAAGGGCGTGGTCCCTGCCCTCCTAGCGGCCGATAGGCCTGCTGTTGAAAATTATGAGGATTTTGCATCGCAGGTGGTGGATTCTGCGCCATTGGTACGTGCTGCGTTCCCGTCGGATACATATTCCTCGCCAATTCGGCTCTGAACATCGCTGGCATCGCTGCCAGGATATTGCCTTCTATCTGCCGGACCAAACTGGTAACCGCCGCTTCAACCATAAATTGGACCTGATCTCGGAGCCGCGGGGTCAAATCATCGTTCGAAAACTCCTGATTGTGGAAGTTCGACGGTCCGGGGAATCCTGGGGGGAATTCTCCGGTTTCTGCTGTGCGTTCTTCCTAAATCGGCGGCAAATCAGTCCTTGCCGCCGTGTTGATTGCTGGAGTTGCTTGCGTCTCAAATGCCATTCTTTGTCCCACTAGGCGTGCCACTGTTTGGCCTGGGTCGAGCCAAGGATCTTTTTCTCCTCAAGGGAGGCTATCAGAAAAGGATCAAACCGATTACGGGTCCGGATTAACAATAATGCGCCCAAACTTGACTAACTACGCCCAAACTTGACTAATTACGCCCAAACTTGACTGAATATTCTTTAGAATTGAAATGGCAACAAGATACAATGGGGAATCTACCTGTTGTTAAGAAACAACGGCGAATTCACCGAGAAAAAAGGAACCAAACTGCCAGTTGTTAAGGAACAACGGCGGACTTGGAAGTAAGTAACCGCTATGAGCTAACTAAGCTAGATTCTAGGAAAGCGAGGTAAAGGAAAGCAGTAAAGAAAAGCAATAAATATACAAAAGAATTAAACTTGATAAAGGAATTTGGGGGTTGGATTGATCTCTCTTGTTTCTGTGCATGGCATCCCCTATTTATAGCCGGAGCTGAGGTAACCGCTCTCCGGCCGATTCCTTTAAGCCGAATTCCATCTTTCTTTCACTGGTTGATTTAGTTTCGGCTGTTTTGGCTTCATTTCAGCCGAAATCTCCTGCCTCTGGAACATTCTTTCGTTTGGTCTCTTGGATCGTTCGGCCCTGTTGATTCTAAGCCCACTCTCTTTAAAAACTCTTCCTTGGCCCATGTTCTATGGCCCAATTATTTCTCTCGCGGCCCACTATTTCATGTGGCCAAACATGGACATAATTACGCTGTTCAAATCTGGCAATTGGAAACCAAATTCCTTGTCCTCAATGACACTGAGCTCTTTATCGACTTTGATCCAGTTTTCTCCACAGTCATTTTATTTATTTTTTTATAAAAGCAACGTAATTACTAATTTACCCACTAATTTAATTATGTCCATCTATACTATTCATATAACAAATCAACGGCGGCTACACCATGTCCATGTCAGTACATACTTCCATTTTTAATGTGCACTATATACAACATGTTCCTTCAAAAAGATTAGGCACACAACGCACAATATACACAGTGGCAGGTGGTATGGCACCTGATGCATTAATGCCCACTCAATTGTTATTAATTTTTAAGCTACATACTAAGAGATGTGGAAATGACAGAAGAGCAATTCAGCTACTTATGAGGAAGAATTCAACGATGTATGAGGAACAATTCAACAACATATGAGGAATAATTGGGTTTATGTAGTTCATTAGTTGTTTGTTTGTTTACATAATTTATGTTTGAATTTAGTAATTCATTGTTTTGTGTTCGAGTTTACTATTGTAAGTTTGTGAACTTAATTTTGGTTTTATAATTATTTTTTTAAAAAATTTATTTCCTAGTTTATATGCAGGAACCATGATTTTTACAATAATTTGGTGTTTTTGTATTGAGTTGTCAGTTGTCTAACTCTTTCTCGGGTCTTGAGTTGAGTTGGTCGGGTCCATAATAATTTTTATTACATTTTGTCGGGTCTGCGGGTCCACGGGCCTGGGTTCGGGTCCTCCCGAGTTGGTTCTGTTCGGGTTCAACAATATAATGTCTCGGTTCCGATCGGGTATCAGGTCTGAAAATTTCTTTCTATTCGTGCCTTGAGTCCGGCAAAATCCGACCCATTACCATCCACATAACGAACAGCAGGTGCATAATTTTAGTGCATATTTGGCATATGCATGCTGCAATGATGGAGTATGGTATTGTGCGGACTAAATATCCCGTGCGGACAACGTCCTCTCCCGTTGATCAATTTCATCATTCAACGGTTGGAATTATTTGTAGGGTTAGTTTTGTAATTTTATTTTTTAGGTATTTTAATCTATCGCATTCGCAACATAGGTTATAAAATTCAGCGACATGGCATACACAATTCAGTGACATGGCATACACAATTCAGCAACACAATTTTATACATTTTAGGGACATAGTTCTATGCATTTTAAACGCATGTCAGCGACGGAGCCTACACAATTCAGCGACATGGTCTATGTTGTTCAGCGACAAGTCCTTTACAATTCAGCGACCTGCAATGTACATTTCAACGACTTGATATAGTATATTTCAGCGACATATTATGCATACCTCAGCGACATGTTATGCACATCTCAGCGACATAGTATAGTATATTCAATAATTTTGGTGAATGAAGAAATCATTACACATTTTTTTTGACAATTTTATCATTTTTAATTTATAGCCGTTAGATTTAATTCAACGAATGAGATTGTTGTATTGACCGTACTTTCAAATAGTTAGAAGCACCATAACCATTCCCTACAATGAATATCGATGATTTCATGATATTTTGTGATCTTTACGCCCAAGATTTTGAGTTTAATCCAAAATCTCTGTTTAAAATAAAGATCTTAAGAATAAGATTCAACAGTTTCATTAATTGGATGGAAGGAACCAATTCATATTGAGCCCTAACTTTAAACATACTGGTTTCTAACAGTTTATCATTAAATTTTTTAAGGTCCTTAAGATCTTTTTTAATGTCTTTATCATTTTAAACCAAAATATATACTGTTAGAATCCAATTATGTTACCAAAGACGAAAACGATAATGGTTTCTAACTTTAATTAAAGACAATAAAAGGATTTGAAAAAGTTGTTATATTTAAAATCTATATATCTATAAAAGTAATATAGTCCAAATTCCCCCCACTTCCCCACCCCCTTTTTTCAACACCCCCTCTATCTATTTTTCATCAATTTCAACAACTCTATATCTATATCTAATATAAATATAATACGAAATATATATAATTAAATAATAATATATACAATTATATCTAAAATCACTCACATTATATGATATGATTTCATTAAATCTTCTCAACAACTCTATATCTATATCTAATATTAATATAATATAGATATCTATATAATTAATATAACTATATAATTAAATAATTAGATATACAATTATTATATCTAAAATTATTCACATTATGTCATCATTTGAATTTAAATCTATTCTAATATTCAATAATAACTATAATATACTAATAATATGTTTTTTACATGATACTATGTGATCATGAGATCACATGATTTTATTTTATGGTGATTTTGTATTTAATTAATCAAATAATAATTTAATTAAATTATTATTTAATTAATTTAATATGTTTTTTAAATCATTATGGTCGCAAATTCTTTCATCATAAAATCATTTTGTTGGTGCAAAATTAACTATAAAATCTTTAGAATATATATATATATATAAATATGTGTTTCATCAAAATATTATAATATTTTTAAATAATTTGTATGATTATATATTTTTAGAAGATTACGTCAAATCGATTCCGTTCTTCTAATATTTGCATCCCTCCATCAAACCCCCCTATTTCTCTATAAATACCCAACCCATTTATCAAATCTCATGGTTGTGTTGAAATTATCATCCTCTTACATTTTATTTCTTTATTCTTATTCTTCCTTATTTTTTTTATGTCTTCTCAACTTTGATTTTACATTTAAACAATGTCTTTTGTTTCTTCTTCACATGCCAATATTTTACTAATATTTATTTTTTTATTGCGGGTTAATTTTTCTCTCTTTTGTTGTAATATATTCTTCATCTTGCTATTCATGTAAGAATCTTATTTCTTCTTACTCCGCGCGTGAATAATATTAGTGGGGTTTTTTTTAATGTAATGTTAAATATATGTTTCTAATACTTTTCCATTGTCTTTGCAGGATTACATGTTGCAGTATTGCAATAAAGTCATATTCTACAAATTGTTTTTGTCGTTCTCCTTTATACACTACTCAAAACTGTTAGTATATCATGAAATCTGGTGTATGTTGATTTTGTTATTGTTTGTTTGTTGTCTTTATTCGAAATTCAAAAACTGAGAAAAAAACCGAACAGTGTAAATTTGGAGATGTTCCCACTATATCTTTTATTTATGTATTGTTTATAGATTATTCCTTTTATAATATTTTGCCTTTTGGATTTTTTATATAGTTTTTTAATTGATTTAAGTTCACTATAAAGTAGAAAAACAATAATTATTTAATTAAATTAAAAATTTTGGTATGATAATCCATTAAATTAAATATCTACCACAAATTAATTTAAATTACGTTTTAATTAAGCATGTAATGTAAATATTCTACCATTATCATTTAAACCTGTCTCATAGCTGAATTTTGGAATCCAAAATCATTTAGTTTAAAATTAGGAAATAATTTATTCATAAATCCTTTTATTAATTTAAACACTAGAATGATATAATCCTACATAAATTCTATATTTTTAAAGAAACTATTTTTAAAAAACTATTAATTCATATTAAATGTATAATGACCCTACATAAATTAAAAAAATTTAATTTGATATTCTATATTTTTTTAAATATATACTAATAGTTGTATAATATAATATAATATAATATAAGAATAATAAATTCATGATTAGATTTGTATTAGCCAATTCATATCTATATGAACAATGTTAGAAGATTATTTTCAACATTATTTTTTTGGAAAGACGGCGACAGGTAACAAATAGAAATAAAATAAAGGAAAAAAAGTAGCAAAAATAGGTGTCCAAAAGGCATAAAGGAGAAAATGAGCTAAAAGCTCTAGCCCACGTGCCAGAAGAATTTGCCGCTTATGGACCGTGCATGGAGTTGGGGGAAGGCCAAAATAGTATAGAACTCTTCAAGAGATGTACTACGTTTCGCTAGACAATTCTCAACCATGTTACTTTGCGAAGTACATGATGAACTGAACAACGCCCAAAGATGCCTCTCCGGTCTTTAATCTGATGCAAGAGCAGAGCCGGGGTGGAAAGACTGGGTCAAAGAGTGTATAGCATTATTAGAATATAATAATAATAAATTAGTATAAAATAGAGTTAAAATTAAAAAAAATACTAAAGAATGCCATTTATAAATTAAGTAATGATTGCAAATATATCTAGCAAAATTATAAATTGAAAATGTAAAATCAAATATATTACAATTTTCGTATATGAATTTAGCAAATTTGACGGTAAATTTATAAATTAAGTAATGTGACCTCAAATTGATTATGCGCTAAATCAATCAGACAACAAAATTAGAAAATAGTATGCCAAGGTTGCTTAACCACTTTGTCACATTTTTTCTCAATAAGAAAATTTGCATGAACCAAATTTTATGTAATAAAATATTTAATTGTTTTTAATATTATGTTATTTCTTTTATTAAAAAAATATAAATTTTACTTCCGCGCATTGCGCGGGCGGGTGTGCTAGTTAGTTTAAAAGTAATACTTTTATTGTAAAGCTAAAGTACTATAAACCAAAATAAATTTAAAATAAAATTCGATGCCAAAAACAAATGACACATCAATCCTACAAATACAAATAAAAAATGATAAGAGTAGCTACAAAGTCTTTATTGACTCACCAACATCATGTATACATAAAAGATTTCCTCAATCTGCTTGCCTTTCATTTCCTCCACAAATACAATTGCAAAAATATTATTTATTCCGAATCTCACAATATATCCTATGTAATGGACTAGAAAAAACACTTTTCGTCCATATTCCAACATACAGATAATGGAATTCCTCCAACCTTTCAACCTTACTGCTCTTTCCCTCCTCTTCCTCCTCTCAGTGCTATTCCTCTTTAACAAAATCTGCAGCCGATCCAAATCCCCTAAGAAATCTGTAAGTTTGCCTCCAAGCCCCCCAAAGCTGCCGATCATCGGCCATCTTCACCACCTGGTTGGCCGATTGCCACACCACAGGCTTATGGAACTGGCCCAAAAGTACGGCCCTGTGATGCATCTGCAGCTGGGAGAAATCTCTGCAGTGGTGATTTCGTCGCGGGAGGCTGCTAAGGAGGTGCTCAAGGTCCGCGATCCGGCCTGCGCCGATAGACCTGAAAGCATCGGCACTGCCATCATGTGGAGCAGTGACATGGTCTTCAGCCCCTACAACGAGTACTGGAGGCAAATGCGCAAGATATGCATAATGGAGATACTTAGCGCCAAAAATGTGAAATCTTTCGAGTCGATCAGGCAAGATGAGGTCTCGCGTCTCATAGATTCGATCAGGTCTTCGTGTGGAGAATCCGTGGATATAACTAGGATGATTTTTACATATTCGTCTTCCATGACTAGCAGGGCGACCATTGGGAAAGTAGTGAGTGGGAACGACGTGTTAATTGCTAAGATGAAGAGGGCGATTGCCATGGCAGGGGGGTTTGAGGTAGCTGATCTGTTTCCATCTTCGAAGCTCCTGAATTTCCTGTGTTGGAACAAGTACAAATTGTTGAGGATGCGGCGTGAGGTTGATGCCATTCTAGACGCCATTGTGGAGGAGCGCGAGTTGGGGAAGAAAACTGCGTCTGTTGGCGAAGATATACTCGATGTTCTGCTCAGAATCAAGAGCAACAATGCTTTTGAATTCCCCATCACCAATGACAACATCAAAGGCATCATTTATGTAAGTTTGTGACTTATTTCCAAGTGAAATCAGTAAAATTTACTCACAAAATACTTCATTTGAATCTATGGTGTGTTGAAGCAGAGTTGTGCTGCATGTACAGGATTTGTTCTCAGCAGGTACTGATACATCATCGACAGTTATGGATTGGGTGATGGCAGAGCTAATGAGAAATCCAAACGCGATGGGGAAGTTACAGAAGGAAGTGCGAGAGGCATTCAAGGGGAAGAAAACAATAGAGGAGAGTGATTTGCAAGGGCTAACATACTTAAAATTGGTGATCAAGGAGACTTTGAGATTGCACCCGCCGGTTTCATTACTGCCAAGAGCATGTAGGGATGAATGCAGAGTGGACGGACACTTGATTCCTCTGAAATCAAAAGTGATTGTTAATGTATGGTCCATGGGGAGGGATCCCAAGTATTGGGACCAACCAGGGACGTTCCTACCCGAAAGGTTTGAAAACAGCTCCACGGATTACCTAGGGAATAACTTTGAGTTCATCCCATTTGGGGCGGGGAGAAGGATGTGCCCGGGTATGAGTTTTGGGATCGCGAACCTTATGCTTCCGTTGGCCCAATTGCTCTATCATTTTGACTGGGAAATGCCTAAGGGAATGGTTCCAGAGGATGTAGACATGACTGAAGCTGATGGAATTACCATTACAAGAAAGAATCCACTTCTTTTGGTTCCAAAGGTGCACAATGTTGCCTGATGGAAAAATTGATCTCCATGAGGGATTTCCATGGTATGCTAAGCTTGGAAGTGAACCAAGAGACAACAATTGAGGAGTCACCTGACCTGATGATGATCAGTGTAAAAAAAAAGGGAAATCAATAGAGAAACTCAATCCCACATCGATTAAATAATAGACTTGCATGCATTCAGTCCAGACCACTAGTCTGATGAAGATTGAAGCCCATCGCAGAAGCGAGGAACTCGCTTATTGCAATATTTGTTAGTTTACTTAAGAATATGTTCCTTCCAATGGTGTTGGAACTGTGGTTGAGAATGCAATTTTTTAGTATGTATTTGTTAAATGTGGATTAAATGTATACATCCTATGTTCTCTTATAAGTGATCATATGGATAGTGTCAATTATTTATTAAGTAAATTTAATCAAATTTTTAATATAATTATATAAGAAAAAAATAGTCAAATAAAATATTAGATTCGTCTAATCACGTAGTTTTATAATATTATTTTCTTTTTTTATATAATTTTGTATTTATATACCATTTGAATTATTAACATTTAAAAATGTGTCTTGACGGTGAAAATTAAAGGTATAAAATGAAGGGTGAAGTTAGGGTGCGACAAAGAGGAATCTCTTGATATACTGCGACCTTTCACCACCATTGATTAACTATTTAAATCAACGGTTGAGATGAACTGGAAGGGTAAAAAGTTAATTTTGCCATATTACTCCAAAATATACTTTAATACATTTCACCGACAACTTATATATATTTCAACGATTTGTTTATATTTCAGCGACATACGTAATTTTTCAGCGCTCCTTCTGTTTATTTCAGCGACATACGTTATTATATTTCTGCGACATATGATAGTATATTTCAGCGACTTGATAATATTCATTTCAGCGACTTTATAAAAGTAGAAACTCCAGTTCTTTGGTTTAATATATTTCAGCGACGGCCTATGTGTATTTCAGCGACGGACTGTGTGTATTTTAGCGACATACATAATACTATTTTTCAGCGATATACATAGTATTTTTCAGCGTAACCTTGTGTGTATTTTTGAGCGACTTGACATTATAAATTTTTTGGAAAACTTTACCCTTTTACATTTTGAACTGTTGGATTTTAAATGAATGATTGAGATTAGTGTCTTGATGTGCTGAGGATTTTGTTGATTCCACCGTAACCAATCCCTAAAATGAAATCAAGAGGCCTATAATCACATATATTTTGTTCCATAGATTTGTCACTATCTATTTTTTTTTTTTAAATTCTCTTAGGCATTCAAATATATATATATATATATATATTTATAATTTTCTTGATTTAAATCTTCTAATTTGGATACATCTATATAATAAATCATGAATACTTTGGCATGTGCAGATTGTATTGCGCTTATTAAATATACTTGATTCTTTTTAATTTTAAGGGTTATACAGTAATTATGCCTTAAGTTTTCACATAAATGTTGATTAATCATCAAGAAACGCACAGCCATCCAAAATAATTACACGTCAGCGCTGAATCATCCTACATGCCACGTGATCAATCTTTTAAATATTCTATATTTAGATAATAAATCTATTTGTTAGGATAAGAAAATCTTGAGAAAATCTTTCCATATATTTTAAAAATATATATAAATTAAAAATAAATTATAATATATTTGATATTTGTGATAAATTTAGTTAAACCAATATATTATAAATTCTTTAATTCAATAAGTAATTTTTTTTCAAATATATATTATATTATTTATATTAGAATTCAAGTCTAAAATATTAACCTAATCAATATAATAAAATTAAAAATGTGTTGTTTGGGTTTGAACACACCTTTGACGACACACATAGGTGTAAATATTTACCAAAAAAATAATAAAATAAAAAATTAATAATAATAATCTTTTAAGTAATTTATCCAAATATATATAGTTAATAAGAAATTATAATCCGTTTTAAAAATTTAATCAAAATTCAATCCTTATTTTTTCTATAAGGTTTAATTTTTAACTATATTTTTTATCATAAAAATAATTTTAATAAAAGAAAATAATATAAAGAAAAAAATTATTGAACAAATATTTTTTCTTATGAACATAATCCAGAATTTTGCATTTTTTTAGTTTCTCAAAAAGGTCAAAAATTTTATTAGTCGATTTTGTGATGTCATTTGCTGATATATTGCCAAGAAAAAAGATGAAAATTGAAGTATTAATTATATAACTATAGAACAGAACCCTTCTGTGTATCGAAGCGTGCATAACATTAAAAACATGCATAATACTTTTAATGATGTGCCAAAAATGTATTCGCTTATATATTATTACTAAGAAAAATAGGAAGACAATCATTATATGATAGTTGAAAAACTGCTAATTTTGTTGAAATTGTAAGTATAAAAAGTGGATACTTTTTTTTTATTGTAGTAACTTATTGTTCTCCACTAATTTTCTATTCAATTATCAATCACGCATTTTTGAATTCATTCTCCACAGTTAAATCATCTTCATATTAAGATAAATGATGAATATAATGAAGTATGATAGTTTGAATTCATTCAATAACAACAAATATGATTGGATATCATTGTAAAAGTGATTCATATACGGGACAGTTACAATATATAAGTAAATAAATAAATCAAATGCCATACATATTCTTATTGATGTCAATATGACTATATATTAATTTTATACATAATCACCCCCACATAAATAGTTTTTATTCTACAATATTTATATAATGATAGTATGGAATTAATTCTCTCCTATCATTTATGTTCCTATTTGAATTTGATTGCTCATACTCCATTCAGTGTGATTGTACCAATTTCAGGTGATTTTTATTTTCTTATGATGCCCAAGAAATTTTCCTTTAGTAACATAATAATATTTTTCTTCATTTTTATTGTATACTTTGGCTATTCATGTTGTGTGGGGCTATGAGTTATGAGGTTTAGTTTTATAATTAGTTGGTGTTTGTTGTCTTTGAATACAAGTTAGTTGTTTGCTTTTTTCTTCCCTTTTTTTGATCATATTTATTGGCAATTCTTTAGGTTAGTGGCTGTATATGAATGTGGGAACTTGAAAACAAAAAAATTTTGTTCGTAAGTGATCTCATATTTAATATTATAAAACTGATTGTATAGAATGATGAACAATTATATAATGGGAATAACCTGACGATTACCACCAGTATATATAGGTTGTAGTTATAGCCAAAAGGATTGAGATTTTTCGATTTCTTACCAACTAAGAACTTAATTATTTTCTAATATTTTCTAGGTCTTCTAAATAATGGTTTGTATAATATAATTAATTGAATCCATCCCTCCTACTATCTTATTGAAATTGCGGAGATTCGTACTCATGGTTTAGAATAGTCTGGTTTATTGAAATTGGTGGAACAAGATATACATATAGAAATTCAGGTTGATTATCTCGAGGTAATGAACTGATTATTAATTTTGTCGCATGTTTATGATCAAATTGATACAGATTCTTCTGGTTTCCTACGTCTATGTTATGAATTTAAAATAAGCAAACTTTATGCACAAATAATAATATGACCACAAATACTTGATTTTATTTGAAAAAAAAAAAACACCGCCCGCGAAGCGCGGGTCAAAATTCTAGTTATGAGTAAAATTGGGGTCAATTATAATTCTGACAACTCATAATACTCCATCGATTTATTTCTTTAGTTAAAGATCCAAAATAATACATTAAGTCATTTCATTTTGCATTTGTACATAATTACCGAAATCATACTTATTTTATTTTTAAAATGTTACTGGTGACATTTTAGAAAGGTGAATACACCTGTCAAAATGGCCCTGGTCCCTCTGCCGGCTCGCCCCGCAAGATAAAAAATGCAGGGCGGGCTCACCTTTTAGAAACCCGTTTAGATGCGGGCCTAACCTGCAGCGGGGCGGGCTTTGTGGATTGGGCTCATGGTGGGCGGGCCGACCCGAGGGCTTCGATTTTTTTCCCTTTTTAAAATGTTGTGTACAAATTGAATTAATATTCTTTAGTTTGAATGTTTAGTATAAAGTCATCAATCATTTAAATAATTGATTGCACATTGAATTAAAAATCTTATTAAAATTGTCTGTCTCTTATAATATTTTCATTTCATTAATTTTATTGGTATCAAGTTTTTAAGTTTAAAACTCCTTATTATTCTATTTATTAAAAATTATGAGTGCAGATAAATTTTTATTTTTTTATTGTCAATTCTTTTATTTTTTAAAATATAAAGTAATGAATTATGCCCAGACAATCTTATCTAATAAAATATAAATTTATACTGCAATGTAACACATACGATACTGTAATAAAATATAAAATCAATGAATTATGCCTAGGAAGTCTTACCTAATACAGTTCTCGCATAGACTTCATTTGCAATATCTAAAATTTTTATCAGTCCGATCATGAATTATAAAACTTTTGTAATACACAATACTAGTGGGTATGTTTGGGAGCAAGCATATTAAGTAGCATATAGCATATTGGAAGAGCATATCCTCTCACAGTTCTCTCTCCGAATCTGCTATCTGCTAACGGATCTGCTGACTCCCAAACATCCCACTATATTTTTAAAATATAATATACTCATTTAGTATTAAAAATGAAAAAATATGAATATTTTTAAAGAATTATTCAACAAACCCACATTAAAGTAATTTTTTTGATGAAAAGTGATCCCTCAGGACGTCGGCAAAGGAAAAACTAAGAAAAAACTACAGCAAGGGGAGCTTATAGTAAATAATTGTGCCAAAAAAATACATACTTAATTATTTATATTCTAAATTATTAATTATAAATCTTTTTATTTCATTTTCAATTTATACATTAAAAAATATATCAGAATCTTAATTCTTTTTACAAATAAAAAATATAATAATGTTATTTAAAGAAAAAGTCCGCATAACCCACAGCCCGCGTGTGGGACAGGTTGGGCCCAGGTATTTTGAGCCCGTCCGATTTAAACCCATCCCGTCAAGACCGAAAAATGCGGGGCCCGCATGGTCTGGCCCGTTTCGCCACACGGGCCGTCGACACCTCTAAAGGTGAAGGGTATGTCTTCTTTAAATTAAATTGTAAATGAGCTATCGAAATTATATAAAATCGGTGTTTGACCTCTAAATTCCATGTCAAGATATATAATAAGAAAAAAAATCTTCATTTAAATTAAAACTGAGAAAATTATATAAATGGTTTGTACCAAATGTAAAATAATATGGAATGGGGCTTGGCCCAGTGGTTATGTCTCCTGACTTTAAACCTTATGGTTGAGGGTTCGATTACCACCTGAACCCCTATTCCTCCCCTTTATTCTCTTTTGTAATTTGTTTCACTTGGCCTACTACATATCTTTACTGACATATGAGTGTCAATGCATACCAAAAATATAATACTATACTAAGATATTGAATAAAGAAGAGGTTAATTTTACATTTACACCCCTTGCAATGTAGGAAAATCTATTTCTGGCCACATGTTCTAGTGTGAGATCTTAAATTATACTCTACATTATTGTCATACATGCTGTTATTTTTTTGCGTATAACGGGTATCCCCATGCCACATTAGGCCCAAGACTGATCCCTCGATGATGTGGTGGTCATTCAAGGGTTGCATCTCCCAATGCACAATTCTGCATACACAAAGGCTCGAACCCGAAACCTTTGCTTAAGCTGCATAAAAGTATGTTATTGAATTTGTACGCAACATTGAAAATTTTGAAATTTGAATTTTTTTTAAATGAAATTTTACGTGCGATATTTTATTTTGGAAGTTTCTTTAAAATTTCACCGTAATTTCGAATTTTCCAAAGTTCAACTAAAATTACAAAAATTTGATTATTCATGTTCATTGACTTATTTTCATTGACAATGAATCAAGATATTTTCAATAAATATGTTGTATATTACTAACATATTATGTCATTTGATGCATATTATCATCAATATCATTTTTTTAGTATAATTTCAGGTTATGTATTTATTAAACATTTGTGAATTTCATTGTAATATTATTAATCGAGTGAAATTATAACTTTAAATTTAAAGTTCTTTGAATTTACATATAGACTTTGTTTAGTAATTAGTTATTAGCTGATTCAATTAAATGTTAGTTGTTAGCTTATTCAGTTGGCTGGTTAGGCTCATTGCTTACATTACTTGTTTCTATCATTGTGTGTGGTAAAATGGTTATTCAATCAACGTCGAAGATTAAATGATTATTGAAGATCAACGGCTGAGATTTGTCCGGATTTGAATTTTTCGGGTGCCTAAATTGGCGGTTAACCGGTCAAAATATTTTGAGAGCATTTTATTGAGCTTTTTATTTCCTCTTGGGGCATACTAAAGTTGAAACTTGCTAAGCCCATTAAATCATTCAAAGGAGGAGGAACTGTGATCCCAACATATTGAAGAAACAAACATTTTAACGGTTTCAAAAAAAAAAATTAATGTTGGGCACCACATAATCAGTATTCCAGTCTATTTGTGTGAGCTCAAATTTTTGAACACTATGGTCTGACAACATGTGGAGCCAGTGACCGATGACATTGTAGTTCTCAACAAATGTTCTGAATTAAAAAATTTAATTATTGGTCCTTTATGCACCCTCAATAAGGTGTGAGGTCACAGATCCCTGCAATTTGTTCATTGCAAAGAAACATGACTAAACATATGAACATGTCACGGAATAGTAATTCTAGAAAAAAGAGTATTAACTATAAGCTTAATTAGGTTACCCACCCTAACTAAAACTAAACCCTACGAGTTTATCTATCTTGTTTTCTCTTGAGGTGAATCAAAACCCATGAATAAAATTACACACCTTCATATTTAGATCTAAGATAAATTTCACAAAAGAAGTGAACAAATCAAACTTGAACATGCCTAAATACGTAAATGGACCGAAAATATCCGGTCCAGTTACGGTTCAACATTTTTTCCTACTGGGGGAACCGCCGAATTTTTTCTAAATAACAACTTATCAATCAACGTTCGAGATTAAAAATTCTATTGAAGATCAACGGCTGAGATCTTCCCAGACTTGAATACCATGGTTTGACAACATGTGGAGCGAGTGACCGATGGCACAATAATTCTCACTACAAATGTTCTGAATTGAATAATTAACTAGCGGTCCTTTATGAACCAACAATAAATTGTAACTTAACAAATCCCTACAATTTTCTACTACAAACAACCGATGACCAGACATCAGAACATGCCATTGCATAGTAATTCAAGAAAAAAAAATATTAACTACAATCCTAATTAGGTTACCCACCATTGCTAAAACTAAAATCCAAGAGTTTATCCATCTCGTTTTTTTAAAGTGAATTAAAAACCATTAGTGGTGATGATGATCATGCAAATAATGTCACTGAAAATGTTGCTTATATGATGTTTACACGGTTAACACATTTTCGGATAAAAATCAACGTGAACTTGATTGGTTAGTTTATTATGGCACTACCTTTCATGTTCTCCCCATAAACATTTGTTTCCCCATAAACATTTGTTTGATACATATCATGTCGTTGAAAATTACTATATGGAAATGGAAAAGTGTAAAAAATATCGTGTGCATTGTGTTGGTCAAATCTCAGTGAAATTTGATAATGGGACAACCTTATGCTTGGATAAAGTGAAACATGCGCCTGACTTAACATATTATTAGATATTTCTCTGCTTTGGATAAATCGGGATTTCATGGAAAATGGTTTTAACAGGTTCGGTGGGATCTGCATCTGGGGCTGCTTCCGGTTCACAGCAGGCACCTCCCGCTGCCCAGATTGGAGCAGATAGGATCTTGGTTGAGCCCAGATCGGATGGGGTGTAAGTGATTTACGTTTTAATTTTTTTGGGTTTCTTGTTTAATTAGAATCGATGCGTAACATAGAAATTTTGTCATATAGGATGGAGTTCACGAACGCCCTTGTCCGGAAGATCACTGATATTTACCCCATGCGTGCTGACATGAATGGGATTAGTTGGGGAAAGGTCTCCCGGGAAACCAAGGACTTCTATTGGGGCGAGTTTCAGGTATTATACAACTTTTAGAAGATATATATATATATGTTCCATCATTGTTGTATGCATCTTGATCCAAATTAACATGCAGAAAGTAGCACGGTGGGCCCCCCAGCACGCTCTGGCTGTGAGGAAGGAGTGGGAGAAGAAGAATATTGCCCGGTACTGTCTAGCTTTAATTTTACATTTAATTTCAACATATAACATAAATTGACTGCACCGAATTTGAATATTGCTAGGTATAAGGATTACACCCTAGACATACGAAAGAATAAGAAGGCGTACCCGGCGGATGAGTTGGTTGCACAGAACTGGAGACGAATTTGGGATTCGGCGGCCTTCAAGGAGAAGTCAAAACGGGGAAAGTTGAACCGACGCCGGGGACAGGAGGATGCACCGGCCCTCCCCACACATACAGCGGGCACGAAGTCTCATCTGGCCACTGCCGATAAGCTGGTATGCTTCTCATTAACATTCTTCACCTATTTGTATAAAATGAAGACTTATATTGTGCAAAATTTGTGCAGTCTGCTAATCGTAACAGGCCTATCCATCTTCACGAGCTTCATGAGCACACACATACGAGGGGACACGAAAAGGATAAGTGGGTCACACCGACGTCAAAGCGACTTCATGTATATCTACAAACTTCATCGATTAAAATATAGACTCAATTCACTACGTTGACACTAAATTATCTTCTTCCACTTGTATTGCAGGACCAATTCAATGCTGTCTCTACACAGTTGTCACAGAACCCCAACATTGGGCCTAACTTCGACCCGGATGCCGTCTTCGTCGATGTCGCGGGTGGCCCCGACAGAAGGGGGAATATATATGGCATTGGCTCTATGGCCAGATCGATTAGGCGGCCAGCCCCTGTTGATTCCACACCTCCTCCCCCATCTGGGTATGTCACACAGGAGCAGTTTGATGCTGCACTTGAGAGGATTGAGCGGCTGTCACAGGAGCATATGAGCATGGCCGAGCAGCTGGAGCGGGTACTTGGAGTTCGGAGGCCTCGTTCCCGAGACGACGGAGATGGGGATGATGGCTTGGGTGGAGGTGGCCTGGGTGTTCACTGATTCCATTTCTCTCTTTTGGTTAGTATGATATTTTGTCCTCGTTTCAAAAGTTACAAGTGAATAGACCGTCTGGACTTGGTTTTATTGATGTTGGGATGTTGGGATTTAGGTAGACTTGTTGTTGGAGTTGGTGGCAAACTAGATTACATTTGTGTGGATATTTTGGATGTTCGAAGTTTGATATTAAGACTTGTTGTCTTAAAATTTGTCAAATTTGTGTAACAATGGAACAATTGAGGAGTATATAAGTTGCATTTGTTCATGTTTGTAATGTAGTGGATGTGGTTGAAATTGGTTTGTTGTTTTGTTGGAATTACTTGATTTGTGGCAGCAGGGATGGCTGTCAAAACAGCCATTTCTGGTCACAATTCAGTTGGGTACCGACCCCACTACCGACCACATGGTGGTCGGTAGAACTACCGACCCCAAATGGGGTCGGTAATCCCAGGACCAAGAGGTCCCAGGTGGGGTCGGTACCGACCCGAATACCTACCCCAGGTGGGGTCAGTAAATTTACCGACCACTAGGTGGTCGGTGAATGAGTCGGTATACTACCGACCCCAAGAAATTGTGGTCGGTCTTGAATCACCTACCAAGAATTACCGACCCCACTTTGGGGTCGGTAACCGGCTGGACGCCCCGTCTCAGCCTGTTACCGACCCCAATTTGGGGTTGGTAATCCCCTTTTTTCTTGTAGTGCATTAATGGTTTTCAAGGCAACAAAAAGAAACATCTATGTGTGTTCTACTTTAAAATCATAAAATCTTTTCATGAATCTATTTCTGATGTGGTAAAGTTTAAGGTGGAGTCTATTTATGATAAAATAAATGATTTGATAAGATGAATTTTGTTTATATAATTTGTTAATATTTTAAGTGGTTTGGAGTTGATTAAATGAGAGTACGACTTATGTGTGCATATTTTGGTTATTTTGTAGGTTTGAAGGTGATTGGAGAAAAACAAGTGAAAAATAACCTTTTTGAGAAGAAAATGGCAGCAAGGAAGAAGCATGTTGGTCATGGTCATGACTAGCATTGGAGAAGATAGTTGGAATTTGACCCTTATTGGGCTTGGGCTTATTTTTGAAGCAAGAAGACACAATATCTGCTAAAAGAAGGAAGGAATGGCTGGACTAAGGGAAGGGAAGCAATTAAGGAAATAAATCAAGGCAATTAAGGAAAGAAAAAACGTCCAAGGCATGGAAAAAATTAGCAATTGGAGAATTGGAGACCAGACAGGCGAGACAACCAAGCAAGAAGGAGAAGAATTGATTCAATCCTTTCCAAGTCTATGGTTGTAATGTTTTTTGTCTTCTTCTTTCTCAGGACTATGGAGTAGATTCACCTTTCTAGTTCTAGGTTTTGATTGGATTTGGTACTTGGATTATGGGAGATTGTTGATACACTTTTTTGGATTTTTACACCGTCGATATTTATGCAATTTCTAATTTTATTGTTGCAATTGTTGAGTTGGATACATGTTTAGGGCCCAAATATTTGTCTAGTTTGATAATTGGTTGTCAATTTGAATAGGATACCTGTAATTGTATTTCTATTTGAATAGGTGACAATTGAGTTGATTAGTTCCTTCCCAAGGAATTGCATAATCGACATTAATTTACACATCGTATGTGTAGATTACTCAAATTGGGTTTTTCTAGTTTATAATGCAATTGGGCAATTAAATCTTACGATCGTACCTAGGATTATTGTTCCCAATTAGGGATAACTAACGATCGTACCTTAGTTATCTAATCGTTAAAGAAAAATTGGTTGCCTAAACGGACCTGGTAACTATAACCAATTTATCAATGCGTAAGAATTCAATTTTTATGAAATCGATGATCTAATTCAAGTACCAATCCCAAATCATTCCTAGGACTATGTTTTTTAATTCATAGTTAATCATACTTTTGATCTCCAATTTTATTATTTGCCCTCGTTATTTATTTTTATTACTTTCTTAGATTTATAGATCATTCAAATCAAAACCCCCCAATTTTATTTTTAAATTTTATAATACATTAGATTTATATTTCACAGTCCCTGTGGAGACGATACCTTGTACTATACTTCATTATTTTTGTTTGCAGAAGCAGGATAAATATTTAATTGGCCATGCGACCGACCAATTGTTGGCGCCATTGCCAGGGACTTGTGTTTGAAATTTTTTTGTATTATTTTTTTTATATTATTTTTCTTTGTTATTTTTGTTGTTGTTTTACTTACTCTAGTTTGTTTTCCCTGCGTATGTCGTTTTCCTCTTCTACAAGTGAATTATTATTTGATCCAGAAATAGAGAGGACTGCGCGTAGGCTAAGGAAAGAGGCTAGATTAAGAAACCAGATTGAAGCTTCTACATCATCCTTTGGTTTACATTTTGTGGTCGAGTTTTCCCATTCTTCTAGCTCCAGTACAGAATCGAGTGAAGTTGAAGAAAAAGAGTTAGAGATGGCTGAGAATCAAAGAACTTTGAGAGAATTAGCTGCACATGACTTGACCCAACAACCATTATGCATTACTTTTCCTGCCATTGATGATGATACACCATTTGAGCTTAAATTTGGATTGATTCACTTACTTCCTCATTTTAATGGTCTTTCAGGTGAGGAGCCACGTAAGCACCTCCAAGAGTTTGATGTTGTGTGTTCAGCCATGAAGCCAGCCGGTGTAACAGATGAGCAGATTAAACATAGAGCATTCCCCTTTTCTTTAAAAGGACTTGCAAAAGATTGGCTTTACTACCTTCCAACTGGCAGCATTGCGACATGGACTGACATGAAGAAGAAATTCTTGGAAAAGTATTTTCCAGCATCGAGAGCTGCTAGTCTGAGAAAAGAAATTTGTGGCATCAAACAACAAACTGGTGAAACGCTCCATGAGTATTGGGAGCGATTTAATCGTTTAATTATTAAATGTCCACAACATCAAATACCTGAACAATTATTGATACAATATTTTTATGATGGTTTGGTGATTATGGACAGGAGTATAATTGATGCTGCAAGCGGTGGAGCTCTAGTGAACAAGACACTGACAGAGGCTTGGACTTTGATCAACAACATGGCGGAAAATACACAACAATTTAGAATCCGAGAAAGCATGCCAACCAAGGAGTCAAGTGAGGTAAATGATTTATCAATTCAACAACAATTGAAAGAACTGGCTTCTTTTGTGAGAAAAATGGCTGTAGGAAATATACAACATGTGAGGGCATGTGGGATTTGTTCAAACCCGAACCATCCAACTGATGCATTCCCCACTTTACGAGAAGATGGAACTGCTAAAGTAAATGCAGCTAGTTGGTCAGGAGCTCCTATAGGCAATATGATCCGTACTTGAATTCATACAATCCGGGGTGGAGAGATCATCCCAATTTCAGCCACCGGACTCAACAACCTGTGGTGAACAATCAACAACTTACTTATCAAGCCCCAACACTACAACAAAATTCACCACCACCTCCCTATGCTCAATCAGATATGTCTTTGGAAGATATGGTTAGAACAATGGCTTCTAATAATTTGCAATTTCAACAGGATGCCAAAACAACCTTTGAACAATTGAAAAGCCAAATAAACTAATTGTCATCCAACGTTAGACAATTAAAGGAGAGGGAGAAAAGAAAATGGCCGGCTCAACCCGAGCCTAATCCGAAGATGTGAGTGCAATGGTATTGAGAAGTGGTAAAGAAGTTGAAGGTCCTTCATTACCCATTCCAAAGGAGAAAAGTGAGGATGAAATTGAAAAGGAAATAGAGGAGGATGTGGAAATTCAAGAAAAGGTAATATCTTGTCCTATTCCTCCAACTCGAACTAATTTAGCTCCTTTCCTTGACAGGTTGAAGAAGCCATCAAAGCAAGATAAGAAGAAACAAATGTTGGAAATTTTTAAGAAAGTGGACTTGACCATTCCGTTGTTGGAGGCAATCAACCAAATTCCAGCATATGCCAAGTTCTTGAAGGAGTTGTGTACCAAAAAAAGAAGTTAAGAGGTGATGAGCAAATCATAGCGGGTAAGAATGTTTCTGCAATTCTATAAAGAAAAGTACCACATAAATGTGGTGATCCTGGTATGTTTTCTATCCCATGTAGAATTGGTAACACTTTGGTGAGTAAGGCAATGCTAGATTTAGGAGCTGTTATCAATGTGATGCCTAGAACTCTATTTAACTCCTTAAATCTTGGTCCATAGAAAGAGACAGGAATAATTATTCAATTAGCTGATCGAACTAATGCATATCCTGATGGTGTGCTTGAGGATGTTTTAATTCAAGTTAATGAATTGATATTTCCTTTGGATTTTTATGTATTGGATATGAATGATGAAGGTTGTTCTAACCCTTCTCCTATTCTTCTAGGTAGGCCTTTTATGTGTATTGCATGAGCTATTATTAATGTGAAACATGGCACACTATCATTGGAGTTTGATGGGGAGAGAGTGGATTATAATATTTTTGATGCTATGAAGCACCCCCATTTAAATTCTAACTCTTTATGTGTTGTTGATGTTGTTGAACATTGTGTGCAGGAAATTTATGAGCTTAATGATCCACCAGATATCATTAATTGTGCTCTTCCTCTTGGTAAGGAATAGAAATGGGTTCGAGCACTAAGAGATAAGCATGGTGGCATGAATTTGAATGGTGTTGGGTACAAGAGGAAAGTGAAATTGCAAAAACTTGGGGAAATCCGGAATGATGCTTATGAGATCGGATGAATTGATAAGAAAGTCTAGCCAAAGACTATAAAGAAAAGCGCTTCTTGGGAGACAACCCAAGCTTTTGTTTATCTTTTTTTCTTTTCTTATTTTAATTTTAGTGTGATGTCTTCGCCTTAATAATTTGCGGTGTGTTTTTTTTTTCATAGGTGAATCATATTTTTTGAGAAAGAAGAAAAATTTCAGGATGCCATGTGAGTTTAACCATGACCATGATGAAAAGGATGATTATTGCTGGGTGAAGAGCCAAATTTCAGAGAGCTGGGTCTTGGTTAATCATGACCATGACTAAAGCGTGCATAATAGACTGGTTTCAAGGCAAGAAAAAAACCCAAATTCCAACAAGCTAAGGGAGGCTTGGTCATGACCATGACTAAGAATGAGAATGAATGCTATCAATTTATCTAGTTGGACCTCCATCCAAGACCAAAACCCTTGCCCCAATTTAATTTCATCCAACTTTACCCTAAGTTTAAAATTACAGCCCCTCTCCTTCCACACCAGAGCCGCACACGACCACTTCCCCACTTGTCTGCATCGCTGTCCACCAGCCCGCCACCGTCGCCCTCTCCCGCATCGCTCATCCCTCTCTCTCTTTCCGTCGTTCATCCCTCGTCCCTCACATCACACCTCTGTTCGCCTCCAATCTCACCCCTCCGCCACTCCACAGCGTCGGCGAGCATCAGACGGTCCTCCAATCGCCTCTTGTACTCCTAGTCAGCGCCAGTCCTCCATTTCCGGCGACCTCCTTTTTTCATTGCTAATGCTCGACGGGATTGGTTGGTAAAGGATAGCCTTCCCCTTTCTATTTTCTGTTGAAGTTTGGTGGTGATGGGTATTTTCAGATTTTTGTCTGCACTACTGCGTTTTGATTTGAATTAGGCAATCCTTGCTTTCATTGATAATCATTGAGTTCATAGTGCAAAATTGAATCGGATTGATTTGGATGTTGGTTGATGATAGGCATAAATTTTGGGTGCTTGAATTTGGTGCAGTGGCTAGTTTTGGTATTGTTGGATGATGTTGGATTGAAATTTTCATTAATCTAAGGTGTGGAGTAGATTGAATAGGTATTTCTGAATTGGTGATCTTGAATTAGACATATTATGTTATCCTTGTGTTGCTTGCTTTGGTTGTTTCTGCTTTTCAGGTATTATGGTGCGTACTCGTATTCACTTGTCTCTCTCTAGCATGCCCTGTGGCAATTTTTCCAGCATTCAGGCTTCACTCAACCACCACATCCGGCTCGCTAGTGAGTCGTTGCATCGATTCCCCCTTGGACTTAGGAAAGTTTCTCTTTCTCTCTCTATCCATTGTTTTACATTGAGAAGAATGTTTAATTCAGGTGTGGGGGGAGTAGAACTTATTTTGTAATTTTTATGTCTACTTTTCGTTTGCCCTTGTATCTGGTCTGTTTACTAAATGGGAGTCTAGGATTTATATTGATAGAATTGCCTGGTATGACTGATGATTTCTGGCATTGAGTATGTTGAGCCAACTGACAAATTAACCCGGTGAGATCTGAGTCTTAATTTTCTTTGATGTCTGCATATGTGGTGTTCATTTTGGCACACTAGAACTTGCTTTATTATACATGTTGAGCTTGCATCTATTCAATTCAGTGTGTTGAAAATGATAAGGGCGCTAGGATTATCCATTTTGGCCTATGTTTTCCCAAATCCCTATATTTATCCCCTAGTGAGCCAAGTCTGAGCCTAATTGACATATCCTATTTTTCTTGAATTCACGTTCCGTCCCCATGAACCATTAGCCGTTTTCTTGTTCTAGCCATACATTTTCTTTGCAGCCTTGGGAATTTGAGAAATTCTTTATGAATCTTCACATGAAATTTCTTTTAATGTTGCAACTTTGATAGTAGAAATTTTGGTTTGTTAGAATGCTATTGAAAGCGTGAGGAAGTGATTTCGTTAGTGAGGAAATTGTGTGGTTCTTATTATTGATAACAAGAAAGAATCGTGGTTCATCTTTTTCTAGTGCTTTTGTTATTGAAAGTTGAGCAACCCCTAAAAAAAAGCCCTGTAAAAAAATGAAATAAAATATATATCAGGGCAGTGGACGTAAGTAGCTTGGCAAGTGTTCCTCTGACCTTAGGGTCATGAACACAGAGTTGAAGTTTCGTCAGCAAGTCTCAGATAGTGGAATTCCTCTAATAAACTTAAACCCAGCTATTGAAAGCCATGAAAAAAAAGAAAAAAAAGAGAAAAAAAAAGAAAAAAAGAAAAGAGAGGGGTTGTTGCAAAAAGAAAAAAGCAATTAGAAAGAAAAAATTTAGAGAGGAGAAAAAGCTATATGTGTTCATTTTATATATTTTTGTAGCATAGTTTGGATTTCATGTTTTAGATTTTATTTCATCGCAACAAGTTTGAATTGTAGTGTGATTATTTTTAGATGGTTTCTCAATTCCCATTAGCCATTCATCCCTTTTTTCTACCCCTAACCATGTCCCCGTTATAACCAAAATAAAAGACCATTTGATTTGATGCATTGGATATGAATACTATAAGCAGGGGAGATGTGATTTTGAAGCAAGCCTATGAGATTGTCTCTTTGATTCATCACTTGAGAGTTCTATTACCTATACACTTTTGAGAGTGAGTGCATACACTTTATCTTGGTGAGGTTGGTTTGGCTTGGTGTATTTGATGTTGGAATGACTTGATTATGCTTGGGGTGAGACTATTGGTATTGAAACTTGGTTCTTCGTTTCGGTTTTTGGACTCATGCTTGAGGGCAAGCAAGATTTAGGTGTGGGGGAATTTGATAAGGTGAATTTTATTTATATAATTTGTTAATATTTTAAGTGGTTTGGAGTTAATTAAATGAGAATACGACTTATGTGTGCATATTTTGGTTATTTTGTAGGTTTGAAGGTGATTGGAAAAACAAGTGAAAAATAACCTTTTTTGAGAAGAAAATGACAGCAAGGAAGGAGCATGTTGGTCATGGTCATGACTAGCATTAGAGAAGATAGTTGGAATTTGACCCTTATTGGGCTTGGGCTTATTTTTGAAGCAAGAAGACACAATATCTGCTAAAAGAAGGAAGGAATGGCTGGACTAAGGGAAGGGAAGCAATTAAGGAAATAAATCAAGGCAATTAAGGAAAGAAAAAAACGTCCAAGGCATGGAAAAAATTAGCAATTGGAGACCTGATGACAGTCATTTATAACTGTCATTTGCGTCCAATTTAGTGTCTTAATGATGATCTTTTGTTCATAGTTTCATAAGTTTTCAATGAATAATCATAGAAGATATGAAAAGATTGTGGAAAAACCAAGAATGTGAAGAAATTGGAAATTTCATAAAAATGGCTTGAAAGTTGTAGATTTTTATAAGTCTCGCACGCTATGTTTTTATCTGATCTGATTCTCGCTTTGTCATTCAGTAGGAAAGTTAAGCTGAAAAGCTGTGAGGGATGGAAATAGACGTAGGCGAGGAAAGAGAAGAAATGGTGTGAGGACTTAAAGGTGAAATCAGAAAAGATCTGAGGAAAAATGTTCAGAAGCTGAAGTCTACGCGATGATCATTTGATATCGCGTGAGAAGAAAGTTTGTACGAGTTAAGAAGCTGTAGGAGTCATGGCGAGAAGAAGTTTGCTTGAAGAAGATTGTGAAGTCTCGCCCTGATAAGAAAGATAACTTCATTTTGACTCTCTCTTTGAAGGAACTGGGACAAGGCGAGAGGAGAGCTATTTTGATGCGAGCGGTTATTTTCCAAGGCGGAAAGCAGTTACTATGCCCATCTATAAATAAGACCTTTGGGAGATCAGCTAAAAGAACTGGAGACTGAAGAGAATAGCTCGTTTTTACTCTCCCTTTCATTTTAGAATTCAGTAGGAAGGTTAGCTAGGGTTTACTTTTCTGCAATTTAATTCATGTTCTTCAGATCTATAATTTGATTTCGCAGTTAGATTTCTTCGAATCATGTTAGTAGATTAGTTTTGAGAGTACTCTGGAAGGAGGATTTGCCATCGGAATGCTTTAGTTCATCCGTTTTGACGTTCGCCATCTTATTTTTCCGACTTCATCAATCGAATTCGCGATATTCTGGTTTTAAATCAGATTTTCAGGTGTACTCATTTACAATTTTCTTTTGCAAATTATGTTATGAAGGAAGATCATATGTGGAGTCTTGTGTTTTTATCTTTCTGAATGCAATTTTGAATGGTTACAGCAGAATTCAATGTTCTGTAATTTTGTTTAAGAGAAGTATAAACCTCGAATGCAATGTTCACCCTTAAAATCTGCATAAATTCGTTAATCCGATTTTCAGGTTCATGCTAGTATTATATTCTCAATTTGTAATTTGACTCGCATAATTACTCAGGAAGTTTGAATATTGTTACCGAGTTAGGTATTAAACTGGCAGAATTATTGATTCAATAAATCTTCTGTTGTTAGTATACTTTGATTTTAATTCTTTATGCAATCTGCTAAGATTAGTGTTCAGAATTAATTGAAGTTCCTAAAGACCCACATAGTGTTAATCATCGTATGATAATCTTTAAGGAACTAAACAACTCTAAATTCTCAATTTCGGAGGTTTCAAACTCTGTTTTCATGGTATTCTTAATGAATGTTGCGGGGTGGAGTTATGAACACTCTCAGGATTTTATATTTTCCTTCATAGAAGGATTAAACCTTGCTTTAATCATCTTAGAGATTGGTGCGAGGAGTAATCTTAATTATTTCACTCTTAAGGATGCCAAGCATTCATTTCTTATAGGTATATAACCCCTATTTTATAAACGGGAATTGAGTAATCCTGTTGCATTCTTCCAGATTATACTGCAAGGAATTCTGTTCTCTGTATAAACTAAATCTGAGGAACATTCTTTGAATAATAATTCCCTCCACGCTGTACAGATATAGCGCGCGGAAAATTGAAATGTTCATAGTTTGAAACCCAAGATAGTTACTGCGAGCTGTCTTGGACACTTATTTTGCAGGGTTATCTCTCAAATCTTTTTCATTAGGAAATAATGTCCAAATTCTGTCTAGCTCCTACTTTATATATTTTTGGAGCACTCTATCATTTTGATTAAGAGGATTCAGAACCCTCATCGTTTCTTTATATATATATATATTACTACTTATATCTAGGATATTTTGGGATATTTCCCAGACTATGTAGAGTATTTCTACTTCTCAATACAAATTTACATTTCATACATGAAATTCATAAAATTACTTTCACTGACACATTGAAAGAGAAGATGATATAAGTTTTCTCAGAACATCTTATACTCAGGGTGATTGAGAACAAACTTGTTCTTAAGTTGGACATTTAGTACATGTCGTTTAAAAGGGAAAGATGTTTCAAAAGCCATCTTTTGTCCTAAAAATTAATGAGAATTTGGAAGAGTTAACTTCCAGGGTTCATGGTTTTATGATTCTCTAATCATATGCTATGAGTAGGAGGTTAAACGATTTACTGAATTTCATTAATCTTGAGTTAAGTCATGGGTATTTAGAATTATTTACAGAGAATGCCTATGCTAATACATCTGCATGAATCTGAGTAGTCCAGATAAGTCAAGGATTTTGATTAGCAATTTCATCTTGATATACTTACAGGACTATTATTTCTTATAAATACTTGAAGGAATTACCCTGAGAAGCTAAGGCTTGTGTAACCATTGGATGATACATTTAAATATTTGCTTTTTCATTTCTTGTAGAGGACATCCATTATAGGGACATGAGATGCCTATCTAGTCTCAGAGTAATGAAGAGAATAACTTCAGGTTCAGATGAATGCATGATGATTTAGATGTGACCTTGGGTTGCCAATGGCTTAATCTGAATCTGAAAGAAACAGATTAAGTGATAATTCTGAAAGCTTTTGCTAAGTAATGAGTCTGACCGATCATTTCTTAGTAATTCTATCCCATGATTTCAGTGCTTAACAATGTCATGACACTGGATCATCAGTACTTGTCTTGGGAAAGTGATCAAAGACATGAAGATTTGACTAACTTGCATAAAGGATTTTTCTTATCTCAATGGGTTTTCGCATTATTACTAATCATAGAAGTATGATTACTTAAACATAGTCTTATTTTGATTGATTGTCACTTAGTCCATTTTATCTTTTAACCCATGAATCAATAAACACATTCATTCCATTCGTTGTCACTTTTTAATAATGCTTTCTTTATTCCTTTACAGTTTTATGCACTTATTATACACTTATTCATTAGATATCATCATTACACCATCCATAAACCAGAGAAATATTAAGTTCTAGAATCTGTAATTCTATCAAAGCACTTCTATCGTGTAACTCTCCAGAGAACGATCCCGACAATTAGAAATAAATATTGCAAGCTTGATACCGTGCGCTTTCGGTAGGCAAATCAGGCATTACTCTTGAACAGTCCTATGAGGTTTATAGTGTAAAGATAGTCGAGAGATATGTAGCAGGTTTGTTTTTAACAAAGCTTCATGGCGCCGTTGCCGGGGAGGGTGTAGCGTTATAAATTTTAGAACTATAAATAATCTTTGGTTTATTTGTAATTAATATTTACTTCTTATCATTGTGAATAAATCCATTAATTCTTTCGTTTTATCCACAGAGAAACCTCAACAGTTTATGAGCGAAAGAACAACTCGATCTTCAAGACAACCTTTGCTTCCTTTTAGTTGTGAACTTGAAAGAACAGCGAGGCTGACTAGAGCAAACGCTAGAAGGAGACAAAGAGATCTTGCAGAAGGGAATCTTTTAACAATAACTAGAATGGCAAACAATGGACAGAATGACGGACCCGGAAACCTACCAAATGGACAGCCAGAAAATCAGCAAAACATACCACTTCGAGGACATTTTCAAGTACCACAGAGGGCTGCTGCACCACAATTTGTTCATCAGCATTACTTTCCACCTAACTTTGCTAATCCTGCTCCAAATCCTCAAGAAGAACAGTATCAACCATGGCAACCAAATGTTGATCAGTACTTGGCTGGAACGGATGAAGAGGTTGATATACCACCTGGAATATTAAACTTGGCATCTTCCAGAGCCTTTTATGGTTTGAGTGCTGAAGATCCACACTTGCATCTTAAAAAGTTTGTTGAACTGAGTAAGATAGTGAAGAAGGGAAGAGCTTCAAGAGAGCATTCAACTAGCAATGTTTCCATTCTCACTGGATGGGTCTGCAAAGGAATGGTATGACTGATTGAATGGTCAACAGATGGCTACTTGGCCAGAACTAGTTAAAAATTTCTTACTCAAGTATTTTCCAGAAAGTAAAGTAGATGAATGGGTAGACAAGATTTCTAGTTTTAAGATGAGAAAGGGAGAATCACTAAAGGATGCTCGAGATAGGTTCTCTGACATGCTCAAAAGATGCCCACAACATGGTATCTCAGAAAGGAGACTTTTGAAGATCTTTTTCATATGACTTACTCATACTTGGCAGATGATGATCAATGCTACTGGAGGGGAACAATTACTCCAGATGCCACTTGATAGAGCTTGGTCAACGATAGACACCATGACAGCCAGCAGAGCAGTTCTCCAAGATGATGATCCTCCATCACCTACAAGAAAGAGTCTTGTTATCCATACAGACAAGAATGAGGAAAAATTTGCAGCACTCACTAAACTGATTGCTGAGTTACAGCTAGCTCAGCAAACAAGCCAACAAATTCAGCATCAACAACAACAACCAATGATGATCCTTCAACCTACTCCTATGGAACCAATTTATCAATGTGGAATCTGTTCTGGACCTCATCATAATGATCAATGCCCACAGCTTCAAGAAGCACCTAAGCAAGATGAAAGCTGTAATTACACTGGTTTTCAGAACAAGCATCCGAACTTGAGCTATGGTAACACTCAAAATGTACAGAATGCACATCTCTTGAATCCTCCTCAACAGAACCAGCAACAGTTTCACCCTCAGCAACAATTTTATCCTCAGCAGCAAATGTATCCTCAGAGACCTCCTCAACAAATGAATCAGCAAAATAGGCCATATGGACCGTTCGCACCAATGCCTGCAAATTTTCCACAGCAACCGGTGCCACCAGTCCCTTATCCTGTTGTTCAAGATAATTCTTATTCTTTAAAAGTTGAGAATACTCTGAAGGAGTTTATTGCTAAGCAGACTGAGACGAATAACCAACTGCAGGCTTCAATAAAAAATGTTAAAAATTCAGTAACAGAGATGGCAAAGTTACTATAGCAAAGAGAAAAAGGAAAACTACCAAGTTCTTCTGAAACTGATCCACAATGTAAGGCAGTTACATTAAGGGGAGGGAAAGAAGTTGTTGATCTCGAATTTGAAAAGAAAAGAGAGAGGTTGCTACAACAGAAAAAAGTTTAAAGATGTTCAAACAATGGAAGAAATGATCAGTTTGAGGAAAGACAGACTCTTGAGGACAAGGGTTTGGAAAAGAATGTTTCAGAATACTCCTTTCCAAAGGAAAAAGAGGGAGGTAATAATATCCCTAACTCTACAGGTAACAAAAAGGATCCACTGGATGAACACATGCCCAGGATACCATATCCTAAATGATCTACAAGAAATTAAATTTAAGAAATTTATTGAAAAGATTAAGGCCATTGAAATCTCAATCCCTTTGGTTGAATTAATTGCAGAAATGCCCACTTATGCTAAGTTTCTAAAAGAATTGATTTTAGGGAAACGAAGTGCGGGAGAGCAGCTAATGGTGGTCCTAAATCAAAATTGCAGCTTGGTTCTTCAACAACGGATTCCTCCAAAGCTTGAAGATCTAGGGAGTTTTACCTTGCCTCTGATTATCAATTGCAAAGAAGCTGGACGAGGGCTTTGTGACTTAGGAAGCAGCATCAATGTAATGCCACTTTCTATGGCCAGAAGGTTGGACTTAGGGAGGATGAGGCCAGTGAATATGACTCTCTTCTTTGCTGATCAGTCGAGTACCAGACCAGAAGGAATCATTGAAGACGTCCTAGTAAGGACAGGAGGTCTATGTTTCCCAGCTGACTTTGTCATCCTTGATATTGATGAAAATGTCAGAATTCTGATCATATTAGGAAGACCTTTTCTGGTAACTGCAGGAGCAATGATTGATGCGAAGAACGACATAGTTAAACTTCACGTTGATGATCAGGAAGTTACCTTTGATATGATGAAAATGGCAACATATCCTTTTAACGCCTTTGAAACCAATGTAACTGGGAAGGGACTAGATTCTAGCACTATAGAGGGGGAAAATATTCAAGATTACTATGATCTCTTTACCACTGATGTAATTGAGAACAATCTCACCCCACTCACAAATGCTGAAGATGCTACTTTTGCTTACTTGTGCGCGGTTAGATTCGCTGATCCTGAGACTGGTGAACTCAAGGACGGATCAGAAAGTGAGGATATGACATCTTCAAAGCAATCTGAGGATGACATTGATAAAACAGATTTTTCTAAAGAATGATCTGATTTAAAGATGGAAGTGCAAACTCGAAGCAAATTAATCCCATCTATAGAAAACCCACCAGAGCTTGAGCTTAAAGTATTACCAGAACATCTTAAGTATGCCTTTTTGGCAGACAAAAAGAAGCTTCCGGTAATAATTTCATCCAAATTGAGTGAAAAACAAGAACAAGCTCTAGTGTGTATTCTTAAAAGTCATATTCAGGCAATGGTTTGGACTATAGCAGATATTAAAGGTATTAGTCCTCATATTTGTATGCACAGGATCCTGATGGAAGATGAGTATAAGCCATCCAGACAACCACAGAGAAAGCTAAATCCACCAATGCAGGAAGTTGTCAGAAAGGAGGTAATCAAGCTACTTGATGCAGGTATAATCTATCCTATTTCTGATAGCAAATGGGTAAGTCCAACACAAGTCGTACCTAAAAAGGGTGGAATTTGTATTGTAACTAATGAACATTGTGATGAAGTAGCAACAAGACCAGTAACTGGTTGGAGAGTTTGCATTGATTATAGAAAATTGAATACTGCCACAAGAAAAGATCATTTCCTTTTACCTTTTATTGATCAAATGTTAGAAAGATTATAAGGTAAACCATTTTACAGCTTTTTAGATGGCTATTCTGGTTATAATCAAATAGTAATTGCTAGTGAAGATCATGAGAAAACAACTTTTACTTGCCCATATGGAACATTTGCTTACAGAAGAATGCCCTTTGAATTATGTAATGCTCCTGCCACTTTTCAAAGATGCATGATGAGTATCTTTTCTGATTTTATTGAAAAATGTATTGAAGTGTTTATGGATGATTTTACTTTTTATGGAAATGACTTTGAGGACTTTTTACAAAATTTGTCAAAATTTTTGCAGAGATGTGAGGACACTAACCTGGTTCTTAATTGGGAAAAGTGTCATTTCATGGTTCAAGAAGGAATTGTCCTAGGACACAAAGTATCTAGAGCAGGAATAGAAGTAGACAAAGCAAAAGTTTCTGTGATAGCAAATTTACCACCCCCTAAAACAATCAAGGCAGTAAGGAGTTTTCTTGGTCATGCTGGTTTTTACAGAAGGTTCATAAAGGATTTTTCTAAAATAGCAAGACCCTTACGTAACCTTCTTCATAAGGATGTTTCATTTAGCTTTGATGAAGATTGCTTAATTGCTTTTAAGACTTTAAATGATAAACTTATCACTGCACCTATAGTTCAGTCTCCTGATTGGAATTTACCTTTTGAACTCATGTGTGATGCCAGTGATAATGCAGTAGGTGCAGTTTTAGGGCAACATAAAGAAGGCAAACACTATGTTATTTACTATGCTAGTCATACTCTTAATGATGCTCAGATAAACTACACCACTACAGAAAAGGAAATGTATGTTGTAGTTTTTGCCTTTGATAAGTTCAGACAGTATCTTATTGGAGCTCAGACTATAGTCTACACAGATCATTCTGCATTAAGATATCTTTTCTCAAAGCAAGAAGCCAAACCAAGGTTGATAAGATGGGTTTTACTTTTACAAGAATTTGACATTATTATTAAAGACAGAAAAGGAAAAGACAATGGAGTAGCAGATCATCTTTCAAGACTGGAAGAGAAAACAGAAAAGGAGGAAGTGGTAAATGACAAATTTCCAGATGAACAGTTGTATGCCTTGCAGTTGCATCAATTTGATTGTCTTTGGTTTTCAGACTTTGCTAATTATCTGGCTAGTAAAAATTGTTCCAAAATTAAAAAACTCTCATCAGAAGTCAAGATTCTTCAGAGAGATTCAGAAATACTATTGGGATGACCCCTTTTTATTTAAATTTTGTTCTGATCAGGTTATTAGGCGCTGTGTTCATGAGAAAGAAGGATTTCAAATTGTTAGGAAATGTCATGAGAATCCTTTAGGAGGGCCATCATGGCCCTGCTAGAACTGCTAGAAAGGTCCTAGATTGTGGGTTCTTCTGGCCATCTATCTTTTTGGATTGTCAGAAACTTATAAAGATGTGTCATAGATGCCAAAGATTGGGAAATATTTCAATGAGGGAAGAAATGCCTCAAAAAGGAATTTTAGAAGTTGAGATATTTGATGTTTGGGGGATTGATTTTATGGGACCTTTTCCCCCTTCATATGGTAATCACTACATTCTAGTAGCTGTTGACTATGTCTCAAAATGGGTTGAAGCAGTGGCTTTGCCTAATAATGAAGCTAAACAAGTTACTAAATTTCTGCAGAAGAATATTTTTACTAGGTTTGGTGCCCCTCGTCCCATTATATCGGATGGAGGATCTCACTTTGTGAATCGACTCTTTGAGAAGTTGCTTAAGCAATATGGTGTTCATCATAAGGTTGGATCTCCTCAGAGAAGTGGACAAGTGGAGGTATCTAATAAGGAAATTAAGCATATTTTGCAGGCTTCTGTGAATGTTACAAGAAAAGACTGGTCAAAGAAACTGGATGATGCCTTATGGGCATACAGAACTGCTTTTAAGACTCCTATAGGAATGTCCCCTTACAGATTAGTTTTTGGAAAATCTTGTCATCTTCCAGTTGAACTAGAACACAGAGCATATTGGGCCATTAAGATGCTTAATATGGATGTTCAGCTGGGACAAGAAAAGAGGAAATTTGATCTTTTTAAATTGGAAGAGATGAGACTAGAAGCACATGAAAGCAACAAGATTTACAAAGATCGAACCAAGAAAATTCATGATGCAAAGATAAAACATAAAGAATTTTATGTTGGTCAGATGGTTGTTGTATAACTCTCGTTTGAAATTGTTTCCAGGAAAGCTGAGATCAAGGTGGACAGGACCATTCCCCATTGTAGCTGTTCATGACAATGGAGCCGTCACAATCATGCTTAATGAAGGAGAAAAGACAGTAAATGGACACATGCTTAAAGAATATATTGGTCAACAAGATTTAAATATTCAAACGGATTACTTGGATAATCCATAGTTCTCTGAATTTCTATTTTTAAAAAAAAAATAGGGGGAGTGGGGTACTACCCAGGTTAACTGAGTAGTATTCCCCTTTTTCCTAAGATTATTGTTAATTCTCTATCTTTTTGTGTTTTTCAGGATTTCAAGAAATGAAGATGTGATGAACTAAGAAGGAAAAAGAAGGAAGTCTTCAATCAGGTTCTTGAGTATTGAATAAATTTTTATAAGTGTTTGATCTATCAATCTAAGTACTCACGCTTTGTTTTGAATTAACAACGCGTGGATAAGATTGAAGTATAATAACTCACGCTTTGTTTAAATCTATAAAGCGAGAAGGAAGTTTCAAGTTTTGTTTGTCTGCTAATACAAAATTTGATCAGGATTATTGGATTAATTCAGAGTTTGTGAAATTCTGATATTTTTCTCGCTTTATAGAAAAAATAATTGGCATGAGGAATTGAATATCCACGCATTGTCAAATTTATAAAGCGTGACCAAGTTCTCAAACAGACCATAGAGAATTTTCCTCGCTTTGATCAATTTACAAAGCGATGGACATTTTATATGTCACGCGCTCATAATAAACAAAGCGAGAGTCTGGGAACTTGAACGGTTAGATTTTCAAAACTCTTTAGGACCAAAATACCCTTACAGACTCTTCTTCTCCCTTTTCATTAAATCATCACACGTCGTTTCACTCTTCCGTAATTATGTCGCATAACTTCCCCTGGTTTATAAATAACCAGTTATAATCTTCCTTCCATTCATATTCTCTTAAGTTCTTTCACTAAGAAATTCTAGATGGCTGGATTACCTCCCAATCGTAGAACCTCTATTTAAGATATCCCTGATGAAATCTTAGGGGATATTCTGTCAAGAATGGGGCAGGAAGACATCAAAGATGTGGCAAGAGCAGCTCCTACTTGCAGAAAATTCCACAGGGCGAGCAACCTTGCTATTGTGCAAAGGAGGGCAAATGTGGTGGAGGAAATCACTGCCGAAAGAACTTATGATCAAGAATATCGAGCCTTCCTGAGAAGATGCAGGGAAGACAACAACTTCATGCTCAACCTGGAGCCTGCATTGGAAGCCTTCCGGAACACATGACTCATGGAAGCTGCATTTGAAATTTTGCGGCCAGGAATAGAAGATGAACATCATCCTTCAATCTTCATCAAAGCCTTTATTCTGATGAGTTCAGAAAGCTTTGAGAGGATTGATGAAGGGCTATACTTGTTGGGATCAATCTTTAAAGAAGAAGAGCATATTCGGAAGATGAAGGAGAAGATTAGCAAAATTTTTGCCAATAGCGAGGAGGAGCCAAATCCGTTTTTAGGGCAAAAACATAGGGATTACTGTGAGTACTTGGCCCCTCATGACAAAAACTTAGTCTTGCAACCTCCACATTACAATTATGGTGCTACAAACATCAATTGTTTGTGTTGTGAGGTTACAATTTTAATCAAGGACTTGAGGGTAGCCTTTAATGAGTATGTAGATGAACTAGATTCAGACTTTGAGTCTGATTTATAATTTGATTAGGCTGATTGTTTTGATCTTTATGATGTCTATTTTAATGTAATCATTTCAGCATATGATTTTGTATAAATGGAAATTTTATGAAAATTTTAATTCTCGCGTTGTTTTTCTTGCACAAGCTATTTTATCCATAAAATTGCCTGTACAAGTTTATTAACTCAATTTTGAGTTAATTTCAAATCCGCTGACAAGGCAAGCCTAAACTTAATCATTAAATATTTTAAGAGAGGGATAACACTTGAGTACCCTACTCTGCAGTTTCTTTAGACTAGCCCGGCCCATTTCTATATCTCTTAACCTTCACATCTTTTCAAATCAATCTCAAATCTATCCATATCTTTTTCTCTTGAGAAGAAACCACCATCGTCAAGTTTCTTCCATCCAAGTTTCATAGCATTTTCACTTCCAGAAACTCAATCAAGAAGGAAATGGCAGGCGATAATCCGTAAGCTTTTAAGCTTATCTTTTTGTCTTCTTTGAGATGTTGAGTAAAAATTCCTGCATGTTTACTGCTTGTGTGCATTGAAACGTTTGCTTCGCAACACTAGGGTTCACATTCTATACGTTCTGCCTGAATACGATTAGAGTCTTAAGCCTAGATTTCTTATTAATGGAACCAAATCTAATTTCTTCTTTAAAAACTCGCTTAACAACATTAACATTGGAGAGCATGCTTCTGAGTTCTCTGTGCTACAACTGACTGATCTTCCACTGGACATCATTGGAGAGATTTTGTTACGAGTAGGGCATAGTAGCTTTGAAGAATTGCTCCATTGTAAAGAAACATGTACTATATTCAGAACCGCTTCAAACTATCCTACTGTTTTTCAGAGGTTCAATGTAGAGGATCCTGTTTTTAAAAGTATCTCTAACAAGTCCTCTGGTAAGGCTGAATTCCTACATTCCTGCGGAAAGGCTAATAATTATATTCTGAATCTTCGCAAAGCTATGGAATTATTCACACAAGGTGAAGAAACCAAAGCATTTCAAATTCTGGATGAGGGAATTGATGATGATGATGAGTTCTCTCAGTACATAAAAGCTGTGTGTTGTTTAAATAGAGTTTCCAAAAGGGAGATAGATAGAGGGCTCTATTTAATAAGCCCAATATTAAATGATAGGTTAACTAGTTATAATTTTTGATATAGCCTTTTGACTGTACTCTCAGAATGGGAGGATGTGCCAAATCCTTTCCTAGGACAGAATAAGAGAGAATTCTGTAATTTTGATGAACACGAATAGGAAGTCATCCATGGAACGCCATACTTCAACTGAGCTGATCAGATTATTTGTCTTTGTTGCGATACAACTAGGGCAGTAGCAGATTTCAGGGTAATGGCAAGAGAGGTCTTTTATAACCATAATACTACTGGAGACCTCCTGGATGAAGAAGGAGAAGAATGATGTTTTTGATAAGCTTTTAAGTATTAGATTTAAAATTTGCCACCAATCCAAGTTTCTTGTATTTTGTAAGGCAGCTTGGTATTGTTAATGAAATCTAATCTTTTATGTTGTAGTTGCTGCACAAACAAATGCTTTTCTCTGAATTTTGTGCTTTCTTCCTCTTCTTTTCAAACAGAAATGTCAGAATTCCTCAACTCTTGGAAACTCAATTATTTGACTTACCTACTGAGTTGGGAGACATTCTGTCAAGATTGGGAAAGGATAGCAAAAGGAAACTCTTTAGAACTTCAGAGACATCCACACAGTTCCTTGCAGCAAGCAAATCATCGCTAGTCCTTAAGAGAGTTAATTTGGAAACTTGTGCTATGTGGAGAGAAAATGTTTACTCCAGTAACCAGGTTAAATTTATCAAAGAATGTCAGAATGCAGGAAACTACATGTTTAATCTTGAACCTGCACTAGTAGCATTTGTTGATAATCACGATGAGAAAAAAGCTTATGAACTTTTAAAGCCTGGTTTAGATGACAAACACCAACCCTCTGCCTTCATAAGGTGTCTCCTGCTTCTCTCTAAGCAAGATCAGAAATTTGATGAAGAAGGGATTCAGCTGATCAAATCTGCAAATCAGGATACCTTTGATTTAGCTTTCCTTAAGATTAGTGTTTTCCACTGGCTTCTTTATTGTGAAAAATTTCCAAACCCTTTCCTTGCTCAAGAGGAAAGGAGTTTTTGTACAAACCATTCTCTTATTGAGGGTCAACTATTACCTTTGCATGAAAGGATGGAGTGCATACCTTGTGAATTATTTGACATAGTCAAGCAGTTCAGAAGAGCAACTGGTGAGGAAGGTATATTTTTGGAATGGGAAGAGCAGTGGGGCAATGAGGAGGAAGAGCAAGATGAAGATGAGTTGCTAGATTTGGAATAGTGTTACTATTAAGCAGTTCACTTTTCCTTTCGCTTGTAATCTTTTGTGTTTTCTTTCTTGAACAATGAATTCTCTTTATGTTCAAATTTGTACATTCCTTGTATTTCAATGATTTTTATTCCCTAGCTTTTAATTTGGCTACTTTTTTTAATCCTGCTCAGCTTTGAAATCGGAAGCTCCTCAAAGCAACCAAGGACTTCAATAAAGAAATCTGGATCAGGGGAAACTCAGATCACAGATCTTCCTTATGAGATTCTTGGGAACATTTTGTCGAGGCTGGCATTTGATCATCTTGAAACTGTTTTCAACTGCAAATTAATATGCAAGGAATTAGAAGAAGCCACCCACCATTCTTTAGTTTTGAAAAGAGCTTGAAGATTTTTCTATGTGGGGATGGGGAACTTTTGACCAAACAAAGTTAGACTTCCTTGAAAGTTGTAGAGATGCAGGAAATTGGATGTTCCAATTGCAAGAGGCATTGCGCATGTTCGTCCGAATTAAGAATGAACAAGCAGCATTTGACCTCTTGAAGCCTGCCATCACTGATAATCATCAACCATCCATTTACATAAAAAGCACTTATGCTTTTGAGTAAGGATGAAATTGAAGAGCAGGAGAAAGGAATTTGGCTCTTTACAACTCTCTGCAAGAATAGGCGAAGGCTGAAAGATATCCAACTCCAAGTTAGGGGATGGCTATCAAACGAGGAAGAATTTATTTCACCATTTCAAGGACAACCTAAGAAACGATTTTGCAATGATTGAATTCTGTTTGTCAACAATTATAAATGGCCTAGAAACCAATATGGAGTCAGTTCAGTCTATTGTATGAGGTGTCTAGTCACTGAGCCAAATTTGGTTTTGATGGAGAAATTCCTCCCCTCTAATTAGCACCTGGGAGTTCATGTAACACCCCGGATTTGATAACCCAGGCCGGGATGTCACCGCCACATCTCTCTAGCAAGACACGGCTTCCCGAGCTCACTAAGGAAATGCAAGGCTTGTGGGTATGTAAAAGATTTAAAACATATCAAGATTTAGTCCGGAAAATTTATAATACTTAATTTAAAATACGATAGTAGTAATCATCATGCGCGAAAAATAAATAGAGTAAATGCAGCGGAAAGTAAATCACGGCCAACATGGCCAAATCCTCGGGTTTAACAGACCCGGTAAAAACAGTACGATGCAAAATTTAAAATGTCCATTATGATTTTCCCCAAGTGCATATGCAATGCGTCACTCGACATACTCTGTAAAAGAAAAATAACAACGGTTTATCAGTATAAAAATATACCGAGTAAGTTAATCCCTAACTAACAATTTAAGGGGTTACAGGTGTTTAAATCCAAAGATTCACTTGTCATGCATTACTTTAAAAATCCATATTTTATTCGCAGCGGAAAAACATGATTAATTTAGCCAAGACGATAATGCATAAATTTAAAGACTTAATTTAAAAGCGGAATTTAAAAGCATAATTTAATGACGTAATTTAAATGCGAAATTTAAAAACATGGTAAATAAGATTTAAGCGTAATTAGCACTCACACAAGTCTTTTATAATTTATCCCGCAAACTAAGAAGAGGACACCATACCGGGAGATCACTAACGAAGCAATCTCAACATAGGACCACTAACGAGGCAGTCCACAACAATGGGAGACCACTAACGAGGCAGTCTCAAAAGATAGTAGGACCACTAACGAGGCAGTCCACAACACAGCGCGCGAGATCACTAACGAGGCAATCTCAGATAGTAAGGAGACCACTAACGAGGCAGTCTCAAAGATAATGATTAGCATGAAGATCGGTTCAGCCTAGTGCATGGGATTTTTCGAAAGTTCGTATTTCAAGTGATCAAAAGATTCGATATCGCGTTTCATAGTTCGAGTTTTCTCTAGTTCGAAAAATCCGATTTGACGCAGTTTACGCCTTTCTTGATTAAAAATTCATTTTTACACCAAAAATTCTGAAATTTACACAGTAGCTCAAAAACACACACACAAACAACTTTCATGTTTTAAGTTTTTGGAAATAAGGTTTCGAAGTGAGTCAAAATTTGAGTTCTTTATAGAAGATAATTTCTGTCTCAAAAACTGATTTCGTCACAGGTTCGTGCGACGCCGATTAAAAATTCATTTCAAAGCCAATTGATCCGAAATCTTTACAGGAGATACACAACACATTAAGGAACAACTTTCATGTTTTAAGAAATTATAAATAATGAATTTTAGGTGTTCAAAAATTGACCACAACATGCTGTACACGCGCGGACTCAAAAAGGTAGTTTTAAACAGTTCTGAATTCGGCCGTTTTGACATATCAAATGAACTCCAAAATCCATGAAATTTTATATGCATAATCTAGACACATTTATATACAACCTTTGTTTAGAAATGCAAAGTTAAACCATTCTAAAAACGGGTGAAAAACATGCATCAAGTCGAGTAATGAAATCTGTCAACGGTTACAAATGTTCGGTTTGTCACAGAAAGTTTACGGCGAGATTTGGGATAGCAAATCTTAATGTCAATGGCTGAAATTTGGACACAAGATAGATTAAAGTCTTAGAAACAAAATCTATGTTGAAAAGTTTTCGGTTTCAATTCCTGAACATCAAGTTTTAGGCGAGTTTTTGAAATTGGACGAAAATAGGGTTTTTGAAAAGCGGTTTTCGTTACGGGTATAGATCTCGAGTTCCAAACAACAATAAACCACAAAAATTTGTGAGTAAGGTCTTAACTTACGTAGTTAGAGAATAGGGTCGCTGGATTGGGTTTCCGGACGTCCTAGGGTCACGACGAACGGCCAACTTCTCCGATCGCTTTTTGTTCGTTTTCTGACGTGAAATCATAGCAAGGAAAAAGGGTTAGAATCCGAGTTTGGAGACTTATGGATGGATGGAACACTATATTAAGACTTACCAAGGTTCTATGAGGCAGTGGCTCAGTCCCGTTTGCCTCGTCGTTGCCGGAATGTTCGCCGGAAAGTTTCGTCGGGAGAGTTTGGCTTGGAGAGGAAGTTTGTGAGTATTGTGGGGATTGGTTTCTGTGGGATTAGGGCTTTTGAGGCTCCCCAGCCGCTCTTAAGCCTTCCTTAAGGCTGGTAATTCGGTTTCCCTCGAAGAGAATTGTAATTTAGGCAAGAAAATCACCCCCGAATGGAAAGATTACACATTCAGCTCCTCTGGCGCGGAGGTGGCGCGCACCCACGCCTATGGCCGCGCGGAGCACGCGTGCCAGGCCTGGTGTCGCGACGCCTTCGTCCGCGCGGTGGCCGCGCGGCGGGCGCGGGCCGGCCGGACCGGCCGGTCCGGCGGTTCGCGTGTTCCGTCGGGTCTTTCCTTGCTTTCCTCCATCGGTTTTCTACCCCCTATGTGTTAGCTCGACTCCTCGGGTCGTCTCCGGTTCGGCATCTTCACCTTAAACTTGTTACGAGTTCGGCTTATCGCTCGTAACATCTCCGTGGCCTAAGTAGTCTAGTTTAAATTAGTTCCAACTCCTCCTATCGTCCTTGCGATCGACCTTGTGATTTATCTCGTGATTTATTTTATGACTTAATTTTTGATTTATTTTGTGAGTTATTTTGTGAGTTATTTTGTGACTGAACTTAGAAATTAGTTCCAAGCTGCCTACGTACCCTGTGAAGGGATCAAGTCATGACGTAGTTCAAAACAATTTGAATTTGTTTTTCTTGGGTGTTACATCCTCCCCCCCTTAAGAATACAGTTATGTCCCCATAACTGTGGCCGGTACATCTTGGAAGAGGGTAGGGTAACGTTGTTTCATGTCGGCCTCCAACTCCCACGTTGCCGTCTCCGTCTCGTGGTTGGACCAAAGGACCTTGACCATTCTCACGGTCTTATTCCTTGTTACTCTCTCCTTTGTGTCAAGTATTCGCACCGGAACTTCCTCATAACTTAGGTCATCCTCAAATTCAACTTCTTCCGGTTGGAGTACATGGGTCGGATCGTGCACATACTTCTTCAATTGGGAGACGTGGAATACGTCGTGAACACGAGCAAACTGTGGTGGCAACGCTAGCCGATATGCGAGACTTCCCACTCTTTCCAGGATTTCATACGGCCCTATGTACCGCGGGCTCAGTTTCCCTCGCTTGCCGAAGCGCATCACACCCTTCATTGGTGATACCTTTAGCATGACTTTATCGCCGACCTGAAATTCCAAGTCTTTTCGTCTCACGTCCGCGTAACTCTTTTGCCGGTCCTGAGCGGCTTTCATCTTTCCTTGGATGATCTTGATTTGTTGAGCCATGTCCTCCACAAGTTGTGGTCCCACTATTACCGCCTTGTCGTTCTCTTCCCAGCATAATAGGCTTCGGCACCTACGTCCATACAGTGCCTCGAAGGGTGCCATGCCGATACTGGCATGGTAACTATTGTTGTAGGAAAACTCTATCAAGGGTAGATGACTCTCCCAATTCCCCTTAAATTCTAGCACACATGCCCGCAGCATGTCCTCCAGTGTTTGGATTGTTCGCTCTGTCTGCCCGTCCGTCATGGGATGGAACGCGGTACTCATCTTTATTTGCGTACCGAGGGCTTCCTGCAGTTTGGTCAAGAACTGAGAGACAAATCTACTGTCTCTATCTGAGATGATGTCGTGTGGTATTCCATGCCGGCGTACCACATTGTCGACATACGCTCTTGCCAATTGGTCCATCTACCAAGTATCCTTCATTGGGACAAATGTGGCGGCTTTTGTCAATCTATCCACGATCACCCAGATTTTATTCATCCCCTTCGGTGAGCGTGGTAACCCCGAAACAAAATCCATTGAGATGCTATCCCATTTCCAGCTTGGTATCTCCAATGGTTGCATTAGTCCTAGGGGTTTGTGTCGTACTGCCTTGATCTTCTGGCAGGTGAGGCATCTTGCCACAAACTCGGCTACCTCTCTCTTCATGTTCGGCCACCAGTAGTTCTTCTTCAAGTCCTTGTATAGCTTGTCCCCTCCGAGGTGAACCGAGTAAGGGGTGTAATGGCCTTCCTCCATCACCCTTTTCTTCAGATCCACGGATTCCCGTGGTATGCACCACCTTCCCTTGAAGCGGATGCTTCCGTCCTCATGAATTTTGAAATCCATTGCCTTTCCTTCGGCAATGCCTCTCCTGATTTCTTCCAACTTCTCGTCACCCGGTTGGACGAGCCGTATCTCATCGAATATTGTCGGTCCCACTACCATCGCAGTGACGACCTCGGTTACCGTGCCAGGATGCACCACCTCTAGACTCAATTTCGCCAAGTCCTTGTACAATTCGGATGGTATCACAAGTGGGTTCGCGACATGTTGAGTTTTTCGACTCAAGGCGTCGGCCACGACGTTGGCCTTCCCTTCGTGATACGCGATCTCCAAGTCATAGTCCTTAATCAGTTCTAACCATCTCCTCTGCCTCAAATTCAGCTCTTTTTGCGTGAATATATACTTGAGGCTCTTATGGTCGGTGAACATTCGACACCTCCGCCCATAGAGATAGTGTCTCCAAATCTTTAAGGCGAACACGACCGCGGCCAACTCCAGGTCGTGCGTCGGGTAGTTTTCCTCATGTGGTTTTAGTTGGCGATATGCGTATGCTATAACCTTTTGATCTTGCATTAGCACGCATCCTAGTCCCTCCTTCGAGGCGTCACTGTACACCTCGAAGTCTCCATCCTCTGATGGTAATGTCAATACTGGCGCCGTGGTAAGTCTTTTCTTCAGTTCCTGGAATGCGGCTTCGCACTCGCTGGTCCAGTCGTACTTCGTCCCTTTCTTCAACAGTTGAGTCAACGGGCGGGCAATTTTCGAGAAATCCTTTACAAATCGCCTATAGTATCCCGCCAATCCAAGAAAGCTCCTTATCTCCGTTGGGTTCTTCAGCGGCACCCACTCGGTCACTGCCGAGATCTTTGCTGGGTCTACTGCCACTCCGTTGGCGGATACTATATGCCCGAGAAATGCCACTTCCCTTAACCAGAAGTCGCACTTGGACAGTTTACCATACAGTTGGTTCGCTCGTAAGATCCCTAGCACTCTGTGTAAGTGCTCGGAATGTTCCTCTTCACTTTTCGAGTAGATCAAGATGTCATCTATGAACACCACCACGCATTGATCTAACAGTTCTCGAAATACGTTATTCATGAGATTCATGAACATGGCTGGGGCGTTTGTTAGCCCAAAAGATAGCACCGTGAACTCGTAGTGTCCATAGCGAGTCCTGAACGCCGTCTTTGGGATGTCCTTTTCGGCGATCCTCAATTGATGATATCCCGAGCGTAAGTCGATCTTTGAGAATACCGTAGCTCCCTTTAGCTGATCGAACAAATCTTCGATACGGGGCAATGGGTACTTGTTTTTTACGGTAACTTGATTGAGTCCTCTATAGTCGATGCACAGTCGTAACCCTCCGTCCTTCTTCTTGACGAACAAGACCGGTGCTCCCCATGGGGACGTGCTCGGTCTGCTGTATCCCTTCTCTAGCAACTCCTCGAGTTGCTCCTTTAGTTCCTTCATTTCCAGTGGCGCCATGCGGTAAGGAGCCTTCGAAACAGGCTCCATCCCCGGGATGAGGTCTATTGTGAATTCAATGTCTCTCTTGGGTGGCATACCGTGAACGTCTTCAGGGAACACATCTGGGTATTCCCTCACCACTGGGATGTCGTCGATCTTGACTCCCTCAGCTTCCAGGTTGTGAATGTAGCATGCGTATAGCGCGTAACCCTTCCGCACTAAGCTGCATATCTTGAGGGCGTTGACTATTTTGTTAGACTTCTTAGGGGGTTGGGAGTAGAAGATAACTTTCATCCCCCTATTCTTTGATAGCGTGATCTTTTGCTTTTGGCATTCGATCACGGCCTTATAACGGGTTAGCCAATCCATCCCTAGTATGACGTCGAAGTCTCTGACGTCGAATTCTACCAAGTTTGCGAAAAATTCTACGTTTTTGATTACCACAGGTATTCCGTTATAACACTTAGAGCAGGCTATTACTTCTCCCGAAGGCAGTTGGATTCCTAAGCTAATCATTTTGCACTTAGGTAGATCTAGTTCAGCTACAACCCTCGAAGATAATATGGAGCAACTGGCTCCAGAATCAAATAAAACTCTAAGCGGAGTACTTAGGACATGAAAGGTACCTGCCACCACATCACCCTGCGCAGGTATGTCAGCCTGGTTGATCACGTTCAACCTTCCCATCGGCCTCCCCTGATTGGCCGGCTGGTTCTGATTCGGATTTGCGTTTTGTTACTGGTTCGGAGGACGCTGGTTCTGGTTTGGAGGGGGCCGATACCCTTGATTGTTGCCGTTCCTGCCTCCTTGATTGAACGGCTCATTGGGTCCAATGACCAAATCTTCTCTCTTTGTGATGTTCTCGAGTCGGGTTCGACATTCCTCCCTCCTGTGACCCATGCGGCCGCACCGGAAACATTCGCCCGCTTGAGGACATCTCCTCACCAGGTGCGGCCTGCCGCACCTCGGACAGGGTGGTACTCGCTCTCCTTGGTTGAAATTCCGACCATTGTTGTTCTGAACATTCCCGTTCGGCCCTCGCCGAAAGTTGTCCCCACCAGCAGTGTTGCCCGTCCTATTGTCCCGGTTTCTTTTGTCTGGTCCCTGTACCCCTCGGCTAGATTCTCCTGCAGTCTTTCTCTTTAGCTGTTGTACTCGTGCGACCGCCACGGTCGTAGACAGCTTGTAAGTCTGGGTAGTTAACTCCGGTGATCACCTCCCGAATTGACAAATTCAACCCCATTTCGAATTTCTGCGCCTTCTCCCCGTCTGTGGGTACCATCCGAGGCGCAAATCTCACCAGTTCCTTAAATCGAGCATAGTATTCTTGAACAGATTTCTCCCCTTGTTTCAGGGATGAGAACTCTTCGTACAGTGCTGCCTTAGTACTCATTGGGTAGAAGCGCTCCCGGAGTAACTCCATGAACTCGTTCCACGAGTACGGTTCATCATCTTCGCCAAGTTTCCCCTGAGTAGCTTGCCACCATTCGTCGGCCTCGCCACCCAGATAGTACGAGGCCACGTGAACCTTCTCCCCTTCCGGGCATCTCACCGCATTCAGTAATTTGTCAAAAGTCCTCAACCATTCCTCAAGCTTAGATGGATCCTCCTCCCCTACATAGTAGGGAGGTCGGTAGGGGTTTACCGAAGCCAGGTAATTGATCCTTGCTTCTGGCAGGGGTGCCACGGCAGCTCCGCCCTGGTTAACGTAAGCATTGCCCAGTGCGATCAATAGTTCCTCCATGTTCCTCATTCGCCCTTCCGCAGGGTTGGGCATCGGGCCCGCTGGGTTTGGCGCCTCAACGTTAGGTGCTTGCTCATTGGGTTGTCCTGGTGTGTCGTGGGTGTTGGGGGTGGCAGGGAAGGTCCTTCTTCGTCCTCTAGGTGCCATCCTGTTATCACCATACGAGCACAAGTAGGTTTAGAGTTCTGGGGGTTTGATGGAGTGTTGGGAGAAAATGCTTTGCTAGTTTGAGCGATGCCTACTAATAGTTGGTTTAGATTTGCATCTATTCGTTCTGTCATTTATGTTAAGGGTGTAAAGTTTGAAGTGTCGAGACCCTGAGTTTTAGGATTTAGGGTTCTAGGTACTTTGCCGATTTTTCGTGCGTATGTTGCTTGTTTGTTGTTGTCTCGTTCAATTGGTTTGTTGAGTTTCAATGAAATAAAACGTAAAGACTGCGCGTAGAATAGATGCTTGTGAACTTTATTGCTTAGTAGGGAACTTTATTCGGTACAAATGATAGGAATCAAAATGCTAAGGATAGTTCGGGAAAATAGAAAAGGAGAACAATAGGAATAATGTATCAAAAATCTCTAATCCTGAGGAGGGTAGGTGGTCGGGTCCTCTATGGGGTCATCCTCATCACTCGATTCCTCGATGGTGCCCGTGCCAAGGGGCCCATGGAACACTGGGCTGGCTGGCCAACTGGGCCCAGCAGCAGGAGCAGGATCAACGATAGCAACTGGAGTTTGGACGGCTGCAGGGACAGCGACAGGATCAATAACGGGGCTAGCTACAGGAGGAGTTCCCGGGTTGAGAGGGGCAGGTGGAAGCAGATCATCCTTCAGGTGATGCAGTTGATGTACCAAGACCCCTACTTGGGTCTCTACGTCGTCAATCTGGGTCCGAAGCTCAGTCTCGCGGGCCTGGAGTTCGTTGATTTGGATTTGGAGTTGGGTTATATCTTGATGTCCTGCTTGGCCCAGATTAGTTAGGTGGCCCAAGTTAGCTTCCATTTGTTCTACCCTTAGTCTGAAGTTGTTCACGTTTTGAGGAGATCCGAGGTATGCTTCAATCAACCTCATTAGTAGGTTGATCATGTTCACGTTTGGGGCGGCCATCTATTGTTAACAAGGTAGGTTAAGGTTAGAATATGTTTTAGACAAGATTAGTTATGCACGAATTTAAATCTATATACAACATGCAAGTGCAAGTCCCCCTTTTCCCCATTTAAAAATGCAATCTATCCATGTATTTTAAAATAAACCCACTATATGGGTAAGAATAAAAGTTGGGCCTCTATAGTGGGCCAAAAAATTTAATATTTCTTTTGGCTAAGATTTTGGGCCATGTAAAAATAAGCGTTGGGCTAAAATAATACTAGTAGTCAAAATAAATAATTTAAAAAAATAATACTTGGGTTTTAAATATAATGGTTTAAAATAATAGTAGTAGCTAAAAAAAAATTTTCCGGGCTCTGATACCAACTTGTAACACCCCGGATTTGATAACCCAGGCCGGGATGTCACCGCCACATCTCCCTAGCAAGACGACTTCCCGAGCTCACTAAGGAAATGCAAGGCTTGTGGGTATGTAAAAGATTTAAAACATATCAAGATTTAGTCCGGAAAATTTATAATACTTAATTTAAAATACGATAGTAGTAATCATCATGCGCGAAAAATAAATAGAGTAAATGCAGCGGAAAGTAAATCACGACCAACATGGCCAAATCCTCGGGTTTAACAGTCCCGGTAAAAACAGTATGATGCAAAATTTAAAATGTCCATTATGATTTTCCCCAAGTGCATATGCAATGCGTCACTCGACATACTCTGTAAAAGAAAAATAACAACGGTTTATCAGTATAAAAATATACCGAGTAAGTTAATCTCTAACTAACAATTTAAGGGGTTACAGGTGTTTAAATCCAAAGATTCACTTGTCATGCATTACTTTAAAAATCCATATTTTATTCGCAGCGGAAAAACATGATTAATTTAGCCAAGACGATAATGCATAAATTTAAAGACTTAATTTAAAAGCGGAATTTAAAAGCATAATTTAATGACGTAATTTAAATGCGAAATTTAAAAACATGGTAAATAAGATTTAAGCGTAATTAGCACTCACACAAGTCTTTTATAATTTATCCCGCAAACTAAGAAGAGGACACCATACCGGGAGATCACTAACGAGGCAATCTCAACATAGGACCACTAACGAGGCAGTCCACAACAATGGGAGACCACTAACGAGGCAGTCTCAAAAGATAGTATGACCACTAACGAGGCAGTCCACAACACAGCGCGCGAGATCACTAACGAGGCAATCTCAGATAGTAAGGAGACCACTAACGAGGCAGTTTCAAAGATAATGATTAGCATGAAGATCGGCTCAGCCTAGTGCACGGGATTTTTCGAAAGTTCGTATTTCAAGTGATCAAAAGATTCGATATCGCGTTTCAAAGTTCGAGTTTTCTCTAGTTCGAAAAATTCGATTTGACGCAGTTTACGCCTTTCTTGATTAAAAATTCATTTTTCAATTAAAAATTCTGAAATTTACACAGTAGCTCAAAAACACACACACGAACAACTTTCATGTTTTAAGTTTTTGGAAATAAGGTTTCGAAGTGAGTCAAAATTTGAGTTCTTTACAAAAGATAATTTCTGTTTCAAAAACTGATTTCGTCACAGGTTCGTGCGACGCCGATTAAGAATTCATTTCAAAGCCAATTGATCCGAAATTTTTACAGGAGATACACAACACATTAAGGAACAACTTTCATGTTTTAAGAAATTAGAAATAATGAATTTTAGGTGTTCAAAAATCCACCACAACATGCTGTACACGCGCGGACTCAAAAAGGTAGTTTTAAACAGTTCTGAATTCGGCCGTTTTGACATATCAAATGACTCCAAAATCCATGAAATTTTATATGCATAATCTAGACACATTTATCTACAACTTTTGTTTAGAAATGCAAAGTTAAACCATTCTAAAAACGGGTGAAAAACATGCATCAAGTCGAGTAATGAAATCTGTCAACGGTTTCAAATGTTCGGTTTGTCACAGAAAGTTTACGGCGAGATTTGGGATAGCAAATCTTAATGTCAATGGCTGAAATTTAGACACAAGATAGATTAAAGTCTTAGGAACAAAATCTATGTTGAAAAGTTTTCGGTTTGAATTCCCGAAGTTCGAGTTTTAGGCGAGTTTTTGAAATTGGACGAAAATAGGGTTTTTGAAAAGCGGTTTTCGTTACGGGTATAGATCTCGAGTTCCAAACAACAATAAACCACAAAAATTTGTGAGTAAGGTCTTAACTTACTTAGTTAGAGAATAGGGTCGCTGGATTGGGTTTCCGGACGTCCTAGGGTCACGACGAACGGCCAACTTCTCCGATCGCTTTTTGTTCGTTTTCCGACGTGAAATCGTAGCAAGGAAAAAGGGTTAGAATCCGAGTTTGGAGACTTATGGACGGATGGAACACTATATTAAGACTTACCAAGGTTCTATGAGGCAGTGGCTCAGTCCCGTTCGCCTCGCCGTCGCCGGAATGTTCGCCGAAAAGTTTCGTCGGGAGAGTTTAGCTTGGAGAGGAAGTTTGTGAGTATTGTGGGGATTGGTTTCTGTGGGATTAGGGCTTTTGAGGCTCCCCAGCCGCCCTTAAGCCTTCCTTAAGGCTGGAATTCGGTTTCCCTCGAAGAGAATTGTAATTTAGGCAAGAAAATCACCCCCGAATGGAAAGATTACACCTTCAGCTCCTCTAGCGCGGAGGTGGCGCGCACCCACGCCTATGGCCTCGCGGAGCACGCGTGCCAGGCCTGGCGTCGCGACGCCTTCGTCCGCGCGGTGGCCGCGCGGCGGCGCGCGGCGGGCGCGGGCCGGCCGGTCCGGCGGTTCGCGTGTTCCGTCGCGTCTTTCCTTGCTTTCCTCCATCGGTTTTCTACCCCCTATGTGTTAGCTCGACTCCTCGGGTCGTCTCCGGTTCGGCATCTTCACCTTAAACTTGTTACGAGTTCGGCTTATCGCTCGTAACATCTCCGTGGCCTAAGTAGTCTAGTTTAAATTAGTTCCAACTCCTCCTATCGTCCTTGCGATCGACCTTGTGATTTATCTCGTGATTTATTTTATGACTTAATTTGTGATTTATTTTGTGAGTTATTTTGTGAGTTATTTTGTGACTGAACTTAGAAATTAGTTCCAAGCTGCCTACGTACCCTGTGAAGGGATCAAGTCATGACGTAGTTCAAAACAATTTGAATTTGTTTTTCTCGGGTGTTACAATTCAAGTATTAGCTGAATATTGTAATTTCCTGATATTTGCACGAATCTGATGAATGATGTTTTAAAATGTGTTGTGTTTTGGCCATCTTTCTGTCAATATTACTTTGGCACTATTTTCTTCCTTAAAACAGATCTAATCAACATTTAAATTTTCACATAGAGCAAATCTCTAAATGTGAGTATGGTGATATCATGCAAAAAAATAAGTATAGAAAAGGAAGAATTGATACTATGTTTTCTCTTAACACCTTCACATTTAGAGTAAAACTTTAAATGTGAGTATGGTGACACCGATTTAATCAGTTTATCTTATCTCTTTCTAAAGGATTCATAAAATGACTTTTGAAGAACTTCAAGCTCGAGGTATCGAATCAGACAAGAAAGAACAATCATTTTTAAGAATGAAGAGAACAACAAAGACTGTGAAAGATATTCAGAAAGGCCGTGGATGGTTAGGTGTAACACCCCGATTTAATTAACTCATAATTAATTAATTTAATTATGGTTAATTAACAAAAGACTTAGTATGTGACTTATTTTGTAGGGAATGAAGATTTAAGTGGGGGAAATAAGTGAGTTCAACTCACTAGATAATAAGAGTCAAGTGCTCAAATGGGTGCAATGTGGTCAAGACAAGTGGTGTAACTCTTTTAACCCACATTCCGACCCGAACCGAGACCCGTGACCCGACCCGGATCCATTTTTGACTCTTCAAAATCTGATTGTTGGGTGTTGGAAACCCATTTCTTCATCCTCATCTTCTCATTCCCGTCACCATTCTTGGGAAGGCTAGGGTTGGTGCCAAATCCTCCCAAATCCTTGATTTTATGCTCAAATCGATTGGGGGTTTCATCATACTACCTTAGGTAAGTAATTTACAGCAAGTATTTCATGGTTTGGAAGAGTATTGAGGTGGGTTTTGAAGGGAGCAAGTTGGTGGCGGGATTAAATGATTTTGGGATGAATTCTTGTAGATCGACTTGGAATTTGTGTTAAATCCTTGCTTGGGAGTTGCAAATCAGTCTTGGGAGCTAAGGTTAGTACTTGAGACCATTTTGGTGTTGTTGATTTCAGTTTTTAAGCTTCAAATGGTTTCAAGATCAAGAAATCATGTTCTTGGATGAATTATGATGTTTGGAGCTTGATTCTTGTAATATAGGCTTGGAATTGTTGATTGGAAGCTTGCAGGTTGATAAGAGGAGCTTGGAGACTCATCTACATACCAGGCAAGGGTAGAGATAGGCCTAAATGGGGGCATAATCGGTGGAATGGCCGGAAATCGCCATTTCCATCAATTCTGATGTGTCGGCGCGCTCTTGGCGCGCCCTTTAGCCAAAAAAACGCGTGGGCAGCGCGTGAGAAGAACGTCAACGACGTCCTTGTCAGGACGGCGCGCAGTTGACGCGCCTTTTCCACAAACACCGCGCGGGCAGCGCGCGGAGACACGAACGACGCGACCTGCGTCTTTGGCGCGGGGCCGGCGCGCCCTCCTTGGGAAAACCGCGCCGGGTGCGCGCGGGCTCCCCTGCCCGCGCGATTCGTTCGCTCGTTTTCCGATTCTTCGTCCTTCGTGTTTCCTTAGTTCTTCTTATGCTTCTAGCATGCCATAACTATCATTATGCTCACAATCTTTGAACTTAGTTGCGATTAGCGGTGATCTACTATGCCTTAGTTGAGATCGAGTCTTGTTTCGCTTCTATGTTGATGTGAGTGTTGGTGCCGATATGTGGGGTTTGGCACACCCTTGACACTTAACTCGTGGTGAGTTGTTTATTTTGTCATGACGCGTGATTTACGCATTGACATGTGTGGAATTGAATCTGAACATGTGTTGGTGCCGATATGTGGGGCTTGGCACACCTTTGATACTTAACTCGCGATGAGTTGTTGATGCCGATACGTGGGACTTGGCACACCCCGGAATATTTTAAAACTACTATTTTAAAGAGCCGGATTATTCTTTTTAAAAACTATTATTTTCAAGTATTATTATTTTTAAAGTTATCATTTATAAACTAGTAGTATATTTCAAAGAGCCCAGACTATTTTAAAGCTACCTATTTTAAAGAAAATACTTCACTCGAGATGAGTGATTGAATTGAATGTGAATATCTGTGAGGATATGTGAATATCTGTGATGATATGTGAATGTCTGTGAGGATATGTGAATATCTGTGATGATATGTGAATATCTGTGAGGATATGTGAATATCTGTGATGATATGTGAAAATCTGTGATGATATGTGAATATCTGTGATGATATGTGAATATCTGTGATGATATGTGAATATGCCACGACGGTAGGATACGCTATGCTTGCGAATCGGTATCCGATGAGGGGCATAGTGGGATTGCTACCCAGAAGCATTGAGATTGGAAAGGATTTATATCCTAGTCTGATTTTGGCTGGAGAGGGCTCATGACCCTTTGCCTGACCCGCTTGCCGTAAGCCACGATTTCAGCTGTTGGTGTCCGCGGCGGGGGCACTGTGGGTATGTCTCTCGACCATTAAGGGGTGTGGACCCTTATATGGGAGGGAATACCGACCATGGTACCTAGGTGCGCGCTAGACATGCTTATGTGCTGCATTTAGGGTAGATAGACATCTTAGGTCATAACATTTCATCTCATCATCCATCATTCATCTTATTTGCTGTGGTTGAAGCACCGGTATGGGACGGTGTGATGTTTACTTATTTGCACTGTTTAATTATTATGTTATGCCTAACAAATGTTAAAAATGAAACATATCTCCACCTATATGTATAAATATACTTCTAGGGAATCAAGTTAATTCTTGTTTCCCCTTATGCCGATTCTTCTATTCTTGCTCAGTACCTTGTACTGACCCTTGCTATGTTTTCATGTATAGATATTCCCGGGGAGGACGCAGAGCCTGAGCACGATGTGGGGTTTGGGGATGAGTGATCTACCTAGAGATGCATTAGCATGTTGTGGACTTATGTGCTTGTCTTGAATAAATGCTATGACTCTATTACCTTGTCTCGTACTGCTTGTGGTACCGATCGGTACATTATGTTCTGTCTTGTGTGTTACTTAATATCTCTGACAGGTTGAGATGAGACTGATATGTCGACTGTTATGTCGCATGAATAAGGCTTGTAAGCCGGACGTCTGTTATGATGTGAGGTTTCCTTTCTGGATTTGTATTATGATTCATTGGCTTCCTGTTTACTTGGCTACGTGTTATTGATCTTAAATTGATTGGCCAACAGTTTAAGAGAGGTAACACGGCCGTGACGTCACAGAAATTTGGTTTTAAATTTTTGGGGCGTTACACTTGGTATCAGAGCCATGTCTGCTCGTATGTGCTTAGAATTCTAACACAAGCATGTGGTGAGATGTGTGGGGGAAAGCATATAGTGTAGGAATTGCATCTGGTTCTGCTTATATTCTTGTTAATTGCATTGTTTCTGGTTATCTGCGTCCCCTATAGGGTGGATTGTGGTTTGTGAATCAAACCAGGATCAATCATTGGGGATATTCCGGGAATTCTATACTTAATAATTGCTGCTCGGTAAAGAATTATTCTTATTTACCGAGTGTTACTGAATATCTCGTCACGTTACGAATATAGGATGCCGCCGCGCAGGGATGGAAGGCCCAGGAGGAGGGGAAGGCCTCGTAGGAATCCGGGGCCAGCTTTTGGGGGTCATGGACAGTACCATGAGAATGGTGGACTTGGCAATGATCACGTGGAAGATGTTCCAATTGAGGAACCTGTAGAGGTGGAGGATGACTGGAACTATGAGGACGAACCAGTGCCTCCACCACCGCCGCCACCTGTACAGATGCCCATTGACCCTCAGTTTATGCAATATATGTTTAGTGCTATGTATGGGATGTATCAGAGGCAGGCGAATCAACCTGCACAACCACCACCCAGACCCGTGGATTACGTGCATCTAGCAAGGCATTATCAACCGCCGGTCTTTAGTGGAGGAGTAGACCCGGCCGCTCTGACTGTTTGGATTTATCATATGGAGGAGATCTTCGAGAATATAGACTGCCCAGAGGATTGGAAGGTCAGGGTGGGACATCAGTATCTTACTGGACCAGCTCTCCATTGGTGGAGGTCGCGTAAGAGTGAGCTTATGGCGAGACCCAACTTCTCATGGGAAGTTTTCTGTCATGCTTTGAGATCCCACATTTTCACTACACAGATGATGAATGTTAAAAAGAGGGAATTTCTCAACCTAGAGCAAGCAGGAAATATGACAGTGTCTGAATACTATGGTCGTTTTGTGGAACTCATGTCATACGTACCAATGCTAGTTGCTAATGAGGAAGATAAGGTTTCGAAGTTTGTGGATGGATTGAAGGCTGAGATCCGGACTGGGTTTAGCAACCAACACGCCTGCTTAGCTTCAGCATATGATCAGGCTTTATGCATTGAAAGAGCTCGTGCTGATATGCAGCGCGTGAGGGCCGCTCGTCGCAGGGAGTCAGGGGGGCCTATTAGACCCCATCGTAGACAGACGAGGCCGAGAAACGGTGGAGAGACCTCTAGACCTCAGACTCATGCACAGCTACCGTATAGAAGCGGAACCCACTGCTGGAAGTGCGGGCAGCAAGGACATTTGAGGCCACAGTGCCCACAGTTGGTGGGTCGAGTAGGAGGATCTACTTCAGATGCGTCTGGTGGGAATGCGTCGCGTGGACGAGGTGCAGACAGAGGTCGTGGACCACAGGGGGACCGTGGGGGCCGTCTCAATGTGATTGAGCGGGCTGAGCTAGATGGGCGAGATGATGTCATGACTGGTAAGTTGCCCATTGTTCAATTTCAATCTTGATCGACGTGACCATCTGTAACAAGTGCCCCAGGTAGTGCCTTATGTTATTACATGCGTAGGTACTAGACTAGTTGATAATGTGTCTGCTTATGCCTTATATGATTCTGGTGCATCATGCTCGTTTATATCATCGGAATTCGTAACTAATAATGATATGGGACCACTGGAGGCTTATCAACTCCCTGTTAGCTACCTTCGGGAGACCTCATGCGGAGCCAGTGGATTAAACCCGATGCACAGACAATCATCAAAGAGCGAGAGTTCAGAGCGAATATAGTGGTGCTAGATTTGGCCGATTTTGACGTGATTTTGGGAATGGATTGGCTGTCTAAGTATCAAGCCAGATTAGACTACGGGATACCAAGGATTTCCTTCACCGAAGAAGAAGGTGACCGAGGCTCCGGCCTTAGTGTTACCTGATGAATCGGGGGAAAATGAGGTAGACACAGATGCATCTTATCGAGGACTTGGGTGTGTGCTTATGCAGTATGGCAAGGTGATTGCATATGCATCTAGGCAATTAAAGCCTCACGAGCTGAATTACCCGACTCACGACCTGGAGATGGCAGCGGTCGTGCATGCATTAAAAATTTGGAGGCATTATCTTTACGGAGCCAAGTGTCAAATCTATTCGGATCATAAGAACCTTAAATGCCTCTACACTACAGACAAGATGAGCGGTAGGCAAAGAAGAGGGTTAGAGTTTTTGCAGGACTACGACACGAGTATTCAGTACATAGAAGGGAAAGCCAACCGGGTGGCTGATGCACTAAGTAGGAAAGGACATGTACTGAATTCAATTACTCTCCCTTGGAAGTTAAGGCAGGAGTTGGACAAGGAAGGTATTGTGGTTGTTCCTTACGACACGATAGCAAGGTTGGATGCTATGACGGTGGTGCCATCATTACTCGAGGAACTCAGACAAAGTCAAGCTGTAAGTCAAGAGATGATGCATTTGAAAGCTCAGATTCGCAAGGGTAAGGCGGAAGGCTTTGTGATTGATAGCAAGGATATGATCAAGTTTGGGGACCGTTGGTGTGTGCCTCCGAAGGATCAGGCGCTGAAAGGAAAAATTATGGAAGAGGCACATTGCACACCTTACTCCGTACATCCGGGAGCAGTAAAGATGTACAAGGATTTGAGGCAAAACTATTGGTGGAAAGGCATGAAGAAGGAAGTGGCAGAATTTGTGTCTAGGTGTTCCACTTGCCAGAAGGTGAAAGCCGAGCATATGAGACCTTCAGGCTTATTACCACCTTTGGATGTTCCCACTTGGAAATGGGAGTCCATTGCTATGGACTTTGTCACCGGGCTACCCAGGATACGGAGCAGATTTGATACTATTTAGGGTAGTTGTGGACCGACTAACCAAGAGTGTTGTGTTTATACCAATGAGATTGAACTGGAGCATGCAACAGTTCACTGGCGCTTACATCCAACATGTGCTTAGACGTTTTGGTATTCCTCGAGAAATCATTTCCGACAGAGATTCCAGATTCCTGTCAAGGTTCTAGAAGGAATTGCAGACAGTCTTTGGGACGCAGATCAGTATGAGTACTGCGTGGCACCCTCAGACTGATGGACAGACCAAAAGGACCATTAGAACCTTGGAGGGTATGTTGAGGGCGTGTGTGATGGATTTTCAAGGATCGTGGGAGGAACATCTACATATGGTGGAGTTCTCCTACAACAATAGCTATCACGCGAGTATTCGTATGGCGCCTTTCGAGGCCTTATACGGAAGAAAGTGCAGGACACCCTTGTGTTGGAGTGATCCTTCAGAGCGAGTGGTGATGGGTCCTGAAACCATTGAACAGACCACTGAAGTGGTAAGAGTGGTCAGAGACAGAATGAAGGAAGCTCAGGAGCGTCAAAAGAGTTATACTGATTTGTCCAGGAGAGACATTGAATTCGAGGTTGGAGATTGGGAACTTTTGAGAGTGTCACCCATGTGGGGCGTGAGACGATTTGGGAAGAAAGGGAAACCGAGTCCCAGATTTATAGGCCCCTATGAGATCACTAAGAAGATTGGGAAGATCACTTACTGGTTAGAATTGCCAACTGAAGTGGGAAAGGTGCACAACGTTTTCCACGTCTCTCAGTTGAGGAAGTTTATCTCGGATCCTGACAAGATTATACAACCGGAGGAGGTGGAGTTGGATGACAACCTAGAATACGAAGAATACCCCGTGGCGATTCTCGACACTAAAGAAAAGGTACTTCGCAATAAGGTAATCAAAATGGTGAAAGTACTTTAGTCAATACATGGCGTAGGGGATGCCACTTGGGAGTCAGAGGAAAGCATGGCTGGGCGTTATCCTGAATTGGATTTGACTCCAATTCAGTGAAGTAATGACCTTAATCCATACTTTTTCATTCGAGGACGAATGATCCTAAGGGGGAGAGATTGTAACACCCCGATTTAATTAACTCATAATTAATTAATTTAATTATGGTTAATTAACAAAAGACTTAGTATGTGACTTATTTTGTAGGGAATGAAGATTTAAGTGGGGGAAATAAGTGAGTTCAACTCACTAGATAATAAGAGTCAAGTGCTCAAATGGGTGCAATGTGGTCAAGACAAGTGGTGTAACTCTTTTAACCCACATTCCGACCCGAACCGAGACCCGTGACCCGACCCGGATCCATTTTTGACTCTTCAAAATCTGATTGTTGGGTGTTGGAAACCCATTTCTTCATCCTCATCTTCTCATTCCCGTCACCATTCTTGGGAAGGCTAGGGTTGGTGCCAAATCCTCCCAAATCCTTGATTTTATGCTCAAATCGATTGGGGGTTTCATCATACTACCTTAGGTAAGTAATTTACAGCAAGTATTTCATGGTTTGGAAGAGTATTGAGGTGGGTTTTGAAGGGAGCAAGTTGGTGGCGGGATTAAATGATTTTGGGATGAATTCTTGTAGATCGACTTGGAATTTGTGTTAAATCCTTGCTTGGGAGTTGCAAATCAGTCTTGGGAGCTAAGGTTAGTACTTGAGACCATTTTGGTGTTGTTGATTTCAGTTTTTAAGCTTCAAATGGTTTCAAGATCAAGAAATCATGTTCTTGGATGAATTATGATGTTTGGAGCTTGATTCTTGTAATATAGGCTTGGAATTGTTGATTGGAAGCTTGCAGGTTGATAAGAGGAGCTTGGAGACTCATCTACATACCAGGCAAGGGTAGAGATAGGCCTAAATGGGGGCATAATCGGTGGAATGGCCGGAAATCGCCATTTCCATCAATTCTGATGTGTCGGCGCGCTCTTGGCGCGCCCTTTAGCCAAAAAAACGCGTGGGCAGCGCGTGAGAAGAACGTCAACGACGTCCTTGTCAGGACGGCGCGCAGTTGACGCGCCTTTTCCACAAACACCGCGCGGGCAGCGCGCGGAGACACGAACGACGCGACCTGCGTCTTTGGCGCAGGGCCGGCGCGCCCTCCTTGGGAAAACCGCGCCGGGTGCGCGCGGGCTCCCCTGCCCGCGCGATTCGTTCGCTCGTTTTCCGATTCTTCGTCCTTCGTGTTTCCTTAGTTCTTCTTATGCTTCTAGCATGCCATAACTATCATTATGCTCACAATCTTTGAACTTAGTTGCGATTAGCGGTGATCTACTATGCCTTAGTTGAGATCGAGTCTTGTTTCGCTTCTATGTTGATGTGAGTGTTGGTGCCGATATGTGGGGTTTGGCACACCCTTGACACTTAACTCGTGGTGAGTTGTTTATTTTGTCATGACGCGTGATTTACGCATTGACATGTGTGGAATTGAATCTGAACATGTGTTGGTGCCGATATGTGGGGCTTGGCACACCTTTGATACTTAACTCGCGATGAGTTGTTGATGCCGATACGTGGGACTTGGCACACCCCGGAATATTTTAAAACTACTATTTTAAAGAGCCGGATTATTCTTTTTAAAAACTATTATTTTCAAGTATTATTATTTTTAAAGTTATCATTTATAAACTAGTAGTATATTTCAAAGAGCCCAGACTATTTTAAAGCTACCTATTTTAAAGAAAATACTTCACTCGAGATGAGTGATTGAATTGAATGTGAATATCTGTGAGGATATGTGAATATCTGTGATGATATGTGAATGTCTGTGAGGATATGTGAATATCTGTGATGATATGTGAAAATCTGTGATGATATGTGAATATCTGTGATGATATGTGAATATCTGTGATGATATGTGAATATGCCACGACGGTAGGATACGCTATGCTTGCGAATCGGTATCCGATGAGGGGCATAGTGGGATTGCTACCCAGAAGCATTGAGATTGGAAAGGATTTATATCCTAGTCTGATTTTGGCTGGAGAGGGCTCATGACCCTTTGCCTGACCCGCTTGCCGTAAGCCACGATTTCAGCTGTTGGTGTCCGCGGCGGGGGCACTGTGGGTATGTCTCTCGACCATTAAGGGGTGTGGACCCTTATATGGGAGGGAATACCGACCATGGTACCTAGGTGCGCGCTAGACATGCTTATGTGCTGCATTTAGGGTAGATAGACATCTTAGGTCATAACATTTCATCTCATCATCCATCATTCATCTTATTTGCTGTGGTTGAAGCACCGGTATGGGACGGTGTGATGTTTACTTATTTGCACTGTTTAATTATTATGTTATGCCTAACAAATGTTAAAAATGAAACATATCTCCACCTATATGTATAAATATACTTCTAGGGAATCAAGTTAATTCTTGTTTCCCCTTATGCCGATTCTTCTATTCTTGCTCAGTACCTTGTACTGACCCTTGCTATGTTTTCATGTATAGATATTCCCGGGGAGGACGCAGAGCCTGAGCACGATGTGGGGTTTGGGGATGAGTGATCTACCTAGAGATGCATTAGCATGTTGTGGACTTATGTGCTTGTCTTGAATAAATGCTATGACTCTATTACCTTGTCTCGTACTGCTTGTGGTACCGATCGGTACATTATGTTCTGTCTTGTGTGTTACTTAATATCTCTGACAGGTTGAGATGAGACTGATATGTCGACTGTTATGTCGCATGAATAAGGCTTGTAAGCCGGACGTCTGTTATGATGTGAGGTTTCCTTTCTGGATTTGTATTATGATTCATTGGCTTCCTGTTTACTTGGCTACGTGTTATTGATCTTAAATTGATTGGCCAACAGTTTAAGAGAGGTAACACGGCCGTGACGTCACAGAAATTTGGTTTTAAATTTTTGGGGCGTTACATTAGGAATGGAAATTTCACCTCCAGAATTTTATGTCAACCCACTGATGATTCAACATGTACCTGATAAGGAGAATGAATCATTGATGATTGATCTGGAAGAAGCATTCTGGATTAAAATGAGTCACTTTTGGGAAGATCAATTTATTAAACTCATTAATGATAAACATCTCCCCAATGAAATTAGACTTGAAAGACTTGTGGAAAGGGACAAGAAGTGTATGGCTGAATGGAGTCAAGAATGTTATAAAATAATCAACCCAAAGGATCAAACAGGATTGGAGTTGGACTATTTTAACCCTCAACCATTGCCCAAATATGTGAAACGACTCACTAAATATTGCTGCAAACTTCAAGAAATTCGGAATGCTCGAGTTTATGATGCTCAGCAGGCGCTCCCTGCATACATGCCTCCAACATTCTTGAATAAGAAGGGCCCTATTGAACAAAATTTCTTGACAAATCTGGCTCTGGATAGGATTATTGATGCTCGGATTAATTTGAGACCTGACCTTGAGCCTCATTTTCAGAAAGCTAAACAAGACAAGATGGTATGGAGAGATGTTCTTAGAACCATTCAAGAAGCTAGGAATAGCTGGATCAGGCATATGAATGAGTGGGCTAAGGGAGAAAATCTGAGGAGAAGAATTCTCAGACCAGGGTTAGAAAGAAAACCTGATGAAGAGTTTCCAATAGAAAATTTTGCTGATTTAATGCCTGGACAGCAGGTATGGGTTAAGGATGCTGAAGAAAGAGAAGCTGAGAGATCAGGGAAGAACAGGAAGCAGAGATCAGATGCAAAACAGACACCACAGAACATAGTCAGGAATATATTCAGAGAGTCTGTCATAAATGAAGGACTGGAACCTATAAAGAATTTCAGGAAGATTTCAGCCCCAGCAATAACACCAGCAGATGCAGATCTTCTCATTACAGATAGACCAAACAAGATCATGAAGAGATTACATCCACCTCTCCAACAAGAAGTGCATGAACTTGTTCAGAATAGAAAGAAGGAATTCATTGAGAAGTATATTAGATATGACAGTATGTGCAGAGAAAATGCATATAAGGAACATAGAGTTTATACTGATCGCACAAGGAAGGATTCAGCAGGTAATCATTGATGATTGGGATGCATGGAATGAGAAGTATCTGAACAGAAAGGGGATGAATATGATGCTAAAAGGTTTGGGTAAAAATTTTTATGTCAAGAAAAATGATTCAGATGAGGAACAAAGACTTGAGAAAATGCGAGTAGTGGATGAAGTTACAACTATTGTAGGGGAGGGGAATGAGGAAAATGATGAACCCCATCCGATTTTGAAAGAGTGTTAAACACTATTATGCAAGCAGGCAAAAGGAAAAGCGTGAATTCGAAGAATTTATGAGAACTCAAGAAAAGAAGGGTAAGAAGAAAATGTCTACCAGGAAGAGAAAGTCACATATTCTTAGTTCAAGCTCTTCAGAAGGAGCACCTTCGACTAAGAAAAGGACTGGAAGCAAGGTAGAGAAATACAAGTCTGAGAAGACTACCCAATCTTCAAAGAAGAGGAAGAATGAAGATGAGTTAACAAACAAAGAGGTTTTGGAATTGAAAGCAGGAACTCCAGAAACAAGGAATCTGATGGATGAAAATAAAGAGTCATTACAACCATCTCAAGGAAAGAAGGAAGTTGTTACTTACAAAAGGAAAGGAAAGTTGCTTTCTAAGCAGCAAGAGACTAATCCTGAGGAATCTAAGCAGCAAGAACATTCTTTTGAGAAGGTAGTACAATCAGAAACTGTTCCTGAGAAGGAAAAGCAACAAGAAAAAGAGCCTGAGAAACCTGTTAAGAAGTATAGAATAAAAATGATGGCTAGAAAGCCAAGGTATGTGGTACAAGACACCAGCTCTGATGAAGAGAGTTGAACCAACTTTGGGAGTAGTACCTTATACAGGAGGATTGGAACTTACTCCTTATGGTAATTTGGAAGTGGGAGATATAGATCCAAAAGGCTGGAAAGCATGTATTGATGAACATCAATCTGATGCACAAGGATCAACTCATCTAACCACTGAACTTCAGACTCAGATCGATACATGAAATGATTTGGAAGGACAGGCTGAAGATCAACAAGCTCAAGTCAACAAAGTTCTTATCCAAAGTGAGATCAACTTACAAGGATCTCCAGAAAAAGAAGTTGAACAAGAAACCTTCGAAGATCCCGCTATAGAAGTTGATAATTCTTCTAAAGTGGCAGATCAATTGGAACAGGATTCACCACCAGAACAAGTTATAGATGAGCAAGAATTTTTGGATCAAGTGGAAGAGTTAATGGTGAACACAGTGCAAGGTCAATCGATTAACGATTTGCAAGATTTTGCAGATCTGAACTTGCATGGAACTACTGTGGGAAACATGACCTTGTCTTTGGAAGGCTTGATTAAAAAGTTTAGAAAACTGGCCAGAGAAGGAGGGAATGCACATACTTTAGTAGAACAAGCAAATGAATATGCAGCTAAGCTTGAGTTAGAATTGAAGAAAGTCAAACAGCAGACGAATTCTGAGCAAGCATTGGAGCCGTCTCCATCAGCTCTCCAAGCTTATAGAGAAGAGATGCAGAGAAATGAGATTCAAGTGAACCAACAAAAAGAGTATTTGGTGGAACAAACTGTTAATCAACATCTCAGAGCACAGACAATTGCTGGAAATCAAAAGAATCAATGGGTCTTACCATCCCAAATCAGGAATGAGGTAACTCATAGAGCAGTCTCAAGGATGAATGATCCTGATTGGATTGCAGAACAGAAGAAGAAAGCAGAAGAGCATTTTGGGATCCAGGGATTTTATGATTTAGAACCCTCTGCTGTCCTTCTTTTGTTAAATGAACCTGTACAGGATGAGCCCACAGAAACTCTGAACCAATATAGCTTAGAGGTCACTGAAAAGATAGACACTAGCACATCATTGATTCATGAGTCAGATATAGGTAATCTACGACATAATGATACTGAGGAAGCCCAAGAAAAGGATCCAGAACCTGTTCAGGAAGAGAATCCAGAACAAGTTCAGGAAGAAAATGTAGAACCTGCTCAAGAGAGAAATCAGTCAGAAGGAGAAAGAAATGAAAATGTTGGGAATGAGCAGGAGAAAGCACAAGAGTCCGAGGGAAGTGAATCATATACTTCTGAAGGATCTTCACCAGGAAAAGAAGTTCCAGAGCTTTTGCCTTTGAGTTATTGGGGAAAGAATAGTCCAAAAGTGAGGTTATCAATCCCTGACAGCATTGAGAAGAAGATTGAATTCACTGAGGAAGAAATCAAGGTCAAGTTTAATGGAAGAAAAGAAGCATTAGAGAACTACCTGGGAATGTCCAAGATGATTGTTCCAGACAAAGGATTTCATCCTAAGTGGTTGAGTCACAAGTGTATCGGCTATTGGAGAAGGATCAATGAATGGGACACTTTCATGAGACATAACAACAAACGTGGTTATGTGGAATTGACCTGGGAATTCTATGCTAATTTCGATGTGGAGGCTGAAACAACATGGATTAGAGGTAAAACAGTGCAAGTTAGTGTGGAGATTCTAAATGATTTGATACAGGCACCTCAGCTTGAGCAGCTGGAAGTCAGGTCTGAAGTTCTTTTGAGGAAGAAGACTCAAGGAAATAAGCTTACCAATGCTTGGAAAATGGCATTAGGATTCAGTTCAACACACAAAGGAACTGAGCAGAATAAGTTCCATTGAAGAATTTGAAGCCTGAGTATCTGCCAACACTTGATTTCTATTACTCAAAGCTCAGACCTACTACTAATTTCCAAGGACCTTCTGCTGGAACTTTTGAGAGATTTGATATATTATGGTCAGGAAGAAAGTGCAGTGCTGCACACCATGTTCTCAGTATCATTAAGTCAAGAGTTGGGGAAGATGCAGCATTAGCCTTTCCAAATCTTATCAGAAGGCTTTGTGAAAAACAAGGAGTGTCAATGACACCATTTTTAGCAGAAATCATAAAGATAGATCCTCCTATTCCATTACCAGTAGATACTCTGAGGGGAGAATTGGTTTACCAAATGCCAGATTTAGAGGAACAAACTTCTGAAGGATCAGGATCAAAAGTACCATCTCCTAAGGCGAAATGGGTCAAGCTTCCTGCAAAATCAAAATCATCTCAGTCAAGAGCTGCAGTGAAAAGGATAAAGATTTCAACAGCATCTCCTGCATTGAATCCTATTCCAAAAGATGAGGAGTTTGAGAATACTTCTGCACCATCTCAACCTCAGAGACAACAGATGAGGAACACAGTGTCTGTGGATGAATCTCAGAATATGAGTACTTCAATCCAAAGTTTTGCACAGTCCATGGAGATGTTAGTGAAAACTATGTCAGAAGACAAACACATTCAAAGGGAGATAGAGCAGAAAAGGATTGAACTTGAGCATACCAGGATTCAAACTGAAGAGAAACTCAGGAAAGAGGAGATGGACAGACAGGAGAAGATGAGGAAGGAAGAGTGGGATAGGCAAGAAAGAATGAGAAGCGAGGAGATGGAAAGATTTGAAAGATTAAGGAAAGAAGAACTTGAGGAAAGAAGACAGGAACGAGAAAGGGATATGGAGCTGAGGAGGCAGGAGTAGCAAAATAGTACAAGATTGGTAGACATTCTTGCCAACCTAGTTTCGGACTTGAAGAAGCCTCCACCAATACCACCAAAAGACCCAGGCAGTGATGCAGGACCATCCTGAGATCACAGGGGAGTTTTCTGCAACCTTCTCTTTCCTTTGTTTATTGCTTTCTTTCTTTTCATTGTTCTCTTTGTTTCCATTTATTTCTTAAATCATGAATGTGATCTAGGATAGAGTTAATGTGAGAGTTACTTTGCGAGATTGAATTCCAATTTATGACTAATTTAACCAGAAACTCAAGTGGGGTAGAAAACTAGTGAAGGAGTAGAAGACTAGTCTAAAGTGGCTGACCACAGAAACATTCACTTTATAAACCTTGACTGCATGCATGAGCCGCTCTTGACAACTGTTTAAAGCTGAGAACTTTGAGATTGATTGATGTCATTACTGGATAAATAGTATGAAGATTTTGTGATTGTATTGACCTTAGAGATTTGCATAGCATAAACAACACCTGCACTAAAGTTAGAAGAATTGATCTAATCTAGTCTCTCTTAGAAGATGAGTGTGCATATTGAGTGAAGTATGAGTCCAAAGCCAAAAGCAAGGGAAATTTCAGAAACAAACGTGGTAAAATGATGTGGATATAAGTAGCTGGCACATCTGCCCCTCTGACTTACGAGTTGAAGAACTCTAAAAGAGCAAAGTCAAGGGTAGGGGAGTTGAAGTTTCATCTGCAATGTCAGGTCATGCGACTCATCCTAATAATGTGAAACCGAGCTATTGAAAGCCACGAAAATCCACCCCTTGATAAAAAAAATTGATATAAAAAAAGTGTGTATTTTCTTATTCTTTTTGGCTAAGGATTCAGAAGCGCAATGTATGCACATAAGTTGGATAGGATTGAGCGTGAGAAGAGAAAATTCAACTAACTGAAGGGTGGAACAATATTTCATAAAAATGCAAATGACTTTTTTTAATGCTTTTATGAAGCCTGGTAAATTAAAAGTCAGGTATGAAGCATCAATCAGTTGAAAGAGTTGAGCTTGAGATAGTTGGAAAAGAGAAGGTAATGATCCAGGAAAGTCTTACATGAACACCTAATCTTGGAAGCCACAAATTGGACTTGTTCTTTGAAACTTTATAAGTTTCTTACCACTTGAGGACAAGTGGTTCTAAACGTGAGGATGGTGATGACAGTCATTTATAACTGTCATTTGCGTCCAATTTAGTGTCTTAATGATGATCTTTTGTTCATAGTTTCATAAGTTTTCAATGAATAATCATAGAAGATATGAAAAGATTGTGGAAAAACCAAGAATGTGAAGAAATTGGAAATTTCATAAAAATTGTTTGAAAGTTGTAGATTTTTATAAGTCTCGCACGCTATGTTTTTATCTGATCTGATTCTCGCTTTGTCATTCAGCAGGAAAGTTAAGCTGAAAAGCTGTGAGGGATGGAAATAGACGTGGCGAGGAAAGAGAAGAAATGGTGCGAGGACTTAAAGGTGAAATCTAAAAAAAGATCTGAGGAAAAATGTTCAGAAGCTGAAGTCTACATGATGATCATTTGATATCGCGTGAGAAGAAAGTTTGTACGAGTTAAGAAGCTGTAGGAGTCATGGCGAGAAGAAGTTTGTTTGAAGAAGATTGTGAAGTCTCGCCCTGATAAGAAAGATAACTTCATTTTGACTCTCTCTTTGAAGGAACTAGGACAAGGCGAGAGGAGAGCTATTTTGACGCGAGCGCTTATTTTCCAAGGCGGAAAGCAGTTACTATGCCCATCTGTAAATAAGACCCTTGGGAGATCAACTAAAACAACTGGAGACTGAAGAGAATAGCTCGTTTTTACTCTCCCGTTCATTTTAGAATTCAGTAGGAAGGTTAGCTAGGGTTTACTTTTCTGCAATTTAATTCATGTTCTTCAGATTTGTAATTTGATTTCGCAGTTAGATTTCTTCGAATCATGTTAGTAGAATAGTTTTGAAAGTACTCTGGAAGGAGGATTTGCCATCAGAATGCTTTTGTTCATCCGTTTTGAGGTTCGCCATCTTATTTTTCCGACTTCATCAACCGAATTCGCGATATTCTGGTTTTAAATTAGATTTCCAGGTGTACTCGTTTACAATTTTCTTTTGCAAATTATGTTATGAAGGACGATCATATGTGGAATCTTGTGTTTTTATCTTTCTGATTGCAATTTTGATGGTTACAGCAGAATTCAATGTTCTGTAATTCTGTTTAAGAGAAGTATAAACCTCGAATGCAATGTTCACCCTTAAAATTTGCATAAATTTGTTAATCCGATTTTTAGGTTCATGCTAGTATCATATTCTCAATTTGTAATTTGACTGGCATAATTACCCAGGAAGTTTGAATATTGTTACCGAGTTAGGTATTAAACTGGCATAATTATTGATTCAATAAATCTTCTGTTGTTAGTATACTTTGATTTTAATTCTTTATGCAATCTACTAATATTAGTGTTCAGAATTAATTGAAGTTCCTAAAGACCCACACAGTGTTAATCATCGTATGATAATCTTTAAGGAACTAAACAACTCTAAATTCTCAATTCCGGAGGTTTCAAACTCTGTTTTCATGGTATTCTTAATGAATGTTGCGGGGTGGAGTTATGAACACTCTCAAGATTTTATATTTTCCTTCATATAAGGATTAAACCTTGCTTTAATCATCTTAGAGATTGGTGCGAGGAGTAATTTTAATTATTTCACTCTTAAACAAGTTATGTCAAGACCCTCGCTATGTTCAATTTGACAAAGCGAGGGAATTATCCTGACATAACAACAGAATTGGTTCTCATCTTAGGGATGCCAAGCATTCATTTCTTATAGGTATATAACCTCTATTATACTGCAAGGAATTCAGTTCACTGTATAAACTAAATCTGAGGAACATTCTTTGAATAATAATTCCCTCCACGCTGTACAGATATAGCGCGCGGAAAATTGGAATGTTCATAGTTTGAAACCAGAAAAAATACCAAATATGTCCTTTTTCTTTTCAAAAAATTCAAATCAGTCATTTTTCTATTTTATTACCAAAATAGTCCGCTACAAATGTTAATTATGTCCAAATCAGTCCCATGTTCACTAATTATGCTCTAATTGCTGGCGTGACAAGGGTTTTAATTTAAACCTGACACGTGGGCATAATATTAGTCCTTTTTCTTTTATCTTTTTGCCAATTCAAACCCAAACTTTTGTTTTGTTCCATTTAAGGCCCAGAACCTTAATTTCTTTTATTATTACTAATCAATTTATCAAATAAATGCCCATAATATTTTCGTAAATAAAATTAAACATCAAACCTCATACATTGAATTTGACTGCTTTGGTGTTTAATTATATTTACGGAAGTATGTTGGGTATTTATTTGATAAATAAATTATTAATAATAAAAAATATAAGGTTCTGGCCTGAAATGAAATAATTTGAAAGGTTGGAGGCAAATTAATATAAAATGACTAATTTGGGTAGAAGACTAAATGAAACAAAATAAAAGTTTAGGACTGAATTGACAAAAGATAAAAGAAAAATGACTAATATTATGCCCACGTGTCGGGTTTAAATTAAAACCCCTGCCACGCCAGCAATTAGAGCATACTTAGTGAACAAGGGACTGATTTGGACATAATTAGCATTTGTAGCGGACTGTTTTGGTAATAAAATAGAAAAATGACTGATTTGGATTTTTAGAAAAGAAAAAGGATATATTTGGCCTTTTTTCCGTTTAAAACCCAAGATAGTTACTGCGAGCTGTCTTGGACACTTATTTTGCAGGATTATCTCTCAAATCTTTTTCATTATAAAATAATGTCCAAATTCTGTCTAGATCCTACTTTATATATTTTTGGAGCACTCTATCATTTTGATTAAGATGATTCAGAACCCTCATCGTTTCTTTATACATATATTATTACTTATATCTAGGATATTTTGGGATATTTCCCAGACTATGTAGAGTATTTCTACTTCTTAATACAAATTTACATTTCATACATGAAATTCATAAAATTACTTTCACTGACACATTGAGGGAGAAGATGATATAAGTTTTCTCAGAACATCTTATACTCAGGGTGATTGAGAACAAACTTGTTCTTAAGTTGGACATTTAGTACCTGTCGTTTAAAAGGGAAAGATGTTTCAAAAGCCATCTTTTGTCCTAAAAGTTAATGAGAATTTAGAAGAGTTAACTTCCAGGGTTCATGGTTTTATGATTCTCTAATCATATGCTATGAGTAGGAGGTTAAACGATTTACTGAATTTCATTAATTCTGAGTTAAGTCATGGGATTTAGAATTATTTACCGAGAATGCCTATGCTAATACATCTGTATGAATCTGAGTAGTCCAGATAAGTCAAGGATTTTGATTAGCAATTTCATCTTGATATACTTACAGGACTATTATTTCTTATAAATACTTGAAGGAATTACCCTGAGAAGTTAAGGCTTGTGTAACCATTGGATGATAGATTTAAATATTTGCTTTTCAATTTCTTGTAGAGGACATCCATTATAGGGACATGAGATGCTTATGTAATCTCAGAGTAATGAAGAGAATAACTTCAGGTTCAGATGAATGCATGATGATTTAGATGTGACCTTGGGTTGCCAATGGCTTAATCTGAATCTGAAAGAAACAGATTAAATGATAATTCTGAAAGCTTTTGCTAAGTAATGGGTCTGACCGATTATTTCTTAGTAATTGTATCCCATGATTTTAGTGCTTAACAATGTCATGACACTGGATCATCAGTACTTGTCTTGGGAAAGTGATCAAAGACATGAAGATTTGACTAACTTGCATAAAGGATTTTTCTTATCTCAATGAGTTTTCGCATTATTACTAATCATAGAAGTATGATTACTTAAACATAGTCTTATTTTGATTGATTGTCACTTAGTCCATTTTATCTTTTAACCCATGAATCCATAAACACATTCATTCCATTCATTGTCACTTTTTAATACTGCTTTCTTTATTCCTTTATAGTTTTATGCACTTACTATTCAGCACTTATTCATTAGATATCATCATTACACTATCCATAAACCAGAGAAATATTAAGTTCTAGAATCTGTAATTCTATCAAAGCACTTCTATCGTGTAACTCTCCAGAGAACGATCCCGACAATTAGAAATAAATATTACAAGCTTGATACCGTGCGCTTTCGGTAGGCAAATCAGGCATTACTATTGAACAGTCCTATGAGGTTTATATTGTAAAGATAGTCGAGAGATATGTAGCAGGTTCGTTTTTAACAAAGCTTCAAGACCAGGAGAGACAACCAAGCAAGAAGGAGAAGAATTGATTCAATCCTTTCCCAGTCTATGGTTGTAATGTTTTTTGTCTTCTTCTTTCTCATGACTATGGAGTAGATTCACCTTTCTAGTTCTAAGTTTTGATTGGATTTAGTACTTGGATAATGGGATATTGTTGATACACTTTTATGGATTTTTACACTGTCGATATTTATGCAATTTCTATTTTTATTGTTGCAATTGTTGAGTTGGATGCATGTTTAGGGCCCAAATATTTGTCTAGTTTGATAATTGGTTGCAATTTGAATAGGATACCGTAATTGTATTTCCATTTGAATAGGTGACAATTGGGTTGATTAGTTCCTTCCCAAGGAATTGCATAATCGACATTAATTTATACATCGTATGTGTAGATTACTCGAATTGGATTTTTCTAGTTTATAATGCAATTGGGCAATTAAATCTTACGGTCGTACCTGGGATTATTGTTCCTAATTAGGGATAAGTAACGGTCGTACCTTAGTTATCTAATCTGTAAGGAAAAATTGGTTGCCTAAGCGGACCTGGTATCTATAACCAATTTATCAATGGCGTAACAATTCAATTTTTATGAAATCGATGATCTAATTCAAGTACCAATCTCAAATCATTCCTAGGACCAGGTTTTTTAATTTATAGTTAATCACACTTTTGAACTCCAATTTTATTATTTGCTCTGGATATTTATTTTTATTACTTTCTTAGATTTATAGATCATTCAAATCAAAACCCCCCAATTTTATTTTTGAATTTTATAACACATAGCAATTATATTTCACAATCCCTATGGAGACGATACCTTGTGTTGTACTACATTATTTGTATTTGCAGAAGCATGATAAATATTTGATTGGTCGTGCGACCGACCATGATTAGACTTCTAATGTGCATTTGTTGCATGAAAATGAATTTGTTGATAATCTTGCTCAAGGTGGAGTAAAGCATGAACCTTTATGGCATGAAAATTTGTTTTGGCATATGTGGAGAACTTTGAAATGGGTAATGTGGTACTTTGTGTGCTTTGGAGATTGGAAATCCAATGGTAATTTTTCATGTTTTGAATATTTGAAACTAAAACATGAAATTTATTGTTCATCTGTTGAAAATTGTGTTTTGTGCCTTACTATGTGTTATCTCATGTTTTGATTATGCTTTTTGCATTGTTTGATGTTGTTTTACTTTGTAGATATTGTTTACTTTGTGAAACTTTTGCTGTGTGGATCTTGTTTATATACACTTTGTGCATTGGGTAATGTGCTAAGGACTGTGGTGAGATCTCTTCTTTTTTATTATTTTCCAAACATTATGTTGATGCATTTTTTAGTTAATGCACTTTTTCTAGGTGTTAATATTTTCCTTCTTTCTTTGTGATGACTTTGTGTTTGCTTTATGCAGGAAGAAAGCTATGTAGGCACTGATGAACCCTTTATCACCCTCCATTTAAGTGACGATATGTGCCAATGTGGAGAATGTGGTTAATTGTGGCCCATACCAGTTAGTGAATAGCCCAAGCACACTAGGACCAATTTGAGAAATTCACACATGGGTTCAACCATTGGTATCAACCATTTACTACCTAGCCTATTCCTTTACATGGCAAGTAAATCTGTGAAATCTGTCTTAATTTTCTTCATCTTCAGTGATAATTTCCCTTCGTATTTTTGGAAACCAACAAAACTATTATAATGTCCCACATCACTTATATGTTTGGATTGTAACACCCCAAAAGATTTTCGCAAATATTACTGTCGTACTAACTACTCTAAGCTAGTGGCAGCCAACTTAGATCAGCTAGTACATACTGAGTACAATATTACAGTGATTATCTTATTAATTCAATTATGAGAAGAAGCTAAGCACCATTTAACCAAGTAACCAAGTAATAAGTCTCAATAACTTATCCCACGAGGTAAATAACCAACCGTCAATTAGGCTACAAGCCCTCACAATATTCAACATCTGGCAACTGCTAAATTAGCTAAACTAACACAAATACGGGGCAACCATCCCAAAGCGGTAAAGAGAAATGGCGACATAATATAAAATCTCTACAAGCCGCAACTAACCAAGTAACAATCAAGATAAGAGATAACATAGTATCATAAAGAGGCATAATGTAGAAGTCAACTCCTAACTAAGTTATCTCTCAGAACCCCAAATCCCATTTAATTTAATGATTTAATTACTATCCAATTATCTAGCAACTAATCAATTTCCAGGATTCACCTAATGATCTATATTCCAACAATTATAAAAACACTTAAACACCTACATTCATAATTCAATAATGCCCAGAGTACTAATCATTAATCCCAAGTCACACTCTATGAATACAAATAATAACCACCTTCCCCTACTCACAATTTATATTTCTCCACCATAACACTAGCAATTGTCCTATAAGAACATATTATCAAATTACAAATCCTCCAGTTATTCAGTTTAAAAATAAACCAATCTTCCTTATCCCAACTCCTCTCATTCAATAATTTTGATTATCGCCAATGATAATCCACATTAACTAGCAAGTATAAGAAAACAAAACAACAAGAGGGGAAAAAGGAGAGAAGAAGTGAAAGAAACAAATTAATAGAAGAAGAAGAAGAAGAATTGATCATCGTCACTCCTACCGGGGCCGCCCTCGTCGAGGCGCCGATTGCTGCCACGGCGTCGCACCCCTTGTGACGTTCTCTTTCCTACTGTCATCACCGGACAGCTTCTGCTCCGTCGCGTCGCCGTCCACCGTTTGCGGTGGCGGTTGTCTTGCTGCTCTCTAATCACGATAAAGATGAGAGGATGGGGAAAGGAATTTGGGGAAGAAGAAAAGAAACCCAACACAATACAAATACACATAAATTCCCTTGGTTGATTTCGATGAGTGCTCCAAGCTTCCAAGATGTTGTCTTCCTCCTCCCTTCTTCAAGCACCCAGATCTGCTCCCTTTTCTCCACCATCCAAGAAAAACACGATCACAACACTGAGAAAGGGAAGAATGGCCTATGGGATGGCTATAAATATAAATATTGGGTTAGGGTTAGGTGACATTGGAGATTAGGTATTACTGGCCATGAATTTTGGGTTATTACTGGGATATCGCATGTTTACATGGACATCGACAACTCGACCTATCACCATTTGGTTTTGGGTTGAAGCCCTAGGTCCATATTCTTTCTAACATATTATCAAAGCTATGAGTATTCTGAGGGTGTTACAATGTCCCGCATGAAGTTGGGATGCCACCCTCCACTTTGTTTCCGAGATGAATATCGTCTCCAGGAGGGGTGTTACAATGTCCCACATCGAATATATATTGGGATGCCACCTATTTATATAGACATGTACCACTCTACATATGATTTCAATCATTTTGTTATTCCAATTTCTTTTACTACTTTGTGTATTTTGGTTTCTGTGATTTTATAACATGTAGTTTTTATTATTTAATTTGACGACGTTTCCACATCACATGGTTTAAAAAAAATATCCATTTACCATACTATTTTCATATTTTCATATTTTCAAATTTTTTTTATCATAACTCACTACAAGAAAATCGCCCGTAGGCAACGACGGGGAGCGAGGACAAATTTTTTCGTCGCCCCAGGCGAGGACAGAGGCGAAGAAAGGGAAATGTCTTCGCCTAAAAAAATTATTTTTAATTATTTTTATTTTTCAGGGTTAGCGAGGACCGGTACGAGGATTTTTTTGTCGTCGCCCCTGGAGCAAGGGATATGGCGAGGAAATGTATTTTCTCGCTTCTAGGGCGAGGAATTGGGCGACCAATTTGCTGTTGTCGCCTTTGTTTTGGATTAAAATATGCCTTAGCAGCAGCCCGCGCCTTTACAAATCCACACCACCCACGCGCCGAATTAGTCACACCCAGGTGTCCAGCCCTCGACCACCGGCGGTTCCTGCTACTGGAGATGGACGACCAAGTTCTGGCTTGCTCCGCTCTCCTTCTCTTGATCTCCAGGTAATCGTTTGATACCTTCTTTCTGCTCTAACTTTGTCTAATACACCATGCCGTTAGGGATTCATTAGATTGCTCTAGGTTTTTAAGTGTTGGGTATTTGGGCGAGCAATATTATCAATAGTGTTTTGGGTGGCTGCATTGACAATTTTTTGTCGATTGAACACGCCTATGCCCACTGTTCTCCTATGTGGTTTGTGTATGTATTCCGTTCTCCAATTTTGTACCCAAATAGTGTTGGGTATGCATTCTGTTCGCCTTATGGATGTTTGCATTCATGGTATTAATTACTTGGTTTCCACAGTTGTCTATTTACCCATTTCCCCCTTGCCACCACAAATATGTGGTAATCCTTGTATATTGATGTTATTAGTTCAACCATCCCTCCTAATCCTACTTCATCACAATCTGATCCAAATAGTCAAACTGTACAAGAAATATACAAAACCACAATCAAAACCTGACATATGTTGTCTGCAAGCCTTTTATTTCCATCATCTTATTTCATCACTTTTCACTTTTGTTGTGGTTAAAGTGATATTGTAGGCCGTCCTTTGTAATTTTATATAATCTCCTTACCCTCTTTTGGCTTATTACAAGTGCTATGATATATATATATATATATATACTAGAATTCGTCCGTGCGCGGGGCGGCGTATGGATTTAAATGTTATGTATTCCTCATGTATGATATTGGCGGAAGCCTAACGATCTCGTTTTTTTTTTCTTGTTATGATACTAAGAATGGTGGTCTAACGGAAAGTGCCTATACTAATGGTGCAGAAATTAGCAGGAATTGCGGTATTTTTTACAATCCATGCTAGTCGCAAGAAATTCTTTTCACGCTATCTCTGGATGTAGCTACTTCAAAGTTCCAACAGATTATCAAACTTTGTGCTGTAGACTTTGAACAAGAGGAATGCAAGTTGAGGATTATAATTTGGACATGGCTTGCATCACCCACCAACACCCCTACACTTCCTTCCGTCGTCCTGAGAGGAAAACTTCCACAAACTAGAAGGCAAATTACTATGAAGAGGGAATAAAGTAAATCAAAAATGTTGCGGGAATCAAATTCAATTCAAGAGATATATGAAGAGATATGCAGCAACACTAGGATTAGATTTGAGGATGTCAGAGAACAAACTAGAAAGATTCATACCCATATTTAGATCACAAACTTTATTTTCAAACTTTAGGAAACCAATATTAACACTTGAAAGTGAATTTTGAAACAAATATCAGTAAACAACTAACATGATGCAACCAGTCAATATGTGTATGCTCCCTTCTCGAATATATCTGGTAGAATCACATAATAAAAGTATCTTAAACAAAAGCAAACATGATGTAATTAATCAATTACTCACAGGAGGGGTGTCAAAGACATGAGATAATATTGCCGACTGATGTTTGTTCATGAATATTAGAGGAAACAATAAAACAAAGGAAATCCTCTCAAATACTCTATGGTTAACAGATGCAGGTACAATTCAACAGAAACATAAGCATAAGAATTTTACTAAAGGAAAGATTTCAACAAGTAACTAATAGTACTATATTTGTATCTCATATGTTATTCATTTGAAAGAGACATAAAGCATCATCAGCAATACAACACAATTGTCTGTTGAATCATTTCAAAGGTGAAAATACAACAAAGGGATTTCAACATAAAATTCTCAAAGAGTTCCTGCATTACTGAAAAATGCAAATCTAAATACATGAAAGAGATCTTTAGTGAACCAACTCCCCCCACCTGGATGTAATCAGCCCATCATAACATGTGTGGCAACTTTGCTCTGTCTGAATCCAACAAACCAAACTCAAACATGTATCCAAAAACATAAGAATAATTCATAATACACCATGACGAAAACATTCTTCGCAAATAAATGGGATAAGGTAATCAACTTCAACATGATGTTATCCATTAAGTAACACAAAAACACTCATATGTTCACTTGTACATAACAATCTTCTCTGAATTTCACAGCTCATATTCCATGAAAGAATAACATGCATGATGCATCCAACACACAACACATTCTAACAACAGGATTGATTAAAAATTGCGTACCACATAAGAATGCACAGCTGAAAAGATAACATCAGTAGCAGAAGGCTTCAATCCACTGCCCCGCACAACAGATTTTGTAGCCAAATTTTAATTTAGCTCATTGTGATGCTTAAGTGTGGTATTGGAATTCTGCACTAAGTTCTAGGCAAGCTCTATCTATTTCAACAGCTGCCATTAATGAATTAACTTATTTTATCAAAGTAATCAAATAATACAAATTCTCAACATCATTCCAACTCTCAAAAACACGAATATTTGATCATTGAATTCAAAATTACCTCATCATTTTTAGCGAGTTCGCCCCCATTTGCCAACGACTTCAAAATGCTTGTGCAGAGGGTCTTAAGATCACTCCCTAAATTAGTTCCAAATGATTTCTGCATAAACCAGTTCTAAATTACTAATAGGGCAAAATAGAAATTAAAATTCCAGATATACAATTAAGCAAAACAAAGGGAAAAAAAACATAAAGCTTACGGGATCCACAGAGAGGTGTTTACAGAGAGCAAAAATAGGAAAGAGAACCCTTCCAACTTATATATCCCTACCGAAATATAAATGGAAAATGGACTTATCATTTAATTCTTATGGTATGACCCTTCAGATTAAATTCTATTCCATTATCCTTTCTTACCCATGGTTTATAATTTTGGAGAAAACTTAATCCCAAAGTCATAAACCCATTCTCTTTTCCGGCGGTGCCTAAGACTCTGATTTCATGACCTGCAATTTCAATTGTATCTTCATCGGTTCCTATTGATGGTTGTTGCAAATAATATAGGTCATCACATGGAAAATGATTAATTTCTTCAGTGATGTCAAATATAACTCGTATCTCTTTCCATCCTTCAGGGCATTTAATTTTTATGTTATCTACCCCAATGGACCGAGAAGTTAGATCTTTGATAAACTCGTTTCCTTTGTATGCCATAATTCAGTCTTCTGAAAAAGACATACGGCTTGCATACTCAATTCTAGCACTTGTTGATCTGTTTGTGTGATCTCTTATTTGTATGTCTACTCATCCTAACCTTGGAATCTGGGTAAGATTTGGAGTCATGACTTTAGCAAATTCCTTGAAAATTCTAGAAATTTCTATATACTCTTCCCTGAGAAATAAGTCAGAATGATGACTGTTAGAAAGTGCATAAGAAATTCTATAAGTTATAGAATATGGCTTACTCCCTTCTTTCATCAGATCTTTTCTTTTGAAATCTTGATGAAGGGTTAGCACTCTCCTAAAATCTTTGTCGGCTAGGTTATAGGAAATTCTGGGATGAATGTCAAACAATAGCTTCCCTACATATAAATTTCCTACCATAGTCCCAAGAAGGCCATCTCTAAGGTTATTGATTCTTCTACCAGTGACTGAAAGATGTAATTCAGAATCAATGTCTTCTTTGAAGGTTGCCTTAATTACTACTTCGATGGCTCCTATGTGGATCTGTTTCATAGTAATGACAATGTCTTCCTTCATTCTTCTTAATTCCTCAAGAATTTCTTCTTTAGAAATTAATTTTATATCCATAACATTACAAGTAAGTTCCATAGGAATTGCAAACTCACCTGCACTTACCGTGTAGATAATGTTATGTCTCATCTGGTTGAGTCCCATCTGATTAAGTACTCTTTCAATCCCGCTAACTCTGAATCCGTCATATGGGCCGAGGTTGGAATCTTGTCGCATTATTCTTTCCATGGTTCGATTCCAGATCGTCATCCTTGAAAAGAATCCTGACAGATTTTCAGTGGTCTGCATCTTGTCCTCTTCAGTCAGACTCGGTTGAAGATCTATCTGAATATGAGTCAAAGTCACTTCTTAATTCTTCCTCGTAGATACTTTCATCCGAGGGGATGTCTTCAAACTGCTAGACTGGTACCATCTTTCCATGGTAGACCGCTTCCACGATATCCTCCGTGACTTCGTACATTCGTATCTCACGATTCTGAGGGCAATCGGGTCAGATATGACCTCTGGCTCCACTCTTCCAACAGTTGCAGTCTTTAAAACTTTTGTTGGCTCGGTTACAAGCTCGTCTGAATGTTCTTTTTGACGTTGTTCTCCCCGTGCTCCTTGCTGCTGAGCTAGTTAAGCTTTGGGATGAACTCTTCGTCGTCCCCGTTCTTTGTCCAGTTTTGTATGTTCTGGCCTTGCTCTTGGACGACCATGCTCTTCTTTTTCGGAATGGAGGTCTTCTGAAACTCCTGCTGTATGAGCCTCGGCTCATCTTTTTTTCTCTTTTCTTCTGATTCTCCTATAATTGTAGGAAAATAATTATTATTACATTAAAGAGGGGTTCTTTTATTTTACCTCTTAGTATTTTGATATTCTTTTGGGCTGTTGCATGTTGACACCATCCTCTGAGCTTATCCTTTAGGAAGGACATTCTTTGAGCTATTGAATCCACCGTACCAGGGGGTACTGAATATGATTAGATCAGCATCTCTCTCCATGGGCTGCAAATCTAGGCAAAGAACATGGGACATGCTATTTGGATGTCATCTTACTCCGAAAGAAATATTTACGAAACTAGTAGATATATTCATCTACTACGCAAAGACTTCTTAACTCTAGTCCAAAGAGGGCTTGGGTATCGGCTTCCTTTTCTTCAAAATAACCATCTCCTACGAAGTGGGTTTTGAATAGGATGCCAAATTGCTCGCAGATTGTGCTTTTGGATTCTCCCTCAAGGATTTGTTCCTTCAGCGCTGCTGTGGAATTTTTCCAGCCAAGCTTTGCAGATCCTTAGAGGCTCGGTTCTATCAATCTGACAAAGTTCTCTTTGTCGAGGTCCAGGGTGATTTCTGCAATTTTCATTGAAGCTACTCATTCGCCGATCAGCTCCTCGAAGTTTCGGAAGTCGATAACATCGACATTCAATGTTATACCATATGAATTTAATGGTTGGAGCACCGTTTGGCCCAGGGTGAGGAATCTGGTGCCCTACTCGGGTTCCTTACTGGGTTACGTCTGGGATTGATCATCAACTCTGGATAACTGTTCGTGTTGAAGTCTGTAACTTTCTCTCATTGGAACATCAGGAGTTCTTTCATAGGTTACATTAGATACTAATTCTTCCGCATAACTCAATTGAAGAATTTCATTGGGTTTTATATTAACTAGATCCATAATCCCGAGTTGTGAAAATAATTCTGCTAATTCTTGTAGATCTGATAGATCTGCCCTGGAAACACTCATTCGACTGTTTTCAGGAGATCGATCATAAGCTCTTCTTGTGATTTCTGCTTTGGAACCATAGTTACGTTACCTCTTTGATGTAAAGCTTGTACTGGTCCGAATGCATCTCTAATATTGGCTTGGTTATTCTTGGAAGATCCAGGAATATCCTTCCGCCTTTTCTTGATATCAGAAATATCAAATTTTAGATTTAAAATCTCTTTTTTTAGATCTTGAAACAATTTCAAGATCTCCTCTGTTGATTCATTCAAGTTATCTATTTTTCCAGGTAAAATTAATACCCGGTTACCATAATCTTGAATTGTGTTTTGGATTTATCTTAAGTCTTCTGAGAACTTAAAGCTATCCGGATCAATTTCTTTCCAGTCAGTTCCTCTCATTTTCATGAAAGAAATTACTCCCTCCGTCCCATATTTATCTTCTTACTTTCCGTTTTTGGACGTCCCACATTTATCTTCCTACCCCAAAAAGGGATTTTTTTTTTACTAAAATGTCCCTACATGTCCATATATTTACAGAAAAACCAATCCTTAATTTTAATAACAATTGCACTACAAGACAAAAAGAGACAAATTTACCCCTCAAAAAGTACACATGAAAATAATAAAATACAACTTTCTTAAACTCCGTATCTACAGTGTCGAAGAAGATAAATATGAGACGGAGGGAGTACTTTTAATAAAATCTTGTCTTATAGACAAGTTCAAGAATTTCCTCTGAAAATTTCTATTTTTTATTTCCAAAATTTGGAAATATCTCGTTGGTTTCAAATTAATTGAATCCATTAAATAATTAAATCTTCTCCTTTAAGAAATAAAATATTATAAATAATATAATTAATATGTTATTCATTAAAACCTAGGCTCTGATACCAATTTTCAAGCGCATTGGGTGTCATTTATATAATGAAAAATTAAGTATATTGAGAAAGGACTAAAGTAAATAAAGTCAAGCTTTCCTGGGGTTTTAATGAAAGAAAATAAATGTTGTTGCAATTTTTTATTAATTTCAAATTGGTCATTTAGCTTAATTTCATTCAGATTGTGTTTCTGATGGCCTAATTCTGGAAATTCAATTTATAATGGCCTAAAAGTGGAATATGCTCCTTCTAATAGCCCTTTTTATTCATTATCCCTTACGGAAATAATATGAATGGGTGATGATTGGAGACCAACAATCGCTGTTGTTTTTGTGTTGATTTGTTTCCAATTTTGCTCATTGTCTCCTTATTTTGAAGTTACATAACTAGGGTTGAATTACTGTTTGATTGGGCTATCTAGATCACATTTTAGGAGAAAATTGGGCAATGCTGAATTGAGTAAATATGTACCAATCCATTTTTCTAGGACAGTATAAAAATCAGCCGAACCACTGAACCTGGAATTGGTCATGCAGGGGATATTTCCTAATGGTCGCTGACTCTTTGATCTATTATGCCTGATATATCATACTCCTAAAAATTTAGTTGTATTTTGTGAAATCTGCTGGACTCGGTAAGTGATTCCAGAGAAGTTAGGCATTAAAAGGTTTAAAATTATATACATAAACCTCGAATTTCTCAAGCGCGAATGGCAAGAATAAAGACTTGATTCTTTCTTGCCATTATAGGATGACAATGATCATCCTACATACAAACCTTAATCCCACTCCATGTGGAGTATTATGTATAGTATTATACAGTAACACAACACCACCATTCTCATATTTATTTAGTGTGTTTATTGGGGACCCTATTTTCTTTCCTAAAACCTGTTAGGGTGTACCAATAATTGGTCTCAGTTGTATCGGACTAGCATAGAAAAACAAGAGATAATTCTTGATATCCTTTATTTTAACTCTTTATCATATTAATTTGGGAGCCTATAGGCATTCAGAAATTCTTCCATGAGACCCTAGATTGTGCCAAAATGACGGGCCTGAAGATCGAAGCTAGATATATGCACCAAGGTAGCCTCGAACTTGGGTTCCATGGTGGTTTGAGGTGGGTGTGGATAAAGTAGGCTGCTTGAACCGGACCGGCGGTTCCGGTTCGAACCATCAGTCCGCCAGTTGGGGAAAACCCCCAACCAGAAAAGCCGTCGGTTCCGGTTTAAAGCAGAACTGTTTGGCCGGTTGAGTTCAACCGGCCTGCCGGTTGAGTTTAACCGGCCTTTTTTTAAAAAAATTAGAAAAACCTATAAAATCGGACACCCTACTTATGGTTGAGAATCATTAGGGAACATAATTGTCTGCCGGACATGTGTCGGATTCCATGGCCGACGATCCGACCCGGACTCGATTTTGTTGCTGAAAAAGAATCGACTGCCATTGCAGCGAAAAGGGATGTCATTGTTGTGAGGAAGAAGGTGGCGGGGAAGGAAGTGGTCGCAGCAGGAGAACAACAAAGAAGAGCCAGCGGCGGAGCGGTGCATCACGCCTGAGAAGATGGGTCAGGACTTTCGAAGAACACAGGGCAACGAGAGACAACAGAGAGGATTTTAGGGATGAAAAACATTTGGGGAAGATTTTTAGGATAATGAATTTTATGAAGATGAATTTTGGTTGAACCAGCAGTTTATGGTTTGGGATTTTTCCAAACCGTAACCCGACAATTTTTACCAAAAGATGCGTGGCCTGTACCGGAGCAATGAATCTATTTGAAGTGGCTCATATCGTACAGGAGAAACCCATGTATATAACCAAAATCAACAAGCGGTTGAGCTGTGAAGATGTAAAGAGTACTACTAGTGGCTGAGTTTCTGATGAGGAGCGAGGTTGTCAAGAGTCCATTCCAAAACATACTGACTGCACTCGCTCTCATCAATAGCCACCATCACTTTCTTCTTTCCACTTCCAGTTCCACCATCGCCCATCTCCAATTTCTGGACTCTAATATCCTAAGTAGGAAATCAAAATAATGCATTCCAAGTTGGAATAATGCATTCACAGTTGTATTATGATTACTTATGGCCTATAGATCGAAAGAAGCGCCGAGCTTATGTGTAAGCACGAAGACAAGATAATCCATTCCAAGCTAGAATGAAGCACCAAAAGCCTAATCTCATTGGTTTTAATTAAGCTTCATGCACCTTAAAAATTTTGATCAAATAAAGAGTGGGGGAAATGGTCAAAATGAGACCATGCATCTTTTCGGTGCAAAGTTAGGCTTAAAAATTCTGGGGAAGATTTTTACCAAAGATAGGGCAAGTCTAGGTGTGGATCAGTTCATTGAATTTTACAAAAAAAAAAAACATCTTGATAAGATGGGGGGTCTCGTCAAGGTGAAATGCCCATGTGTAAAATGTCAAAATACAAAGTTCCAAACAATAGATATGTATAAGGTGCATCTCTACTAAAAAGGTTTTGTCGAGGGCTACCACTGTTGGATACATCAAGGGGAGTCAGAAGAACCGCTCCTAGGTGACAACTGTGATCCACCACCTCTTGATCCTTATATATGGCAATGGATGCCTTCGTACAGGGTGCCAGGCACCAGGAAAGCGAATCAAATGGTCCATCGCAGGAGAACAAAAAATTTTTCGACCTCCTCGCTGCTTGTATGAAAAAAGCATGGTCTGGGTCTACAGAAATGTCCCAATTGGTGTTTATATCCCGTATGCTAAACTTAAAGTCGGACTATAATCTTTCAGACAGATGCTTTGACACATTGATGCAAATAATTCAGGATTTATTGCCAAATGATGATAACAATCTTCCTAAGAACTTCTATGAGACGAAGAGGATGATCTCCAAGTTAAGATTAACACATGAGAAGATAGAATGTTGCGAGAATAACTGCATGTTGTTCCGGGGCCCTCATTTAAATGAATTGAATTGTTTGTAGTGCGGCGTATTAAGATACAATACAAGGAAACTATGGAAGGTGCCCCGCAAGTACATGTTCCACTTCCCACTGAAAGACAGATTAAAACAACTGTACTTGTCTCGTGCAACTGCGTCGAACATGACATGGCAGGTGGGATACAAACCTGATATAGAAGGCAAGATGTGTCACCCATGTGATTCAGACGCATGGAAACATTATAGAACAATTCATCCTACAATTACAGCGGAAGGAAGAAATATCATGTTGGGTCTTTGCATAGATGGATTCTATCCACATGGTCAATACGGGTCCCAATATTCATGTTGACATGTGCTTGTGATGCCGTAAAACTTTCCGTTGCACATGTGCATGAAAGAGGAAACCATGTTCTTGTCGTGTTTATTTCTTGGACCAAGAAGTCCATCACAACGGATCGATGTTTTATTACAACCACTAATACAATACAAGGAAACTAGGGAAGGTGCCAAGCAAGCACATGTTCCACTTCCCACTGAAAGACAGATTAAAACGACTTTGCTTGTCTCGTGCAACTGTGTCGAACATGACATGGCATGTGGGATACAAACATGATATAGAAGGTGAGATGTGTCGCCCATGTGATTAAGACGCATGGAAACATTTTAGTACAATTCATCCTACAATTACCGCGGAAGGAAGAAATATCATGTTGGGTCTTTGCATAGACGGATTTTATCCACATGGTCAATACGGGTCCCAATATTCATGTTGGCTTGTGCTAGTGATGCCGCAAAACTTGCCGCTGGACATGTGCATGAAAGAGGAGACCATGTTCTTGTCGTGTTTAGTTCTTGGACCCTGAAGTCCATCACAACGGATCGATGTTTTGTTACAGCCACTAATAGATGAATTGTTAGAGTTGTGGACTGACAAGGTGTCGACGTATGACATATCCTCTAATGAGAATTTTACATTAAGAGCAGCTCTGTTGTGGACAATAAGTGATCTTCCAGTTTATTCAATGTTGTCAGGGTGGAGTACTTCTGGTGGTTTCAATGCTTGTCCAGTTTGTATGGAGGATACAATGGCCATTAGGCTTGCAAATGGGGGTATACCCCCACACAGCACAATTTTAATTCTGCATATACCCCCACACACACTCCCGACACTCCTGACACTAAATTTGACATCTGTTCAAATAATTGTTGTGCCTTCACTATACATTGCCTTCCATTATCCATGTTTAATATCCGGCGCAATTAATAAATTTTTGTTGTTCCACGTGCAATTTCAAAGATACACTAACCCCTACCTTCCATATTCCTGGTTCATCAGCTATGCGCACACCCATACACAATCCTCTTGCCTCATATGCCACATGGGTACCTGTACATGCACCCCACGCAGGTATTTTGATAAATGTCTCAGGAGTATGTGTATTCCATTAGTTTGGGATTAATTGCATTGCAATAATATATCTTTTATTGGCAATTGTCAAATATCGATCTGGCAGGTACACTTGAGCCAAATGTCCCACAGGGGCCTGCTGAGCGCCCAGTACGCGCACTACCTGCTAGCCAGTGTGAATCGGGCCGTGTCTACCCAAGGGCAACTTTTATGGCACGACAGAGATGCTATGTTGATGCGGGTGGCAAGTATCGTTCTTAGATCATAGTATTATACACTTTGATGTATGGCTTGTGTGCGTGTTAATATGTATACTCAATTTTATTCGGTAAGTTGTTCGGTTGCAGTATCCAGCCATCAAATCTTATATCCAGATATTCGACCAGTATGATCTTACCAGAGAGGGTGGATCCTATACATGGTATAATATTGAGCAAGATTAATACGGATGTGTATGAGTTCTACTAGACGGAGTTCAAGGTTAGAATATAATTTGATTTATTAAGAGAAGTGCATTTCTTTCATATTTACAAATGTTGTTTGTTTATGAATGTAGAAAGCATGGGTATTGGGACTCGAGCATATCAGAGGCACTTGTGAAGAGGGCATGAACCACGCTAGCAGGGAAGGCATATGGAAACCAAATTTACAGGGATCGTACTAGTAAGAGAAAGCCCTTTGAGTATTTACCCGAAGAAGATTGGCAGCGGTGGCTGGACCTTTTTTTATACTGATCCGCATTGGGTGTGTCGTCAGCATGTGAACCGTCAAAATAAGCGGTCGGGCCTGATCCATCCGTCCCAGCTGCAAGCACTCACACATCCGGTGCCAGATCGTTTAGTTGTGTACGCAATGATCTCGTACAATAGAGCATCTACCAATTATGAAATTGCTATTATTTTCATTTACACTTTACACTGATGTTGTCAATCATATTTTGGAATGTTTTAGTTAGTCTGTCGTAAAAGGAGGCACGAGTGCGACCATGGATGTCACGTACATTGCTATGCATACCCGACACAGACGGGATGGGGCTGCACAACAAGAAGGCGAGAAGAAGTGGGTTAACCCCACAGCTGCTGCAATTTTCGTAAGATTCATGAATAAATCTATAATTTTTCAGTAAGGTATGTACTCTCCTACTTCATTTGTTTTAATGTTCTCTAAATATTAGGATTCATGGGCCACATTCGTGGAGCGAGCCTCCCAGGAGCCCAGGGCACCAGATGCACCACATCTTAATTAGGACACCGTTTTGGTAGAGGCAGCAAGACCCACCCGACCCGGGAGCATTCACGTAAATCATTTGGGTTTGGATCCCATGCCATTGAGGTTGAGATCCCTTCACAACCCTCGATTGATCAGGGATAATCCTCAAGGGTATGTTATATCAACCTTTTAAACTATTGACTTATAAAATAAAATATTATTTTTAAATTGTGTAGTGTTTTGTGATGCAATTGTTAATGAACAATGTTGATTTTGTTCCTTATGTAAATTGCACATTGCATACGTTACAGGCACGTGAGCAATGTGAGGGGGCATCGGAGGCAATGGTGGCTGACATTTGACAAATAGTAGCCGACCTAAGGGCAAATGGGGATACATTGCAAGCACTTACAGAACGGCAACAACGTACAGTGAACGACATTTTAGGAATACGGGGCAATATTTTAGGAATACGAGAATTTGTTGGCATGCCTGATCCCGTGCAATCACCACCACCACCACAGGCCGAGGATGATCAAGATGGAGTTGGGACTGCAGAGTCAAACACAACCATACTTGGTGATGAACATGACAATATGTGAATAATGGTAAGTTTCTATATTATGATTTGATGCAAATATATTTAGAAAGGATATATATTCTATTAACCTGTACAGTTTGAATTTTCAGGTAAATGATCTAGATTATTAGGTTTTGAGGTAATAGTGTGCACACCTTTGGGGTTTGTGGGCAGACATGTGAAGTATATAGCCACCTAGTTTTTGGTTGATTTTATGATTGGGACAATAACTGAAAGTATTTTGTTATGTGGTTGAACTTTTGCTAGACATATAGTACCATATGTGAAGTTATATAGCCACCTAGTTTTGGAGCATTTTGTGAATGGGAAAATCAATGAAACTATTTTGTTATGTGACTGAACATTTGGTGGACCTATAGTACCATGTGCTCGTGGTAGCATCATTTCATTGTTGAATTTAGGTTTAACTTAAATAAATTTCGGCATATTTGTTGGTGTCTTGCTGGAGATGTAGTACCGTTATGTCATTTGCAGATCACTATCTTCTTTTTGGATTTTCCTGGCCAAGTGGAAATCTGTTGTCTTCATCAAAATTTAAGGTTGGTGTTCGCTAATTAATTATGTTAGTTTAATGATGGCTAGGGTTTCGAGCGGCAAGGCGACTTCTCCCCGTTCCTCGGCGGACCAGCACGACCCGGGCGGCAAGACTCCGTCTTTCGCTGAACTGTCGAAGGGGGTAGACAGGAAAGTCTTCGTAAGCAACGCCACGAAGTGATCTGCTGGTTGAGGGACGTGTTCGCAAGTCCTTCGTTGACAATAATTGTCTGATACCGAAATTTACTATTGCTGAGGAATTGGACGTTGAAGATGGGAAATCATGGGAAGATGCTCTTGTGATTAAATCACTGGCATCAACGTCGGGTACATGGTATTGTCTGAATGGATGTGGAAGCCGAAAGGAGAGATGAAAGTGATCGACGTCGGGCATGGGTGCAATGTGTTTAAGTTTCATCTTGTTGCTGATCGTGAGACGGTTATTAATGGAGGACCTTGGATGGTGTTTGATCACTATCTCGCCGTCATGCCTTGATCGCGGGATTTTGATCCGAGTACAACGCAAGTAAACAAAACATTGGTTTAGGCCCGACTTAATGGGTTACCACTCCACCGTTTCAAAGGGAACATCTTTTGGTCTCTTGCATATGGTATTGGCGATGTTGTCAAGTTCGATACTTGCACGGAGGAGTCATCCCGGGGAAGGTTCGCCACGGTCTGTATTGCATTGGATTTAAATAAACCTATCGTTGGAAAGATGGAGGTTAATGGCAAGTATGTTCCAATATCCTATGGAGGTCTCCATATTTTATGCACTAAATGTGGTCATTATGGTCATAATGATCAATGCCGTACAGTTGTGGGAACCATGAGCAGGCTGCTGTGGAGAATAGGAGGACTGTTGAAGTTAATGTGTCTTCTCAAAATTCAGATAAAGGTAGTTGCGAGGGCCAAGCAGATGAGGGTAATGTTGCTATGCCTCAAGATAATTCATGGATAGAAAATTCTGGGGAGATACCTCATGATAATGAGGAAGCGGCTTATGGTGATTAGATGTTGGTGGTCAGACGCAAAAATTGATTTCCCCACAAGCCTCAGACTGAGCCTGTAAAGCATGCTAGGAAGATATGCCTGCAGTAGTTGAGAAGGCTTCAACAGTGACCGGGGGTCATGGAAAGGAACCTGTGATGGCCAACGATGAGGATAACTTGGGCTCCCCATGGGTTGATAATGGGAGTTCGTTAGTGTTATCTAGTCCTGTGCACCCTATGGATCATAGTAAGGAAATTGGGGGGGGGGGGGGGGGGGGGGGGGCTTCAAAGCTGTCTTTACTTGGTTGGAAGATGCAGAGGACCGACCATGGCACTGATGATGGCACTAATGATGCCACTAATGATGAATATATGGAGAATGATTGTTCAGATCAGGGTGGGGACGTGCTGGGGACACCTGGTCAGGTTGATACTACAACTAATATGGCGGTCGATGTGGCCGGCAATAAGGCCTCGATCTGATCTGTTGCGTGGTTTTTTCCCTATTGTTATCTATTAAGGACTTTACTATTATCTCTTGGAATGTGTGTGGTCTAATGAGTCGCACGACTCAAAGGTGGATTAGTGATCTTATTAGAGATCATCGTCCTAATATTCTTTGCATTTCAGAGCCGCGGGGTGCTTTCAGCCGTGTAAGTGGTTTTTTTGCACGTCTAGGGTATCTTGTTGTTTTCGTCATTGAATCGGTTTGTATGGGAGGTGGCCCGTGGGTTCTCCGTTCTGTTGGCACTGGTTTTCAGGTGGCGGTTTTTGATATTCACAGTCGTATGATTTCTCTGGAGCTGGCTAAAGGTTCGGTCAGGTGGATTGTTACGGCCATCTATGCTGATCGTAACTATCAGAGGAGAAATATAATTGGGAGGATTTGCGTGGACTTTCGGGGATGATTACGCTTCCGTGGACGGTGATGGGGGACTGGAATGAGATTAAGCCGGATGAGGAAATTCAAGGTGGAGTTTATCTGCCAAATAGAGCTGAAGAGATGAGAGAATTATTAGATTCTTGTCAACTAGTTGATATAAATTGTGTTGGTCCAGCTTATACTTGGACTAGAATGGCTGGGGGAGGTAAAAGGATTCGTAAGAGATTGGATAGGGTGGTTGTTAATCTTTCTTGGCTGAACTTGTTCGACGATGGAACGGTGCTTCATCTTCTTAGATTGGGTTCCGACCACTCTCCGCTGAAGCTGGTCTGTGGTTAGCCGGTTGCTTTGTCAGGTTCACGCCCTTTTCGATGGGAGAGGATGTGGACTAGCCATGAGCTTTTTGAGAATGTAGTCAAGGAGGGTTTGGCCGAGGCTGGTAGTGACCTTTTTTTGGGATTGAAGGCTGTGCAATCCAAGTCTAACGCCTTCAACAAAACTACCTTTGGCAATATTTGGGAGTGTAAGCGTAAGTTGAAAATCGCCTGCTTGGGGTTGAGACGTTTGGTGACAGTGGACTCTGCATGACTTTGGAGGTTATATAAGGAGCTCCGTAGCGAGTTGGCAGCAGTGTTAATACAAGAGGAAACCATGTGGCACCAAAAATCTAGGGATAGGTGGGTTAAGGTGGGAGACCGTAATACTAAATACTTTCATGCCAAAACAAAGTTTCGGAGGCAACGCGGTAGAATTTATGGATTGGAAGTTTCTGATGATGTTTGGGAGGACGATCAACAGGCTCTACAAAATCATGCTATTGATTTCTACACTCGCATGTTTCAGTATAATGTGGAGGTTACTATTGGGGAGGGGCTGTCGCGGCTTCCTCCACTGGCCGAGTTTCAGTCATCTGGTCTGGCGAAGGAGGTCTTGGCTGAAGAAGTTGAATTAGCTCTTAAGGCAATACAGTCTCTGTAACGCTCCGAAAATTCAAACTTGATTTTTGCAAGCACTACCGCCGTACTAACTATCCTAAACTAGTGTCCAGCTAACTTAAAACAGTTAGTACAAGGCAAAGTAAAATCCTAGAGTGAATATCTGATTAATAAAATTTGATGCAGAAGCTAAACATGTAATAACACATAAACATAAATTACGTCTCACATAGTATCCAAATAATAATCCCAACATATTATTCAGGCTGCAAGCCTCAGAAAACAGTAGCAGGTGACAAGCCAATGTCTCAAACAGGGCTACCAGCCCAAAGCAGTAAATCACATATGGCCACAGGCCGACATAATTTAAATCCTAGGTTCACAGGCCTCAACTTACAATAATCCAAGTACCAACAATAAAATAGCAGCAGAGTATCACAAAAATAAATAAAATAAACAGATAACTCCTATCTATGTGACCTCTCAATACCCCAACCCAATCATGCTCCAGTGCCTCGAGCAGGATTTATAAGAAAACAAAGCAAAGGAGTCAGTACAATGCATACTGAGCAAGGGCTATAAGTGCAGGGGAATAAGGGGGAAATCAATTAATAAGAAACATAATAAAAATAAAAACAGAATATATATAAAGCAGATAAAACATCACACCGTCCCATACCGGTGCTTCAACCACAACATACATTTTACAGGGTAACATACACCATCCCCGCAGGATCTGCAATCGCGCCAGCCATAACTGATTATCATATCACACACCCCATCGGACACGGGACTCGACAACACCTGTGAAGGCTGCCCGTATAGTCATAATTCACCATCTCAGAACAAGACCAAATCCACCAATTCGATAATATGCCAATACATTAGTCATAATTAGATAAAACTGGTGCAAGGGTGAATCAGCATGCTCGATGTAATTTAATGAACATAATACTTCCCATACATCTCCCTACTATAGCCGAAATATAAGATACAATTAGAAATAAGAATGGTCCTTAATCAATTATTTCCCCTGCCGGGCAAAAAACAAAAGTGAGGTCATGAAATAATATATAATCTGAACAAGCATTTCAGTAGCTATTACAACTAATTGATTGAGAATTCCCAGAACTTCACTTATAAGACCTCACCACCAGCGTGTATATATATACATATATATACATGTACGTAAATTGGGAATAATAATAACTTCAACTATGTAAATATATACTCTCTGTCCCATTTAAGATGTCTTGTTTCATTTCTGCACACAATCCAATGCACTTTTTCAATCGTTAATATCTCGAAATATATACAACAGAAAATTATATAAAATATATATTATAAAACTACATGATTATACGATTCTAACAAGATCCAATTCGACTATTTTTTTTCAAATATATACTTGGAATAATATTGAGTCAAAGTTAAACAATGAACAGTGCAAAAAAGTCAAACCAGACATCTTGCCTGGGACGGAGGGAGTATTAATTTAACTAAATGGATTAAAGTGATCTATAAAAACACTTATTCTTAAGCTATGTCTAGACAATTCATCAAAACAAATTAATTAAAAATTCTAGTAAGAAGAATATGGAAAGAAAACACTCAACAGTGTATAAAAATCGGAATCGACAAGTGCTTACTGCTTAGAAGAGTGCCGAACAGTTGATAAAAAGAAAAACACAATTGGAGGAAATGAGGAATTAACAAGAACTGGAATTTAAGCACTACACTGAAACCCTTCGGAAGACGCCTAATTGAAATTTCAAAAGCAGATGAAAATTTGACTTCCACAAGACCCAAGTCTCTCTCTCTCTCTCGCAGTGATACATTCAACATTATGCAAGCAATAAATATGGAATTCCAAAAACAATATGCATATATAACCCTTGCCTTATGATCTTCCAACAATGATCAATCTTCGAATCGTCGATCCCGAGCTTCAAATCCACAAATTTCACAAAAAAAAAAAAAAACTACAAAACCCTCAATCCACATCCAAATCCGAATCAATACCAAAACCAACAAAATTACCACCGAATCGAAGGAAAAACGTAGTGAATCACTTACCTACAAGAGCTTAACCGATCTCCAAAAGCCCGGGATGATTCGGGCAAAATCCTTTCTTCACCCCTTTCTTCCTCCCGATCGGCTCTCACTGTCCCAAGTCTCTAAATCCCTAAAATCTGAAATGGGCCCCAAACACTCTTAAAACCTTTTTGGGACTACCCATAAATTGGGCTATACACCTCCAACCCATACAATTAGAAATATACAACCCAGACTAATAAAATTAATTCGGGTCATTACAGTCTCTGGCAGCGCCGGGCCCTGATGGCTTTCAAGCCACTTTCTTCAAGGACCATTGGGATATTTTGCGGGAGTCTGTGTTTGGTTTGATCAAAAACTCTATGTCTTCATGTTCTCTTCCTGAAGGTTTAGCTCATGCATAGGTCTGCTTCTTGCCTAAGGTGGATGTCCCTCGGACATTAAATCAATTCCGTCCGTTAACATTATGTAATGTTTCATTTAAGCTTATTAGAAAAATTCTGGTGAATAGGCTTCGTCCGATTCTTTGTGACATCATTAGTCCATTTCAGTCTGCCTTTCTCCTTGAGAGGGGAACTTCGGATAATGGTATCCTCCTACAGGAAATTGTAGCTTCGATGGAGGCTGCTTGGGCCTCGGGGCTTGTAGTTGTCTTAAAGATTGATCTGGCTAAAGTGTTCGATTCGGTTCGTTGGGATTTTTTAGAGATGTGTCTCGTGAATTGGAGTTGCCCTTGTCGTGCATCGAGTTGATTATGGTCTATGTAAGGTCTTCCAGTTTCTCTCTCCTTTGGAATGGTTGTCCGGTGGGTAATATTCAGGCAGAAAGAGGTTTACGACAAGGTGACCCACTTTCTCCCTATCTCTTTGTAATTGTTATGGATAAGTTATCACGGATGATTATGAAGGAAGTTCAAAAGGGTTTTTGGAAGCCTTATGTTCTTAGTATTGATGGAGTGGGTGTGTCTCACCTTATGTTTGCAGATGATTTGATCTTTTGCTCGATCTTGGAGGAATCCAGTATTAAATGCATTGCTAGTGTACTTGATCGTTTCAGCTCCAGATCGGGATTGAAGATGAATGCCGCGAAATATTGTGCATTCTGGTTGCCAGTTTCGAATGTTGTTGAAAAAGGGTGGTTAAGCCAGTGGTTGGGTGTGACTGTGGTAGATGACCTAGGTAGATACTTGGAGTTCCCTATTATTCATGGTCGCATGAAGAAGGCTCATTTTGATAGTTTGTTGTGGCGACTTGAGGTTAAGCTGAGCTCTTGGGTGTCGTTCTCTTTTAATAAAGCTGGGCGTGTCACTTTAGCTCGAGCCATTCTCTCTTCGGTCCCTGTGTGCGTCATGCAGTTTCACCTGCTTCCTAAGGGGGTCTGTGATCAAATCGACAAGTTGGTCCGGCGTTGGGTGTGGATGGGCACTAAAGATCGAGTCTTACATTAGGTTAATGGAGTGAAGTCACTAAGCCCCGTAAACAGGGTGACCTAGGCATTCGTAACTCTCATATGATGAATTTTGCACTTCTTGGTAAGCAATTGTAGAAATTGTTTTTTGGCGCAGACAAGCTTTAGGTGCAAGCATTTCGCCAGAAGTATGCCTTGGCAGCTGGCATGTTTCCTTCTTCTCATTATCGAAGCACTAAGGTCTGGAAAGCTTTATGTAGAGTTGGTGTTCAACTTAAACCTGGCTATGGGGTGCGTGTTGGTAATCGGGAGAGCTCACTATGGTTTACTCCATGGTGGAACGGTAGATGTTTGTCCGATTAGTGCCCTTTGTTCATATCAGTGATATTAACCTTACCATCCGCGATGTAATAATTTCAAACAAATGGAATCTAAATAATGTTCTTTCTTGGTTGCCGGAGGACGTGAGATTACAGATAGCTGCTTCTCGAGTTCCTTATCTTTCTGCTTCAACCTCGGATATTATTCATTGGAGATGCACTTAGCAGGGTATGTATTCTGTGACTTCGGGTTATCAGTTGCTCATGAATACTAATTCTGAATCGACTGGATGGACTTGGATATGGAAATAAGAAATCCCTGAAAAGATTGGGGTTTTATTATGATTAATTGTCCATGACTCCTTTCCGTGCAACGATCTGCATTTCTGAAGAAATTTAGCTGCTGCTCCCCTTTGTTCAGTCTTTGGCGAGCAAGTCGAAGATTGGAGGCACTCCATTTTCTTCCGTATTTAGGTTGCTGAAACTTGGAAGGCAGCGTGTTTCGGTCCTTTACAGAACCTGGTTGGCGTTACGAGGCATGACGGCAGACACTGGTTGGAGTGGGGTTGGCGTCGTTGGGGTCTTCCTTTTCTTGCTTGGATGGGGGTTATCTGGTGTGAGCGCAACAACCGCTTGTTTTGTGGTCAGAGCCAGCGCCTGTTGGGGCTTCGCTTCCAAGCCGCAACTTAGCTGTGGCATATGGAAGCTGGCATGGTGAACAGCAGGGTGGCTAGACCGCTGCGTTATGTCCGTTGGTGTGATGGAGTGGTGGTGGGGAATGTTCTTCTTATGGACGGGTGTTTAAGGAATGACCCTCAAAGTGCCAGAATTGGTGCTACTATTCGGACTCATGATGGTAACTGGATTCATGGTTGTAGTGGTAGAGTTTCTAGTTGTTCTATTCTGGAAATTGAGCTCTTGGCCTTGCTGCATGGTTTAATCTTGGCTCGCCAGTCTGGCGTTGTGCTTGGCTCCTGTTTCGTCGACTCATTGCAGGTTGTTCGTTTTGTGTCTGGCGGGTTGCTTCTTTGGCATTGCTATTGGCCTTTGATTAAAGAGATTCGTAAGGAGCTTTAGATTATGGGTAATTGCATGGTTCAGCATGTCTTTAGAGAAGGAAATGAAGTGGCAGATGCATTGGCTAGGAAGGCAATTGATGAAGAGTTGTTCTACACTACCTGGACTTTTCCTCCTGATGATATTATTTGTTTCATCGAGTTTGATGCAGCTGGAACGGAATATGCTCATTCGTGATTGATTGTTTCTTTTTTTTTTTTGGATGGCTTCTTCTTTTGTTCCTTTTCATTTTTTTCATTTTTCTTCGCTAGCCTTTTCAGGCCGATTCACCAAAAAAAAAAGGTTGGTGTTCGCTGATCTCAGACCCATTTGTAAGCTATATTATTAAATGTGTAAACTCATTTTATTTGTCACCTCTTGTTCTTACACTCAACTGTTGGTTTTTCCTTTGTTGTTGATTTTTTTTTCAGTTCATTTGATATGTTGTATTATGTTTTGCTGAGCAATACAGTAAATAATACAACTTACAAAATTTGTTGGTTATTTTGAAGTACTTTTATTTTGTTTCTTGCCTTGTTAAAATGAATATTGCAGGATCTGCTTACAAAACATGCAACTGGGGTTTCTCAATTCCTAACTGCTCACTATAATACCATTAAACTGCAATAGTGTGAAGAAATTCATCGTTGTTTACAATTAAAGAGAGTGTTGACTGTTGAATTGTTTCTTATTATTCCAATAAGGAGCATAGTGTTGCACATGGAGTTCTATTCTTCTATTATTTTCCAGTCTTGTAATGTCTGTCATCTAAAGGATCCTTTCTGTGTTGTTTGTTTTTGTTTTTTTTTTCTGAAAAAAAAATCCAGTTCTTTGAGCAATCTTTGAAGGTTTCTTATGTGACTCAGTGGCGTACCTAGCCACAGGCTAGGTGCTGCCTTGGCCCCACCTCAATTAAAAAAAGAACATTACTATATTATATTATTAATTTTAATTTTTCTTCACCAAAAAATTAGTATTATTTTTTTAATTTGTATATTTAAGGTAAAAAAAGGTTTCGGTTCTACTAGTTGAAAATTTCTGGGTCCTCCGCTGATGTGACTGTAACACCCCGGTTTTTGGTCACCCAGGTCGGGATGTCACCACCACATCTCCCTAGTAAGACACGGTTTCTCCGAGCTTACTAAAGAGATGCAAGGCTAGGTATTGCAGTATTTAAAAACATTTAAATCATTCAAAATAGCCCATACAATATAATTCGAAAATAATAATAGCATAGCGCAGCGGAAATAATTGGTTTAGTACAGTATCGCAGCGGAAAATATAAATAGGGCCGACATGGCCAAAACACGGGTTAAACAGGCCCGTTCATAATATAGTCTAAAGTACGAATTTAAAAGCAAAATAACATTTCCCAAAATCCCATGCATGAATCGTACTCACACATTCTCATTCCACATATTATGTAAGAAAAGGAATAAAAACGGTTTTGGTCAGCAAATTTGCTGAGTAAGTCAACACATGCATGATCGTACGGTTTAAAAGCCATTAATTTAATAATTTAATAAAAGCATGATAATAACATAATATTTGATTTAATCTAATCAACTATCCAATAGCATGATTTATCTCAGGGCTCTATTTAATAACACATATCGCATGGTTTAAGATAAAAGCCATAATTTAAATAAAGCATTTAAATAATTTAATTGGACAACAACATAATTTAATCTAATTTAATTTAATTTAAAATCCCCATTACATTCCCGATTTTTGTATTTCAAAGTTTCACGATAGCATCGCGATGTCAACAAGTTTAGCCGGTAGCCCGGCGGCCGCAACCGTATCAGCCATACCCAGTATCACTCCGGAGCCTCGGGAAACCCATACGGATATTCACGAGAGTGTAGGCTCTATATTTCGCCGTTTAGGCAATACCATATCTCAAGTTTAGCGCGCGGGGTCACCATCGTCCATTAAGGCACGAAGTGAAGCAGTTAGGGGGCACCCTGCAGAGCACTCACCCCTAATTTTAATTTATCAAGTTTGCAAGGGGATTTAGTTTTTAAAATCTGATTTCAATTGTATTTATTTAACAATAATATCTCAACTTGTTTCAACCCTAAAGGTTAATTCCATGTTTCAACAAGATTTCAAGATTTCGTTTCCGGTAAACCACAGTTTACTCTAAAATTCGTCTAAAATCCGATTTAATTCCAAAAATTCCAAAATTTTACATCTGACTCAGAAACGTCGAGATCTACAACTTTCGTGTTTTAACGTTTTCAATCCGAGATACTTAAATAGGTCAAAATCACCAATTTTTGCAGAAGAATAATTCTGTCCGAATCTAATGTATCACAGTTTAAAGATTTCGAATTCTACCATAGCAATTCAACTCCAAAGTTGATGAAATTTTACAGAGATCATCTTAAGACAATTATCTACGACTTTCATGTTTGGCCAAAGATCTAAAACAGTCTAGATCCTATGTCAAAAACGTGATCAAGATCATTCCTAAGTTCTGTCCAGGATTTCGAGATCTAGATGCAAACTGTTCGGTTTCGGTTGGTTTTCACATATCAAATCGTCTCTAAAAATTCTCAAGAACTTACAGTAGGTAGATCTAAGTCTTAGGAACGTTTTTTGTGTTTTAAGTTTTTCCGTTCGAGTTCGTTTAAGGGTTCAGAAAAATTCATCAAATCTGTTGCGTCGGTAGAAAATAATAATTGACAGATTTTCGATTTCTTGTTAATCTTTTAGGTTTGAATGTTTTAATTCATCCCAAAACCATGTAAGAGTTAACTTACAGAGTCTATGAACGTCTGGGATCGTCTATTCGCAGGCGTGGCTTCCCGTCCACCGTTTCTCCTCTCCGTTCGTCGGGTTCTACGATCTAGATCCAATTCGAGGTGTAGAAAGAGAAAAGAAGAAGATTAGGATTCGTTTTCGAATCGTTTATTGAACAAGGATTGGATCGAGACTTACCACGACTATGGAGATCTGTAGAAAAATTCATCCAACAGCGTTCGTCTTGGTTTCGTGCCTCCGACGACTCCGGATTTAGGGTTTCGAATGGGTAGAAGGTTGTAGGGTTTTGTAAACTTGTTCGGGGCTCCCAAAGGGTTTATTTATAGATTTCCCAAGCCCTAGGGCGTCCAACATCTGACCTAAGGGTCTTGGGTCGAGAGATGTTCAACCGAAAGTCGAAAAATCCGCGTTCGGGCGAGAGATTCACGCAACGTGTGAATCTGTCGTGTGGCGCGGTCGTGGCGCGCTCTCCCTTGTTTGACCGCGCGGCCACCGCGCGACACTCGCCTGGACTTCGGTCCGGGCGGGTCGTGCGATCCGTCGTGCTTTTCCGCCTCTCTTTCGGGTTTCTATCCCTCTATGCTCCCGAATTCCGATTTCCGGGGTATCTTCGGGTTTCTACTTTCTCTCTAAATTTTTACTCGGGTCTAATTGGATGTTTGGACTCGAATTCTCGAGTTCCTTAGTCGGGTTTCGGTGTATAATTTATTTACCTTTAATCCATCCTTTTATTTAATTAAATTCCTTTAATTCCCTTTTTAAGTTAAATCTCATTTCTCATTTCCTTATCTTTATTTATTTATTTATTTGCTGGATTCTCTATTTATTTATGGTATTTATTTTATTTATTATTTATTTATTTAATTATTGTTTTATTTAATGATGGAAAATTCTCGGGTATTACAGTCTACCCTCCTTAAGAATCAACTTCGTCCTCGAAGTTGTGTTTCGGCTTTTCTTGTGCTAAGGTCTTGTGTTTGTTTGCTTATGTTGTGACTGAACTTAGAATTAAAACTTCTAAGCTGCCTACGTACCCGGTGAAGGGATCAAGCCATAACGTAATTCAAAAGTTTACAAAAGTGCACGAAAAGTAGGTGGTATGACATCCTCTCCCCCTTAAGATTACAGTTATGTCCCCATAACTGTGTCGGTATCGGTTTGGAACAATGTCGGGTATCGTTCTCTCATGTCAGATTCTACTTCCCAATTTGCCGTCTCACTCTCGTGGTTTGACCAAAGAACCTTGATCATTTTGACGGTTTTGTTCCTCGTTACTCGTTCCTTAGTGTCAAGAATACGCACTGGGACTTCTTCGTAAGTCAAGTCTTCATCGAGCTCAATTATCTCCGGTTGAAGTACATGTGTCGGGTCTGGCACATACTTCTTTAGTTGCGAGACATGGAAGACATTATGAACTCTATCTAAGTGTGGCGGTAAAGCCAATCGGTAGGCTAGAGTTCCGACTCGTTCTAGAATTTCGTAAGGTCCTATATATCGAGGACTTAACTTCCCTCGTTTGCCAAAGCGCATCACCCCCTTCATGGGTGATATCTTTAGCATGACCCTATCTCCCACTTGAAATTCTAGGTCTCGTCGTCTCACGTCGGCATAACTCTTTTGACGCTCTTGTGCGGCTTTCATCTTCCCTTGAATCACTTTGATTTGTTGAGCCATGTCTTCGATAAGTTGTGGTCCCACTACCACGGACTTATCGTTTTCTTCCCAACTCAACGGGCTTTGGCACTTTCGTCCATACAACGCCTCGAAAGGTGCCATGCCGATGCTAGCATGGTAGCTATTATTATAGGAAAACTCAATTAAGGGTAAATGAGATTCCCAATTTCCTTTGAATTCCAACACACATGCTCTCAGCATGTCTTCTAGTGTTTGGATTGTTCTCTCGGTTTGACCATCCGTCATCGGGTGGAATGCGGTGCTCATTTTGATTTGAGTACCGAGAGCTTTTTGTAACTCCGTCCAGAAATGAGAGACAAATCTACTGTCTCGATCGGAAATGATATCATGTGGTACTCCATGTCGTCGTACCACATTATCAATGTAGGCTCGGGCCAATTGGTCCATAGTCCACGTGTCCTTCATTGGGATAAATATGGCTGTCTTCGTTAGCCTATCCACAATCACCCAAATCTTGTTCATGCCTTTAGGTGATCGGGGTAATCCCGAGACAAAGTCCATTGAGATGCTATCCCACTTCCAACTTGGAATCTCTAGTGGTTGTATCAATCCTAAGGGTTTATGTCGCACTGCCTTAACCTTTTGGCAGGTGAGACATCTCGCCACGAAGTTCGCCACTTCCTTCTTCATTCCCGGCCACCAATAGATCTTCTTCAGATCTTTGTATAGCTTGTCTCCTCCGGGATGTACGGAATATGGCGTGTTGTGCCCTTCCTCCATCAACCTTAGTTTCAACTCGGCACATTTAAGGGGCACACACCATCTCCCTTTAAAACGGATGCTTCCATCCTCGTGGACAACAAATCCTATTGCCTTTCCTTCGGCAATATACCCTTTTATCTTCTCGAGTTTCGGGTCGCCCGGTTGAGCGAATCGAATCTCGTCCAATATTGGAGTTTCTACGACCATGGCATTGACTGTTTCTCTCACTGTGCCAGGATGCACAAGTTCTAGCTCCAATCTTGCCAATTCCATGTACAATGCCGGCGGAATTACCAACGAGTTTGTCACGTGTTGGGTTTTCTGACTTAGGGCATCGGCTACCACATTCGCCTTCCCCTCGTGGTATGCTATCTCTAAATCGTAGTCTTTAATAAGTTCCAACCACCTTCGCTGTCTCTAATTCAACTCCTTCTGAGTGAATATATATTTCAAGCTCTTGTGGTCGGTGAACATTCGACACTTCCGCCCATAAAGATAATGTCTCCATATCTTTAGAGCGAAAACGACCGCTGCCAACTCCAGGTCGTGTGTCGGATAATTTTCCTCGTGGGGTTTTAGTTGGCGTGATGCATACGCTACGACTCTCGAGTCTTGCATCAAGACACAACCTAAATCTTCCTTCGAAGCATCGCTATATACTTCGAAGTCACCATTCTCTGATGGTAGTGTTAATACTGGTGTGGTTGTGAGTCGTTTCTTCAGCTCTTGAAACGCAATCTCACATGCTTCGGTCCACTCGTATTTTGCTCCTTTCTTTAGTAGCTGGGTCAAAGGTCGTGCAATCCTTGAAAAGTCCTTCACAAATCGTCTATACTACCCGGCTAAGCCAAGGAAACTCCTTATCTCCGTTTGGCTCTTGGGAGTTGCCCATTCAGTTACGGCGGAGACCTTTGCCGGATCCACTGATACTCCATCAGCGGATACTATGTGTCCAAGAAATGCCACTTCTTTTAACCAGAAATCGCATTTCGACAGCTTGCCGTATAGCTGATTTCTTCGCAAGATTTCTAACACTTGATGTAAGTGTTTTGCATGCTCTTCCTCGCTCTTTGAGTAGATCAGGATGTCGTCGATGAACACTACGACGCACTAATCTAATAATTCTCGAAACACGTTGTTCATGAGATTCATGAACATGGCCGGAGCGTTTGTTAACCCGAAGGATAACACTGTGAACTCGTAATGGCCATATCGCGTTCGAAATGCCGTCTTCGGGATGTCCTTCTCGGCGATCCTCAATTGATGATACCCAGATCGCAAATCGATCTTCGAGAATACTGAAGCTCCCTTCAGTTGATCAAACAGATCCTCTATTCTCGGTAGGGGGTATTTATTCTTGATGGTCACTTGGTTTAATCCTCGATAATCTATGCAAAGACGTAGTCCTCCGTCTTTCTTCTTGACAAATAAAACCAGTGCTCCCCAAGGGGATGTACTCGGTCTTATGTAACCTTTTCCTAATAGTTCCTCGAGTTGTTCCTTTAACTCCTTCATTTCCAGTGGTGCCATCCGGTACGGAGCTTTTGAGACAGGCTCTGTCCCCGGAATGAGATCTATAGTGAATTCAAGATCTCTCTCAGGTGGCATGCCCGGAACGTCCTCAGGGAACACGTCCGGGTATTCTCTTACCACTGGTATGCTATCAACCTTGTTTCCTTCCACCTCAAGGTTGTGCACATAGCACGCATATAGTTCATACCCCTTACGCATCAAGTTACTTAATTTGAGTGCACTAACGATTTTGTTACTTTTCTTAGGGGGTTGAGAGTAAAAGATAACTCTCTTTCCCCTACTTTTTGACAAGGTGATCTTTTGCTTCTGGCATTCGATCACCGCCTTATACTGGGACAACCAATCCATCCCCAGTATGATGTCAAAGTCTCGTAAGTTAAATTCTACTAAGTTCGCGAAGAATTCTACGTTTTTTATCACTATAGGAATTCCGTTATATCGTTTAGAGCAAGACACTACTTCTCCAGAAGGCAATTGAATTCCTAAGCTAATTCTCTCGCACTTAGGTAGATCTAACTCAGGCACCATCCTTGATGCTATAATTGAGCAACTAGCTCCAGAATCAAATAGAATTCTAAGGAGCGTATTCAACACATAAAATGTACCTGCCATCACTTCGCCTTGCGCAGGTACGTCCGCTTGGTTCACCACGTTCAGCCTCCCCATAGGGCGTCCCTGATTGCCCTGCTGATTCGCATTCGGCTGCTGATTTTGTTGCTGGTTTTGATTCTGAGGGGGCGGAGGTCGTTGGTTCTGGTTCTGGTTTTGCGGCCTATTTTGAGGGGGTCTGTACCCTTGGTTATTCCCGTTTCACCCATTTTGATTTTGAGGCTGTTCTTGCCCCGCGACCAAATCGTCCCTTCTCGTTATGTTCTCGAGCCTAGTCCGGCAATCCCGTCGAACGTGACCCATTCGACCGCATCGGTAACAGGCGCCTTGTTGCGGGCATCCCCTTGCCAGATGGGGTCGTCCACATCTCGGGCAAGGTGGTACCGGATCTTCTTGGTTGAACCTCCTCCCAGTGTTGTTTTGCTGGGGCCTATTCGACCCTCTGCGCTGCTCGTTCCTCCCAGTGTTGTTCTCGTTTCTTGAGTCTCGGCTTCTCTTGTCTTGGGGACCCCTGCTGGACTCCCCACTCACCCTTCTCTTCAGCTGATGCACACGTGCTACCGCCACAGCGCGGTCATACACAACTTGCAAATCGGGGCAGTGTACCCCCGCGATCACCTCGCGCACAGACAGGTTCAGTCCCATCTCGAACTTCTGTGCCTTTTCCGCATCAGTAGGCACTAGCCTTGGTGCGAACCTCACCAGCTCCTTGAAGCGTGTGTAGTATTCCTGCACCGCTTGGCTTCCTTGCTTCAGCGACAGGAATTCTTCGTACATGGCAGCTTTAGTACTCAAGGGATAGAATCGATCCCTGAATAGTTCCATCATCTCCATCCACGAGTAGGGCTCGTCATCTTCAGTCAGTTTGGCTTGCGTCGCCTGCCACCAGTCGTCAGCTTCGCCTCCCAAGTAGTATGAAGCGACATGTACCCTCTCTCCTTCCGGACATTTGACCGCTCCCAGCAGCTTGTCAAAAGTCCGGATCCATTCCTCCAGTTTAGCTGGATCCTCCTCACCAGCGTAGTGGGGCGGCTGGTAGGGGTTCACCATCGCCAGGTAGTTAGGGCGAGCTTGGGGCGGAGGTACCGCCGCAGCTTGACCCTGGTTGACTTGCGCATTTCCGAGCGCAATCAACACTTCCTCTATCGTCCTAAGACGATCGCCCACATTGTTCGGTGCGGGGGCATCCTGTGCACCTTGGGGTTGTTCCTCATCAGGTTGAATCGGATCAGTGACGTTTGGTGGTGTTTCAGTAGGTGTTTCAGTGGTGGTTTGGGGAACGGGTTGGGTTCTGCCTCTTCCTCTTCCTCTGGGTGCCATTCTGGTACAAATGGGATAGATTAGGACCGGTGAATTTAGCATATAGTCTAAGCAATTTCTATAAAGGTATATGTGTGTAGCAATTTAGCACGTGGTGCTTTGTTCGAATTAAGAAGCGTCGTACGCTTCGGGGTTTTATTTTAATTTGTTTCTTATTTCGAAATTTTTTTTCAGGGCTGTACGGACAGATCTGTCCGTTTTTTTTTCGATTTATTACAAATAAATCGGGCATTTTATTTCCTCAAAAGAAATTTTAGTACAAAAGTAGAAGAATTTTCCTAGCAAAATAGCATCTAACAATAGAATCTCTAGTGTCTCATGACGTCCTCCGGTGGGGTAGCAGGATCTTCCTCCGGATCTTCCTCCTCCGAACTCGGCGGCATCAGCTCGTCAAAGATAGTGTTTAAGTCTTGCCCGTGGGCATCGATGTATTCCTTTAGTATTAAGTTTTGTGTAGTAAGGGTTTGGACTTGGCGTTCGAGTTGGTTTATGCGGTGATGATCCACCTCTCTCAAGTTGCCCATGTGGCGTAAATCGGCCTCCAATTGAGCCATACGGTACTTCATTTGCTCTAAGGTTTGGGGGGAATCGAGATGAACGCTCATCATCCTGACCATCAACTGCATCATGTCCTGACTAGCCATCTAGCGCAAGCAAGAGATCTAAGTTAATCTTCGCCAAGATTCTAAGTTCAATTCGCCAAGATTCTAGGTTCAATTCACCAAGATTCTAGGTTCAATTCGCCAAGATTCTAAGTTCAAGTTTCGCCAAGATTCTAAGTTCAAGTTTCGCCAAGATTCTAAGTTCATAGGAGAGATGCAACATGCAAATGCAAATGATGATTCCCCCCAATAATAATTTGATGCACCACTTATATATATATTTGTCCATGGGTTTTAAAATAAAAATTTTCCATGGAAATAATACTTTTAAATTTAAAATACTAGTCAAAATACTAATAATAGTTTAAAAATAGTAATGGTTTAAAAAATAGTAGTTTTAAAAATAGCCGGGCTCTGATACCAACTTGTAACACCCCGATTTTTGGTCACCCAGGTCGGGATGTCACCGCCACATCTCCCTAGTAAGACACGGTTTCTCCGAGCTTACTAAAGAGATGCAAGGCTAGGTATTGCAGTATTTAAAAACATTTAAATCATTCAAAATAGCCCATACAATATAATTCGAAAATAATAATAGCATAGCGCAGCGGAAATAATTGGTTTAGTACAGTATCGCAGCGGAAAATATAAATAGGGCCGACATGGCCAAAACACGGGTTAAACAGGCCCGTTCATAATATAGTCTAAAGTACGAATTTAAAAGCAAAATAACATTTCCCAAAATCCCATGCATGAATCGTGCTCACACATGCTCATTCCACATATTCTGTAAGAAAAGGAATAAAAACGGTTTTGGTCAGCAAATTTGCTGAGTAAGTTAACACATGCATGATCGTAGGGTTTAAAAGCTATTAATTTAATAATTTAATAAAAGCATGATAATAACATAATATTTGATTTAATCTAATCAACTATCCAATAGCATAATTTATCTCAGGGCTCTATTTAATAACACATATCGCATGGTTTAAGATAAAAGCCATAATTTAAATAAAGCATTTAAATAATTTAATTGGACAACAACATAATTTAATCTAATTTAATTTAATTTAAAATCCCCATTACATTCCCGATTTTTGTATTTCAAAGTTTCACGATAGCATCGCGATGTCAACAAGTTTAGCCGGTAGCCCGGCGGCCGCAACCGTATCAGCCATACCCAGTACCACTCCGGAGCCTCGAGAAACCCATACGGATATTCACGAGAGTGTAGGCTCTATATTTCACCGTTTAGGCAATACCATATCTCAAGTTTAGCGCGCGGGGTCACCATCGTCCATTAAGGCACGAAGTGAAGCAGTTAGGGGGCACCCTGCAGAGCACTCACCCCTAATTTTAATTTATCAAGTTTGCAAGGGGATTTAGTTTTAAAAATCTGATTTCAATTGTATTTATTTAACAATAATATCTCAACTTGTTTCAACCCTAAAGGTTAATTCCATGTTTCAACAAGATTTCAAGATTTCGTTTCCGGTAAACCACAGTTACTCTAAAATTCGTCTAAAATCAGATTTAATTCCAAAAATTCCAAACTTTTACGTCTGACTCAGAAACATCGAGATCTACAACTTTCGTGTTTTAACTTTTTCAATCCGAGATACCTAAATAGGTCAAAATCACCAATTTTCGCAGAAGAATAATTCTGTCCGAATCTAATGTATCACAGTTTAAAGATTTCGAATTCTACCATAGCAATTCAACTCCAAAGTTGATGAAATTTTACAGAGATCATCTTAAGACAATTATCTACGACTTTCATGTTTGGCCAAAGATCTAAAACAGTCTAGATCCTATGTCAAAAACGTGATCAAGATCATTCCTAAGTTCTGTCCAGGATTTCGAGATCTAGATTCAAACAGTTCGGTTTCGGTTGGTTTTCACATATCAAATCGTATCTAAAAATTCTCAAGAATTTACAGTAGGTAGATCTAAGTCTTAGGAACGTTTTTCGTGTTTTAAGTTTTTCTGTTCGAGTTCGTTTAAGGGTTCGGAAAAATTCATCAAATCTGTTGCGTCGGTAGAAAGTAATAATTGACAGATTTTCGATTTCTTGTTAATCTTTTAGGTTTGAATGTTTTAATTCATCCCAAAACCATGTAAGAGTTAACTTACAGAGTTTATGAACGTCGGGGATCGTCTATTCGAAGGCGTGGCTTCCCATCCACCGTTTCTCCTCTCCGTTCGTCGGGTTCTACGATCTAGATCCAATTCGAGGTGTAGAAAGAGAAAAGAAGAAGATTAGGATTCGTTTTCGAATCGTTTATTGAACAAGGATTGGATCGAGACTTACCACGACTATGGAGATCTGTAGAAAAATTCGTCCAACAGCGTTCGTCTTGGTTTCGTGCCTCCGACGACTCCGGATTTAGGGTTTCGAATGGGTAGAAGGTTGTAGGGTTTTGTAAACTTGTTCGGGGCTCCCAAGGGGTTTATTTATAGATTTCCCAAGCCCTAGGGCGTCCAACATCTGACCTAAGGGTCTTGGGTCGAGAGATGTTCAACCGAAAGTCGAAAAATCCGCGTTCGGGCGAGAGATTCACGCAACGGGTGAATCTGTCGTGTGGCGCGGTCGTGGCGCGCTCTCCCTTGTTTGACCGCGCGGCCACCGCGCGACACTCGCCTGGACTTCGGTCCGGGCGGGTCGTGCGATCCGTCGTGCTTTTCCGCCTCTCTTTCGGGTTTCTATCCCTCTATGCTCCCGAATTCCGATTTCCGGGGTATCTTCGGGTTTCTACTTTCTCTCTAAATTTTTACTCGGGTCTAATTGGATGTTTGGACTCGAATTCTCGAGTTCCTTAGTCGGGTTTCGGTGTATAATTTATTTACCTTTAATCCATCTTTTTATTTAATTAAATTCCTTTAATTCCCTTTTTAAGTTAAATCTCATTTCTCATTTCCTTATCTTTATTTATTTATTTATTTGCTGGATTCTCTATTTATTTATGGTATTTATTTTATTTATTATTTATTTATTTAATTATTGTTTTATTTAATGATGGAAAATTCTCGGGTATTACAGTGACTCGAAGCCAATCTTTAAAGGTTGGTTCTTAAGGTGTAACTTAGAAATTTTCTGAAGCTTCTTATGTTGTATTAACATTTTATTTGAATAAACAGTAGATTCACTAAGAATTTCTCCAAATGCCCTTATAATGAAGTGCTATATTGCATAGATCTGCCACTTAAAAGTTATGATGACTTTGCTGAAGGTAATCTTATTTCTTTCCGTGGCTTTAACAAATAGTGTGATTGCATGATCAGCTGAAAAGAATAATAGTACTCTGGGAAAGTAAACTAATGTATTCTTTTTCATGCTATTGCTAAGTTCTGGCATTTGAGAACCTAAATCATATGGAGTCCACTCGGGTACATTTCATTGATGTTTGCCCACTCATTAGTACTCCTACTCATGCGGGGAAGTTTTACATGGCCTAGAGAGGCCTAGAGTAAACTGGTCTAGCTCCAGCTTACGAACTGATGCTATTGGCTGCGGATTGTTGGTTTTTTCCCCTTTATTCCCACGTGCTCGAATAAATATCAATTTTTCCATATAAATTCTTTTTCATTACTTATAACAGGTATTCTTTGCCCAACTTATGCTTGCTGACATGAATGAAGAGCTAAAAGGACTAAGGTAATTTTAACTGAATTGATATTTCCTTGTCATGGATTTTCTTGAATCATAGCTAGTTTTAAGTCAAATGACCTGGTGGTCATCTCATTACTAGGGTTGAGAATTTATTAGTTTCTATCTATTATATTTATCTACATTTACTTATGGTGTTTTCATATATTTTCTTATACATGTTTGGTGATGCATGCAGGTGTTGATGTCAAGAAGAACGTGGTATTTTCAACTTCTTTAGATAAAGGTCTTTGCGGTGGAATCAATTCTACAGTTGTCTAAATAAGTAGGGGCATTCATAAGTTAAATGCAAGTAAATACTATTTTAGTATTGCCATCTCAGGAAGGTTTTCCGCTTTGCTTATAGTTGAATATGACTTTATATGTAGAGTACTTGCATATATGTGAACTATGTTTTTTTGTTTTTTTTTTTGATGACATGAACTATGTTTATTTTGAATGACTATGGGTTATTATTAGTCACTGTAATATAGAACATATTATTATATATTAGTGGAGTCCTTTCGTCATTGATATAGGGAATCATTGGGTTGTTGAAGCGATGTTGCATTCGATCTCCATATCAGGAAGGTTTTCGGCTTTGATTGTAGTTGAATATGATATATATATATATATATATATACTAGAATATCGCGGACGCGCGCTACGCCGCGCGGAATTTGGATGACTTAAATTTTGTAGTCAAATGATTGAATGCTACAAATATATGGAAGGTTTGTCCCGACTGCATGCCACGGAGAACAGAATGAATTGGATAGATACATCGATCAGTCCTTTTTAAGGTCCTTTGGTACAGAGCCAAGCTGAACTTTGTTAAGTGCATTACAAAGAATTATCCCACTTCTGAAACCAAGCCTGAATTCTTCACCAGTAGGCTCTGCAGGTAAGTCTTTAGCAGCCACAACTCCAACAGCTTTTCTCAGCTACGCATCAGCTTCACATCTTCTCATAGCTGCTGAAGAACATCTTCCACAGCTGAGGCCACAGAGAATAGTGCACCTTGAACTTGAACAGCTTCCGCCATTGCAAGGCCTTTATTCTTGAACAAGATCAGTTAAGCCAGTTCAAGCATTGGCATTCGAAATAGGAAAGTGGAAAGATCCCTTCTCTTATGTACTGACTGCAGCTTTATACCAAAATCCAAAAGCAGCATGAGAAATCTGAAACAGTAATGATAGACACACAAGAACAGCAATAGTTGAGAGTAAGTGAGACAAAGTGTAATCCCTTGTATGAAACGACTTGTAGCAACTTCACCTTCTTTTATTGCTTTCATAATTCATGTTAGCCAATCCTCAACACCCGTCAACAACCAGGAGGATGTCTCACACCAGACTCAGCCCCAACTTACCCGCTCAAAGACCAAGTGCATGCATAATTCCTTCGAGGAGAGTTCCGAAAAAGTGATCAGCATATACGCATTAGCATATAAGTCATAACCATCAGCAGGAATTAATTACTTAGTTACTAACAATTAATTCCAAGTTGGATGTCTATTCTCAAATTATGTAACCATCAGCCGGTAATAGTCCATTTCAATCACGATGATGTATTGTTTGTAAAACAGGTTTTCTCTCTGTCAATTCATGGGAAAACAAGATCCAGATTTCTAGCAATGAAGGGAAGCTTGAAATTTAGATAGTTTCTAATCTATGTGCAAAACAATTACCTAAAAGGCTAAAAATTGTGTTATTATTTTGCTAGGACTTCTATTATACTATTGAACTATACCATTGGAATCACAGTCTAAGGATATGTGGTTTTCCTGTTCACTTCAAAGTTCAAACAATATATAAATTTTTTAATATCAATTTTTATCTAAATCATGTGATAACTTTGATTATGCTCACTAACTACAAATTTTCAAGATAATTTCTCAGTGACATTATAGAAACTGTTTGAAAGACTACCTTGTTTCTGTTCTCTCTCCCCGTAGCTAAGTTCATATATAGCAGTGATTGGATGAAGAAAACCAGGAGGTATGAAGTGGTATGGAGAAAGCTACACAATGATACAGGTATTTGTTAGTACATCTCCAATTATTGAAAGAAGAAAAATGTAAACCTACCCTTACAAATATCCTAGTTGGCAATACGTAAATTCATATCACAATTGGCAACTACCCACAAGCCAGAAAAGTAGATTAATAGACCAAGATTATCTACCTGTGGATGCTGTTTTAAGAAATCTGGTAAGATTTTTTTCTTCAACGAACATAGCTGGTCAACTAATCCAGGGATAAGTAACTTGGAGATCATGTCAGTCAGCAGCATATCCCTTGTAGCATATAGCAAAACATCTAATTTATGAGTTACAACTATAAGCTTGGCTTCTGCATTTGCTAGAAAATAAATAATTTCAATGTAAGAAGACAATCAAGATGCAGTCAGAAAAGGTAATAACATTTACACTGCGTTGTTCAAACTAAAAGAGATAAGAATTACAGTATGTAATGTAAATACTGAGGAAAGTTGAAAGATCATTAAATGATTGTATTATACCTGGATAATATTCAGCAACAGGTGCAGCAGGGTTGTTATTACTTTTTGACTTATTAAACATGATATTGACAAGAATTTTATTTACATCCTGTTCACAAGATGTGGATTAGATCAAAAACACCAAATGACCAAAAATTATAATCAATATAAAAGGACATTTTACCTCCTCTAGAGAAGTAACAGACACAATATCCTTACTTTCCGAGAATAAGTGTGAACATCTGAGGGATTTAATAAGGGACTCTTCAATAGATTCAATTACAACAACATTATCTGGAAGCTCCGTTGGTAGATCCAGCCCATGAATAATGACTGGCTCGGGTGCATGGGTTGAAGGTTTATTAAGTGTTTCTATGGTAAATGCATCAAGGGCACCTCTGCCCAATAAATTAATAATATCAATAATGTGAAAATACGAAATGTGAAACATTTGCCAAAATTCAAAATCAAATTATGCAACAATTTTCGAGTACCGAAGGGCACCTCTCCTTTAGCTAAAGGCAATGCTTGGTAAAGGAGGAATTTCAGTTGAAAATACAAATAAAGGAATTCCCAACACAAAACTCGAAAATAAGCAGTGGCAATCAATACCGAAGGACAAGCAGGAAATTCTTTGAAGCAACCAAACAATAAAGTGCAATAGGAAGAAGCAGAAAATGAAACGAAATTATCCACCCAACAGCAATGTGAAATACAAGCAAAAAAAAAAGAAGCCAAAAACAGTGAAACGGAAAGTAGACAACCAAAGTAAAATGTAGGAGGTGAAAAATCGGTGCGAATCAAAATACACGAAGCATACCACAGCCACCGGCAGACGGGAGGGGAGCCGCGAGGATGGTGCGCGTGGCGGACGGTGTCGGCGGCTAAGACCGTTGCGATCAACGACTCCGCCCCCTAAATTGCAGACGAGGCCGGAATTGAACCGATAGCCGGTGATGTTGCTAAAGGGGAGATGAGGAACATAGAGGCGGAGGCGCGAAGGGACCGAAGCTTCTAAGCAGAGTGACCGGAAGTGGGGATCGGAGGGCAGAAGCCGTTCGAAATGGGGAAATTGCGAAGGTGAAAAGCAAATGGGGAGGTGGGGAAATTGACGTTGGTTTAGCAAAATACTCCCTCCGGAATTTTAATTATTGTCAAATCCCATTAAAAGTAATCACTTTTACTATTCTGCACAAATTTCAATACAATTTTATTTTTCTACACAAATTCCCTTGTATTTCTTTAATTATTAATATTTCAAAATTGGTACAGATAAAAATTGTATAAAATATATATTCTAAAACTACACGATTAGACGATTCTAACAAGACTTGATTATTTTTCTCTAATTACATCATTACGATAACATTAAGTCAAAGTTAACTAATAAACAGTATTAAAATTTATTAGAATCTTAAATACAAACACTCACACCACTTTAACTGCTAAACTTCACCAACTAAATTACCGTACCAAAAAAAAAAGTGTCAAACTTCGCGGGACGGGGAGTAAAAGTGAATTTTGGTTCACACGGAGAAGAGAAAAGCAAATGGGGAGGTGGGGAAGTGGTCTGACACAAAGTCATGTGATATGGACATGGACAGTGGAAGGGGTAAAAGTGTATTTTTGTGTGCGCTACAACTGTAGCAAAAGTAGTTTCACATATATATATATATATATATATATATATACTAGAACTCTTAAGTGGCGCGCACATACGCCACGCGCCAGTAGAGGAAAAATAGTTGATGTGTATCATACTTTGGCAAATAACAATTGGTATATTATGTGATACATTATTACAAGAAATACATCGTGTTGCTATGATAAGTTTGGAAATCATATGCTTAAACTGAAATAAGCAAAACAGTACAAAATGACGACACGAGAGGCCAGCCAATAAAATGAAACTGTAACAGAAGCTGCTGTGTGTGTGCATGTTTGCAAGTGTGAATTTTAAAAGAATGTAATAAATGAGAGGAAATTATATAAAACCAAGTCCAGGAAATTAAAACAGAGAAAAAGGAAATATAACCCAATTCTCAAAATGCAAAATGTTTCCAAAGAGCAAAAAATTAAGTGAAAATTAAGTGAACTAAAGAATCTACAGCAAGAAACGTTCAGCCGAAAGACAAAAGTTCGGGAAAAAAACAAAAAGAAAAGAGAACTTCATGGAGCACCACTGTGCTAAGGCAACATAAGAATAAGGAGGATAAACAATGAAGCAAAAATGTGAAGGATTAAATTCTTCTATAACATGTTATGCATGATTTCTGCATTTACTCATCAACATAAATACACTCTAATAAAATCAGAAAAATTGTGAATTAAAAGCACGGCTTATGAGTAAGCATATACCACAGGAAAATGCGACCGCAGTCCCTAAAGCATTCTTTACAGCGCCCATAATCACAACAAAATGCATGCAATTAATGTAATTCACCGAATGACCGATGGAGGAAGGCAAGAAAACTCCTAACATAGAAGTGGAAAAGTGGCCAACATATGGAATTACTAAATTTTTAAAGATTTGATTACTCATTCATAATTCAATATACTCAATAAAATTTCCAGTCTGAAATAAGCAGTAAAAGAAATTGATATCTGATACTTTGGTAACAATTTTGGGGGAATAAATGAGATTGCAACGTATCAATTCAATGAGCATATTATTCCTAATCCTAGATTTGAATCGCCCTATTTCTGCTCAAATTGCAGAAGAAAATTCCCTAATTACAAATCCTAAATGAGAAAATTCTTGGACCACATATGTCAACATTAAACAAGAATCCGCAAATAGCAAATCCAAATTGGTTGTATTACCTAAAGGCCGTCTCGAACGCCCTACAAATTGGATCAAGCACGGAATCAACAGAGGCCACAACAACAAGAACAACGACGACCTGGAAAATAGGGCCGTGAGATTCTTCGCACACCGCCGACAACAATGGGGCTCCGGTTTTTGAAAGACCAGATGTCTTGCAACGTTGGAGGAATTTCAGGGAGGCGAAAGGAGAGAGAATAGAAACGAAAACCTAAATTGAAACGAAATTGCCGTGAATCAATTAGTGACCTAAATCGTAACACAGATGAACCCAAAGGAGAAAAAGAACCATTATTACCAGGCAAAAGAATATGGCGAACAGAAGATGCGGGCAAGGGAGGATCGCACATCAAGCTCAGGACTGTCGCAACGCCTATGGAATATACAGGAGGGTTAGGGCAAAATCGAATTGGAAGGGAAAATGGAAGAACGAACATGCAGAATGTTGAAATAGGAGGTATGCGGCGAACAGTGGCAGCACGGCGCGAACGATGGTGCGGCGCCGGCGGTGGCGGAATCGTGCGGTTGCGGCAGAAGGGCGGAGACGGAGGCATGGTGGAAATGGATCTGTGCTTTTGAGGTAAGGATGAGGAAGGCGAAGGTATGGCCTGCGGCGCACATCAGGGGGAGTGGGTCCGAGTAGCAATTTAGGGTTGAGATCGGGTCGGGTACAAGTGAGATCCGGTCCGGTACTGTTATACTATAGCTACAAGTTACTGTAGTACTGTAGCTGTCATACCACCTATTTTCGTGCATCTTTGTAAACTTTTGAACTACGTTATGGCTTGATCCCTTCACAGGGTACGTAGGCGGCTTAGAAGTTTAATTCAAAATTCAGTCACAAAATAATAAAACAAACAAAATACCTTAGCACGAGAAAAGCCGAAACACAACTTCGAGGACGAAGTTGATTCTTAAGGAGGGTAGACTGTAATACCCGAGAATTTTCCAACATAAAATAAAATAATAATTAAATACATAAACAATAAATAAAATAAATATCATAAATAGATAAATCCAGCAAATAAATAAATAAGTAAAGGAAATGACAAATGAGATTTAACTTAAAAAGGAATTAAATGAATTTAATTAAATAAAAAGAATTAATAAAGATAAGTAAATTGCACACCGAAACCCGACACCAATGAACTCGAGGATTCGAGTGCGAACATGCAATTAGACCCGAGTAAAAATTTAGAGAGAAAGTAGGAACCCGAAGATACCCCGGAAATCGGAATCCGGGAGCATAGAGGGATAGAAGTCCGAAAGAGAGGAGAAAATGCACGACGGATCGCACGACCCGCCCGGACTGAAGTCCAGGCGAGAGCCGCGCGGTGGCCGCGCGGTCAAAGGAGAACGAGCGCGCCACGACCGCGCCGTTTGACAGATTCGCCGTGCGAGATTCACTCGCCCGAATCCGGATTTTCCGACTTCGGTTGAACACCATTCGGCTCAAGACCCTTAGAGGCAGACCTTGGATGCCCCTAGGTCTTATTTACCTATAAATAAGCCCTCTTGAAAGCTCCGAACACTTTTCCAAAATCCTACAACTCTCTATACGTCGAAAACCCTAATTCCGGAGTCGTCGGAGGCACGAAACCAAGGCAAGGACTGCGTGGACGAAATTTTGAAGATCTCTAACGTCGTGGTAAGCTTTGATCCGATCCTTGTTCCATATACGATTCGAAAATGAATCCTAACCTTCTTATTTTTCATTCTACACCCCGAATCGGATCTAGAACGTAGAACCCGACGAACGGAGAGGACAGACGGAGAACTGGAAGCCACGCCTTCGAAATAGACGATCCCGGATATCTATAAATCTGTAAGTTAATACTTACATGGTTTTGGGTGTAATTAAAACCCGAAACCTAAAAGCTTAATCGAATCTTGCGAAAATCTGTCAATGTATGTTTTCTACCGGTGCAACAGTTTTATCTAATTTTTCCGAACCTTAAACGTCTTCAAACGGAAAAACTTAAAACACAAAAACCGTTCCTAAGGCTTAGATCTATCTACTGTAAAATTTTCAGAATTTTTAGAGATGATTTGATATGTGAAATCCACCCGAAACCGAACTGCTTGAAATTGGATCTTGAAATTCTTGACAGAACTTAGGTCCGATCTTGATCACATTTTTCACATTAGTTCTAGGCTGATTTAGATCTTTGGCCGAACATGAAAGTTGTAGATAAATGTCATAAGAAGGTCTCTGTAAAATTTCATTAAATTTAAAGTTGATTTGCTATGGTAGAACTTTATAATCATGAACTGCTGTATAAGAATTTCGGACAGATTAAGGTTATGACGAAAATTGATGTATTTCACCTATTTTGGTATCTCGGATTGAAAAAGTTAAGACATGAAAGTTGTTCATCTCGATATTTCGGAGTCAGTGGTAAAATTTCAGAATTTTTGGAATTAAACTCGATTTTTACTGAATTTTAGAGTAAACTGTGGTTGACCGAGTCAAATCTTAAAATCTTGTTGAAACGGTGAAACTAGCCTTTAAGGTTTAAACGAGTAGAAGACTCTTTGAAATAGTCATATGAAATCTGGAAATTAGGAAATCCCCTTTACAAACTTGATCCTTAAAATTAGGGGGTGAGTGCTCTGCAGGGTGCCCTCCTAACGATTCACTTCATGCCTATATGGACGATGGTGACCCGCGCGAAATATTTGAGATATGTTGCCAAAACGGCATGAGATATATGGCCTACACTCTCGTGAATATCCTTATGGGTTTCCCGAGGCTCCGGAGTGGTATTGGGTATGGCAGATACGGCTGCGGCCGCGGTTTCCGGTTAAATTTGTTGACATCGCGATGCTATCGTGAAACTTTGAAATACTAAATCTTGGGAGTAAATGGGGATAGTTAAATATTAAATTGTTGTCTTTTAAATTATTAAATGCTTTATTTAAATTAATTATGGTTTTACTTAAATTATTTATGAATATTATCATGTTTTTATGTAAATGTTAAATTAATGGCTTTTAAACCCTACAATCGTGCATGTGTTAACTTACTCAGCAAGTTGTGCTGACCAAACCATTTTATTTTCCTTTTTCCTTACAGAGTATGTGGAATGATCATGAGCACATTCATGCATGGGGGAACTATATTTTTGCAACTTTATTATTTAAATTCTTTCATTAGACAATAGAATAAACAGGCCTGTTTAACCCATGTTTTGACCATGTTGGTCGTATTTACATTTCCGTTGCAATATTATACTTAAATACTATTTTCGCTGCGCTATGATATTATTATTATTTTCGAGACTATATTGTATGGGCTGATTGCAAATGCTTTAAATATTTTTAAACACTGAAATACCCAGCCTCGCATCTCTTTAGTAAGCCAGAGAAACCGTGTCTTACTAGGGAGGTGTGGCGGTGACATCCCGACCTGGGTGACCAAAAACCGGGGTGTTACAAGTTGGTATTAGAACCCGGCTATTTTTAAACTATTATTTTTAAACCCTTATTATTTTTAAACTACTATTAATATTTTGACTATTATTTTAAATTTTAAAGTATTATTTCCATGGAGAAATTTTTATTTTAAAACCCATGGGAAAAAATATATATATATATAGTGCATTAAATTATTTTTGGGGGGAATCATCATTTGCATTTGCATATTGCATCTCTTCTATGAACTTAGAATCTTGGCGAATTTCAACTTAGACTCTTGGAGAATTTCAACTTAGAATCTTGGCGAATTTCAACTTAGAATCTTGGCGAAGTTTAACCTAGAATCTTGGCGAATATTAACTTAGATCTTTTGCTTGCGCTAGATGGCTAGTCAGGATATGATGCAGTTGATGATCAAAATGATGAACGTTCACCTTGATTCCCAACAAACTATAGAACAAATGAAATATCGTATAGCTCACTTGGAGGCAAATCTGCACCAAATGGGAGACCTAAGGGAAGCTGACCTCCAACACTTCCTGAACTTGAGAGCCGCTGATCAAGGTCGCATAAAAGACTTGGAAACTCAGGTGCAAAAGCTCACCGAACGAGGCGATGCGATGATAGATAGGATCGAGGATTTAGGGACGGACCTGCTTGACCTCACTGACATAGTAGTGTCATATAGCCCTGTGGAAGACCATTTAATGGGATCACGAAGCCCAACACCCCCAGTAGAGAGCCCATCCGGCCTTATCCGTGGACGCTACGGAACCCTTGAACTCTGGCCCCACATGGTCCGCCCGTCGCCAAACCCGGGCCCCGTGGAGAACCATCTGGAGGAGTCACCAGAACCAGTTCCGGAAGCCGTTGACCCACCATCCCCAGTGTTTCATGGACCCTTGAGCACCGGCCAAGTCTCTGATGAGGATGATCCTATGGAAGACCCCACTACTCTGCCAGAGGACGCAGAGATCTTTTAGATACTTTGTCTTAGATAGTACATTTATTTTGCGCATCCTATTACTTGTATTAAATTTCTTTTAAAGGAATAAAATGCAAGTTGATTTTTTTTTAAATCCTTCAGCCCCAAACTATCGAAAAAAAAAATCGGATAGACCTGTCCGCACAAAAAAAAAGAGAGAGAGAGAGAGACGAACCGGAACAGTTCCACCGCATTTTCTCTAAACGATAATAGTCAAATCAGACAACTAAGCAAGGATACAACAGAAAGATAAACTACGAAACATAATCAGCAAGATCATCCTTGTACAGTCCATAAGAAAACAACTAAATAAAACACTACTACTGCAAGCCTAGATGGAAACGCAGAAACGAGGGATCACTGGTCGGAAGGCGGGAACTGACGACGCAAATACTCATCCATCTGATGCATGTAGGCATACATGTCGGTCATGGTGGCCTGCTGCTCCAGCTGCCTCGTAGTGATCGTATCCATGCGAGCCTGGTATAGATCCATCCTGGCATCCAAAGCGTCATAACGAGCCTGCCCGGCTGCAAACCCAGCGTCCATACGAGCAAACCCCGCATCCATACTAAGTTGCATACCCTGCATCATCTAAACTATCTGCGGCACCTCCGCACCCTGCTGGGGAACCACGGGAGGTGGAGGTGGTTGCTCAGGAGGGACAACCAGAATTAAACCATCACCATTGGGCTCCGGGCGAAGGACAGCCGGAGGAGCCCCACGTCGTAGAGCACTGCGTCGAGTGGCGTAGGTAGGGATACGGTAGTATCCGCCAGCGGCTAGCTCGTAAGGATCCATCTCTGGTGACGTACGGATCCCCTGAGCCGCACACATACCACAAATAAGATGAACGTGGGTAATCACCCTACTCCCTCGTCCTCGGCGCATACCCCTCAGGTTGTCTGCGATACAAGCCCCAACATTCACCCTACCACCTCGGGCGATAAAGCAGATGGTCTCATAGACGTGGTCTATAACAATATGGCTCCGGGTAATCGGCCGGACACGGCCTAACCATATCTGAGCAAGTTCGTGCCACGGAGAGTCCATCGTCGTCAACCGCACCTCATGATCATGCTCGAGCTGAGGAGCCATCAAGGTGCATAAAACGCCCCACGCAGGCGGGGGTATACGACCCTCAGGCTGTGGCCGGAATACGCCGTCGTCAGGAAGGCCGAAGTAGACGTTGATCGCCCGAGCACTGAAATCTAGATGGCGACCCCGAACCCAGACTCGAGACAAGTCGTTGTTCTCCCCGAGACCGCCAATGTTGGCGATGACCTCCATAGCTAAATAACCAGAAGCGATGCCCTCGGGATGGCGCGCAAGTCCAGTCCACTGAAGAAGGCCCAAAACTGGACTAACCCTGTCGTCGTCCATATGACGAGGATCCATGCCTCTCTCCGGAACATAAGCCCTGTTCCGACGAAGCTCGTCGAAATAGAACTCCTGAGAGGCCATAGTAGCAAATCGATATCTATCGTGTCGATGGGGGCGCACCTCGTCGGGAAGACCCCTGAGCTTAGGGCCCCGCTGCTCCTTGTCCTCCTCTGACTCGCTCTCATCAAAATCAGGCGCTGCCGGAGCGGCAGTGCTAGGGCTAGCCTCATCGCGCTGGGCAACCCGTCTCCTGGTCCTCGGGGGACACATGAGTGACGCCAAAACAACCCATAAAAAGAGCAGCATCCTGCAGATACCCAACCAATACCAAATATAAGGATAAATCCTACACCACAATTACATCAAGTATATGATAGAAAAACACAAGCACACGAAGTGTAGGCTCTAACACGAGCGATCAAGAGGATAACCAAACAAAGACTATGTCTAACAAATCCCAAAACTCTTTGGGACATTTAGTCAAACACGTTGTGTGCGCAATAAATCAAGTTCAAAGTTTACTTGTAAACACATGGGAAACGTCCCCAAATCAAAACAATTGCTTAGGCAATAACTCATCGTCATAATAGGGCACAAAACAACGAACACAAATCGGGTAATTCATACTCTCCCTAAAGTATGGAATCTAGTAAAAACTTCCTCAACTAGGCATACATTGTTGCACAAATACTTCCTAATCAACAAAAATAACACCAAATATCACAAACTCGCTAATTGCACAAATTAAGTCTAAAAAAAACAAATCCCCAATTTTTTTCCCTAAACCCTAAGTTCGAAATTCATCCAAAGATTAAAGCTAAACAAGGCATAAAATCTGAAATTGACAAGTAGAGGTAGTAGACACATACCTTGCAATGCAAAAATCGAAGCCGGGAATGGGAGAATCGGGGAATGAGAGAACGAATTTGAGAGCAGACTAGAAGAAGCCTCAGAAGTGGAAATGGGGCGGAATGGCTCGCGCTCCGCGCGAGCCCTTTTTTTCAAACTGTTGTGGCCGCGCGGTCGCCGCGCGGGCCTCAAAAAGCGTTTTTTTTTATTTTTTTTATTTATTATTCTCCTTATCTTCTATTGTTTACTCGATCAACCATACGGCAAATTGTCCAAATGCGACTTTTGGTTGAAGGAGGTAGCATTTCTTGGACATATAGTATCCGCTGATGGAGTTTCAGTGGATCCGGCAAAAGTCTCTGCCGTAACTGAATGGGCAACTCCGAAGAGCCAAACTGAGATAAGGAGTTTCCTTGGATTAGCCGGGTACTATAGACGGTTCGTGAATGATTTTTCAAAAATCGCACAACCTTTGACCCAGCTACTGAAGAAGGGAGTAAAATACGTGTGGACAGAGGCTTGTGAGACAGCGTTTCAAGAACTGAAGAAACGACTCACAACCACACCCGTATTGACACTACCATCAGAGAATGGTGACTTCGAAGTTTATAGCGATGCTTCGAAGGAAGGTTTAGGTTGTGTCTTGATGCAAGACTCGAGAGTCGTAGCGTATGCATCACGCCAACTAAAACCTCACGAAGAGAATTATCCGACACACGACCTGGAGTTGGCAGCGGTCGTTTTCGCTCTAAAGATATGGAGACATTATCTTTATGGGCGGAAGTGTCTAATGTTCACCGACCACAAGAGCTTGAAATATATATTCACTCAGAAGGAGTTGAATTTGAGATAGCGAAGGTGGTTGGAACTTATTAAGGACTACGATTTAGAGATAGCCTACCACGAGGGGAAGGCAAATGTGGTAGCCGATGCCCTCAGTCAGAAAACCCAACACGTGACAAACTCGTTGGTAATTCTGCCGCATTGTACATGGATTTAGCGCGATTAGACGTGGAACTTGTGCATCCGGGCACAGTGGGTGAAACGATCAACGCAATGGTCGTAGAAACTCCAATATTGGACGAGATTAAGCTCGCCCAACCGGGCGATGCGAAACTCGAAAAGATAAAGGGGTATATTTCCGAATGAAAGGCAATAGGATTTGCTGTCCACGAGGATGGAAGCATTCGCTTCAAAGGGAGATGGTGTGTGCCTCAAAAGTGTGTCGAGTTGAAGCGAAGGTTGATGGAGGAAGGGCACAACACGCCATATTCAGTGCATCCCGGAGGCGACAAACTTTACAAAGATCTGAAGAAGATCTATTGGTGGCCGGGAATGAAGAAGGAAGTGGCAGACTTCGTGGAGAAATGTCTCACCTGCCAAAAGGTTAAGGCAGTGCGACATAAACCCTTAGGACTGATGCAACCACTAGAGATTCCAAGTTGGAAGTGGGATAGCATCTCAATGGACTTTGTCTCGGGATTACCCCGATCACCTAAAGGCATGAACAAGATTTGAGTGATTGTGGATAGGCTAACGAAGACAGCCATATTTATCCCGATGAAGGACACGTGGACTATGGCCCAATTGGCCCGAGCCTACATTGATAATGTGGTATGACGACATGGAGTACCACATGACATCATTTCCGATAGAGACAGTAGATTTGTCTCTCACTTTTGGACGGAGTTACAAAAAGCTCTCGGTACTCAAATCAAAATGAGCACCGCATTCCACCCAATGACGGACGGTCAAACCGAGAGAACAATCCAAACACTAGAAGACATGCTGAGAGCATGCGTGTTGGAATTTAAGGGAAATTGGGAATCCCATTTAACCTTAATCGAACTTTCTTATAATAATAGCTACCATGCTAGCATTGGCATGGCACCTTTCGAGGCGTTGTATGGACGAAAGTGCCGAAGCCCGTTGAGCTGTGAAGAAAACGATAAGTCGGTGGTAGTGGGACCACAACTTATCGAAGACATGGCTCAACAAATCAAAGTGATTCAAGGAAAAATGAGAGCCGCTCAAGACCGTCAGAAGAGTTACGCTGACGTGAGACGACGAGACCTAGAATTTCAAGTAGGAGATAGGGTCATGCTAAAGATATCACCCATGAAGGGGGTGATGCGCTTTGGCAAGCGAGGAAAGTTGAGTCCTCGATACATAGGACCTTATGAAATTCTAGAACGAGTCGGAAATTTGGCCTACCGACTGGCGTTACCACCACTGTTAGATCGAGCTCATAATGTCTTCCATGTCTCACAACTAAAGAAGTATGTGCCGGACCCGACACATGTACTTCAGCCGGAGATAATTGAACTCGATGAGGATTTGACTTATAAAGAAGTCCCAGTACGAATTCTAGACACTAAGGACCGCGTAACTAGGAACAAACCCATCAAAATGATCAAGGTTCTTTGGTCGAACCACGAAAGTGAGACGGCAACTTGGGAGGTAGAATCCGACATGAGAGAACGCTACCCGACACTATTCCAAACCGACACCGACACAGTTATGGGGACATAACTGCAATCTTAAGGGGGAGAGGATGCCATACCACCTATTTTCGTGCATCTTTGTAAACTTTTGAACTACGTTATGGCTTGATCCCTTCACAGGGTACGTAGGCGGCTTAGAAGTTTAATTCTAAGTTCTGTCACAAAATAATAAAACAAACTAAAGACCTTAGCACGAGAAAAGCCGAAACACAACTTCGAGGACGAAGTTGATTCTTAAGGAGGGTAGACTGTAATACCCGAGAATTTTCCAACATAAAATAAAATAATAATTAAATAAATAAACAATAAATAAAATAAATATCATAAATAGATAAATCCAGCAAATAAATAAATAAGTAAAGGAAATGAGAAATGAGATTTAACTTAAAAAGGAATTAAAGGAATTTAATTAAATAAAAAGAATTAATAAAGATAAGTAAATTGCACACAGAAACCCGACACCAATGAACTCGAGGATTCGAGTCCGAACATGCAATTAGACCCGAGTAAAAATTTAGAGAGAAAGTAGGAACCCGAAGATACCCCGGAAATCGGAATTCGGGAGCATAGAGGGATAGAAGTCCGAAAGAGATGATGAAATGCACGACGGATTGCACGACCCGCCCGGACCGAAGTCCAGGCGAGAGCCGCGCGGTAGCCGCGCGGTCAAAGGAGAACGAGCGCGCCACGACCGCGCCGTTTGACAGATTCGCCCGTGCGAGATTCACTCGCCCGAATCCGGCTTTTCCGACTTCGGTTGAACACCATTCGGCTCAAGACCCTTAGAGGCAGACCTTGGACGCCCCTAGGTCTTATTTACCTATAAATAAGCCCTCTTGAAAGCTCCGAACACTTTTCCAAAACCCTACAACTCTCTATACGTCGAAAACCCTAATTCCGGAGTCGTCGGAGGCACGAAACCAAGGCAAGGACTGCTTGGACGAAATTTTGAAGATCTCTAACATCGTGGTAAGCTTCGATCCGATCCTTGTTCCATATAAGATTCGAAAACGAATCCTAACCTTCTTATTTTTCTTTCTACACCCCGAATCGGATCTAGAACGTAGAACCCGACGAACGGAGAGGATAGACGGAGGACTGGAAGCCACGCCTTCGAAATAGACGATCCCGGATATCTACAAATCTGTAAGTTAATACTTACATGGTTTTGGAAGTAATTAAAACACGAAACCTAAAAGCTTAATCGAATCTTACGAAAATCTGTCAATGTATGTTTTCTACCGGCGCAACAGTTTTGTCTAATTTTTCCGAACCTTAAACGTCTTCAAACGGAAAAACTTAAAACATGAAAAATGTTCCTAAGGCTTAGATCTATCTACTGAAAAATTTTCAGAATTGTTAGAGACGATTTGATATGTGAAATCCACCCGAAACCGAACTGCTTGAAATTGGATCTTGAAATTCTTGACAGAACTTAGGTCCGATCTTGATCACGTTTTTGACATTAGTTCTAGGCCGATTTAGATCTTTGGCCTAACATGAAAGTTGTAGATAAATGTCTTAAGAAGGTCTCTGTAAAATTTCATTAAATTTGAAGTTGATTTGCTATGGTAGATCTTGATAATCTTGAACTGCTGTATAAGAATTTTGGACTATGACGAAAATTGATGTATTTGACCTATTTCGGTATCTCGGATTGAAAAAGTTAAAACATGAAAGTTGTTCATCTCGACGTTTCTGAGTCAGTGATAAAATTTCAGAGTTTTTGGAATTAAACTCGATTTTTACTGAATTTTAGAGTAAACTGTGGTTGACCGAGTCAAATCTTGAAATCTTGTTGAAACGGTGAAACTAGCCTTTAAGGTTTAAACGAGTAGAAGACTCTTTGAAATAATCTATGAAATCTGGAAATTAGGAAATCCCCTTTACAAACTTGATCCTTAAAATTAGGGGGTGAGTGCTCTGCAGGGTGCCCTCCTAACGATTCACTTCGTGCCTATATGGACAATGGTGACCCGCGCGAAATATTTGAGATATGTTGCCAAAACGGCATGAGATATATGGCCTACACTCTCGTGAATATCCTTATGGGTTTCCCGAGGCTCCGGAGTGGTATTGGGTATGGCAGATACGGCTGCGGCCGCCGGTTTCCGGCTAAATTTGTTGACATCGCGATGCTATCGTGAAACTTTGAAATACTAAATCTTGGGAGTAAATGGGGATAGTTAAATATTAAATTGTTGTATTTTAAATTATTAAATGCTTTATTTAAATTAATTATGGTTTTACTTAAATTATTTATGAATATTATCATGTTTTTATGTAAATGTTAAATTAATGGCTTTTAAACCCTACAATCATGCATGTGTTAACTTACTCAGCAAGTTGTGCTGACCAAACCATTTTATTTTCCTTTTTCCTTACAAAGTATGTAGAATGATCATGAGCACATTCATGCATGGGGGAACTATATTTTTGCAACTTCATTATTTAAATTCTTGCATTAGACATTAGAATAAACGGGCCTGTTTAACCCGTGTTTTGACCATGTTGGTCGTATTTACATTTCCGTTGCAATATTATACTTAAATACTATTTCCGCTGCGCTATGATATTATTATTATTTTCGAGACTATATTGTATGGGCTGATTGCAAATGCTTTAAATATTTTTAAACACTGAAATACCCAGTCTTGCATCTCTTTAGTAAGCCGAAGAAACCGTGTCTTACTAGGGAGGTGTGGCGGTGACATCCCGACCTGGGTGACAAAAAACCGGGGTGTTACAGTAGCAACTAGTTTGGTATATATATATATTATAGATATACTAGAATTCGTCCGCCGCGCGGTACGCTGCGCGGGCGGCTAATGGATTGTAAGTGATATGTAGTAGATGCATCAGACGAGAATTGGAAAATTATTGCAAGCAATGGAGGGTCATATTGTTTGATGCATTCCAAACCTCAAAAATGCAAAAGGCTAATCTTGCAAATTGTGTAAAAGCACTCATCCAAACTAATCCCACCCATGTCTGGACAAAGCAAGGAGCAATGAAACTATATTAAAGCAGCAAGTACAGAAGTACATAAGCAACCATTATTTGTAGAAGGGAAATTTAAGGGTCAGGAAGTATGGGTTTTCATTGTCTGGATTTTCCCTTTGGAAATGAAATGAAACCCTGATTAATATATACATGTTGCCCCTTCCAATATGAAATGGAACATTCGTTTGTGTTGGATTGGAAATGCCCTTCCTGTATCCTCATTTTTTATAGTTGTACTTTGGGGTAGAGCAATGTTGGTGGTGCAAATGCAACGGAGAGAGGTGCAGGGCCGCAATGAGCTGGAGCGGTTAGCAAAACTTTGAAAGGGAGTGGTGGCGTGCGATTCCATCATAGAAGATTCAGAAAACCATCAAGAAATATATTTGAAGAAATAAACATCTTTAATCTCTCAAATTTTAAGAGTATGATTCCAGCGTGGAGCTTCCCATATTCAGAAAACCATCACAAAACAATCATGAAAACTTATCTGAAGAAATAATCAGATCATTTATGTTCAGAAAGCACAAAAAATGAATTAATCTATTAAAGTTTTTGCACCTTCAAACAATGCGAAAGATCTTTAAACCCATTGACAAGTCGAGGCCACAAGAGCTCTCTTTTGGAACTATTGATGCCTTCAAGCATCGCCATTGCATCTGCGCACATATTCAGCAATCTATACTATTACAGAAACTGACAAACATATCCCCAAGTACAGTTATAACTCCAAGAACCATTGAAAGACCCATCCAAATAATGGTTTACATGGTTAGTGTACTAACTGGTACATGGTTAGTTTAAAAAGAAGACCCGACATCACCGAAAAATTCAAAACCAATTCGATAGACAGAGAAGATTTACATAGTTAAAGCCTCAAAATTTCAACAATTGAGGCCAAAATAAAAGGAATATCTTACCGTCTTAACAACACCAATTTTTTATTCGCTATGAACAGCTTTGCATCAATAATGGCAAAAAGATAATTATCTAAAATCTAGAACCTAGAAACCAGGAATAGATCCACTATGAATCTCAAGAAACAGCCATAAAAAGCCACCATGGGAGTTTTCAGGACTTCAAAAGCAGTTATTTTTATTTTTATTTCATTTAATTTTAGGAAACAAGTTTTTAGACCTCAATTGTGCAAATAAAGTAGACAATTGAAGGCAGGAATAGAGCTTACACAGATGCTGAGACATTAGCAAGGATTTGTCAATAAGATTTTTAGATCAACATGGGTTGTGCTTCAGGTTTCCATAAACTAATTTTGAATCCTTTTAAATATGAAATCAGAGCAGGAAAGAGAAAGTATAGCACATTTCACTTACAAAGATTATGTCGTTGCTATGGATTCCGCAAAGAGACTTCCAAACTTTTTGACTTTGCAGAGTCGATGAACAGTGACAGGCGGCAATGGCTTGTCGAATGACAAAAAGATTCCAACAAAAATAGGAGCTACAACGCAAAAAGATTCAGCAATCAGGTGGAACAGTGAAAAAATTTAAATTGCATTATCATAAAAAATATTCACGTTTCAATTAAAATACCATTCGTGTAACTTCATTAGAGGCAAAACATTAAGGAAAATATGAATACTACAGCCATGACAACAAAATCAATCCAGGCCTGTAAGTTGCAAAACCAATTTAGCAGTAGATATGTTAATAGCAATCCCAACAATGTAGAGTCCAATACGAACTTGGAACAGGAAGAATAAGCAAGAAAACCATGGCATATGAATAAGATATAACATAGAAAAGACAAATGACCACTAATCTATGCGCACCTATCGTTAACCATGTGTCCATGTCCAGAACAGCACCAAATGTAGACACTAAACTGTAGTAGCAGCTGAAATTAATAAGCATAGAAAATATACTGCAATAGTCCTATTTAATCCTACTCATTTAAACACTCTGAAACAACATCTCTGGAGTTTTCATTAATTTAATCAACAAAAGAGCATATGATCCCAAATCAAAGGAGGGAAAAATCAAGGTCTCAAATAATTGAGTTAAAGTAGATGGGGTCTTAATTTTATGCATGTAAAAGGGTAATTCCTATAACTAATGCTCTCGAGGAGTATAAAAGTACTGTCTCTTGAGAAACTGCAGGTCCCTATCTCAAATTCAAGGCAATTAATAAAGATAAATAAGTAATCAAATCAATATAGACATAAAGGATCACTAAGAAATCCATTAATATTCAAGATACAGACAATTTAGTAGCAATATATAAAGAAATTAGAAAAAGCAATAATTTACCTGACTATCAATGGCATGGAATCGTGTTTTGTGGCAAAAACACCTCAAGATCCATAGCATAAATAAGGTCAAAGCATGAAGCTTTAAATAATCACCAGGCACAGCATTAATTCTTAAAACTCACTAACTCAGCCAAGAGAATACAATTATATGCAAAGAAGTAAGCTTCTGGCAAGAATACATACTTTAAACTTATGAATTAAAATTTATTGAAGGAACTCAAGAGGCACAGAAGTCCACTCCACGAGAAAACACATCAGTAGCAAAAACTGGCTGCATGCATCGACAATCTTCCAGAAGTAGCAGTTATAGTAAAGTCTTCAGAAAGCAGTATCATCTACTCAAATTGGTTTGAAAGTTGTAAGTGCACCACGAAAAGAAAGAATTTGGGGTTTCAAATGCTTTTTGTGCAATTTTTGTTTCTCCTTTTCTCACCTTACACAGTTTTTTCTAAATTTAATTTATCTCTACTATAATTAATAAAAAGAAAAGTAAATAATTACTATAATTCAATCATTACCTTTCATCATAACCATGAAAACAATGAATACAAAAACAAAAGGTTTAAGTTTTCAGAAAGAGCAAAAAGAAGGCCAAAGCCCTTCAGTTAATACTATTCCGATCCAAGCCACACCAAAACTTAAATTACCAAAATAGGAATTACTTTAAGAAAGGGGAGGTGTCAACAGCCTGAAAAAGTTAAGGAATCCAAAATTTGAAATCAGGCAGCCAAAACCAAAGCATAACAGCGACATTGAAAGGAATTCGATGAGCAACAGTTAACTTGTCCCCAATATAATAAAATAAAATAAAATAAAAATGACTCCATAAACAACAATCCAATCCAATGCGAACAAGTAAAATTGAAGAAGAAACCATTCAAGGTTGGACCCGACAAAATTGTAGTGCTGAGCGAATATTCCATCCAACGAAATAAATTCAATTACATTTAATACAACATCAAGATGACGATAGGAATGAATACAAATAAACAAAAAAGAAAGAAAAATAATAAGCTAAAATCAAAGAAAAGAAGCAGTGACCAAAATATCAAAAGAAATAATACAGCTGAATTAAAAAACATTCAAAGAATCCCAAAGAACTGTCAATCATAAACAGAAACCTACACAATAACATTCAAAAAGTAACACAAAATTAGGAATTGTTCCACTACCCCTTTATCTTCCATTTTTTTTTTTTTTTTCTGTATGTCGCATGCATAAGCAACAATATCGACTACAGATATAGGAGCATCCGACATGAAGGTAAAAAAGGTAAACACAAATACCACAATAGTACTGCCTATGAGCACAAGGCCTTACAGAATTTGTTCTAGGGGCAAATGTACCAGCCTTACTATAATGAGCTATCCTTGTATCCTGGTTGCCTCCTGTATCAACTCTATATCAAGATATCAACAGATAAGCAATATTCATTCTGTTTCGAAAATAAAAGTAAGAAGAGTTATTTATTTTAAAGTGGTTAGAAGATGGTGCTTAATTGTAGTGTAGTCACATTCACAAAATAGAAATAAGAATGATGAACAAAACCTTCAGATAGCCAACTCTTAAGGCAAATCAGTCTTTAAAGGGATCTACTCTCGACCAGTGATTCATTAAAGATAAGATAAGAAGATAACTAAGAAAGATAACTGCATCTCTCGAAGCAAGTTTTTTTACTAATAAATTTACTCCATCAATCATGGTAAAAGTGCAAACAATTTCAAAGAGTAACATCATTAACCATAGCGAAGAGCATAGATAGAAAACCATCAATAAATTCACCATAGATGTTGGAAATTGCAGTGTGTCCCGGATATAGGATCGAACAATCCACCCTTCATTTCTTGACGTACAGACAATAGAACAACATTAAGAAATGAAAAAACGAACATAATGCATAGATCATATCAGAATCCACCACAAGGAATTTGACAGGGGGAGATGGCCGCCCATAAAAACAACAAATATTAACAAAATTGAGAAAAAACAAAAAGTACCCAAAAAAATCCACCAAACTACGAGCAATAACTAAACAAATGTATGATTCAGGCATTCCTACGAACATCTGAAATGCAGCAAGACAATTAACACGACAATTATAAGCTTTTCACTCCCAAAACGTATCCACACAGGGCGGAGTTTTGTCTGTTTTCGTGGAGGCCGAAGGGCTTGTCACAGCGTCTGAGAACAGCTTTGCGTCGGGGAGGTAGTGCGGTTGCAAGGGAAACGACGCTACTTGGATGCGCAGACCAGGGTCAGAGCGAGCAACGGAGAGGGGAGGGTCGACGGCGGCGGTGTGGTAAGGGTTTCGCTAAATGAGGACTGAAAGGGGCTGGGTCGGACGGAGAGGGGAGGCACCTCGCCAAATAATGGCGAATGAGCTACCGTAGCCAAAGCCTGGGTTATTGGCAGAAGACGAAGGTCGGGCAGAAGAGGTCAGGCCGGCGGGGGTGCGTGGCGGAGGCATTAAGTTCGTCAGTGCGACAACTACGGCGAAAACATTTCTGGAGGTGATTTGAGTCGTCTTCGATTTTAGCAGCTGCGGAATTCTAGAATTTATTGCTCTAGACCGCAAATGAGCGATAGGTTGAATACTGGGCAGAAAAAGACAAAATGAGTGAAAAGTAGAGCAAAGGGCAAAAGCGAAATTTCAAATAGCCATCCACTATTTCCAGGAACAGTGTCCACCGTGAAGCATATATATATTTTAGATATATATTAGATTAGATATATGAATTATATTTTATCTTGAGTGATATCGAAAATTATATTTTATTTGAATTCAGCAAATTGCAAATTTGGTATTAGGAAAATATAATTTGTATTTTTTTTTTTAAAAAAGGGAGGCGAGGACATGGGCGAAAAAACAATGTCGTCGCCTAGTGCTTAAAAATATGCACTGTGTTTTCCTCGCCTATATCATCAACATAATCCTCACTAAAGTCTTGAAGCAGTTTGTCACCTTATTCCTCAACTACGTCGTCACCAATTTCGTTATGTATGTCCTCACCTATTTCCTCGCCCCATTCCTCGCCTACGTCCTCACCTGTTTCCTCGCCCAAATCCTCGCTAAAGCCCTCGCCTCCGGGCGAAGACACTGTCGATTAACATGGGAACCCGACGATCATCGAGGCGAGGACACGTTTTCCTCGCCTTTGTCCTCGCCTAATGCTCGAGGCGAGGACAGCCTCCGGCGATTTCGTGTAGTGACTTTATTTCTACTGATACCGAAATTTAATAAGTTGGTACTGCTAATTTACCGAGTTTTGTTTTTCTTATTGCCATTGGTTTTTACTTTTTACATTGGAATTGATTACAAGGGATCGTGGAATAGACTTTCACATCACTCATTTCCCCCTCAGCCGTCCACTTTCTCAGAGCCTCGGCCATGTCCCTAACCTTCTGATTGGCCTGCTTTCTCAATGCATTGGTTTAGTTCGTTAAAGCAGGGGAGATGTGACGTACGTATTATATGGGAGTATGAAATGTGAGTTTGCCGAAGAAAAGCTGCAGATGGTGTTTTGGAATTGGGGAGGGCCTTTATGTTCCTGTCTTCATGCCTGGAAGTTTAGTGTCTATGAATAATGCACAGTGTCTTTGTGCCATCTTGAAATGTGGTAGTAGTGGTAAGGGGTGGTTCCAATGGAATTGTTTGAGTACTGTTTCTGAGAGTTTATGTTTAGTACTAGATTAATGCAATTATTTTGTTTCGTGAGGCCTAGTGGTTACAATTGATGATGTAACAAGAAGTGATTTATGAAATAACATTTTCCTAAAAAAAACAAATTTAATATTTATGTTTATAATTGGGATGGGGTTTCTACCTACATTGTTTCCCCTTCCCTGTTTTCTTATGACCAAGATCAAAATTTTCCTTATTATGGTAAGTGGTTTCTAGAACTCATGGAAAAGACTTATTACAAGTCGCAATTTATTTGGTCCTTGTGTTGTTAAATATATATTGCAACATCAATTATTAGAGATTTAATATGTATTTAGCTTTTGCAAATGAATACATGTATGTTTTTTTTGTTTTCTTTAAAATTTCTTGAAAGACACTATTATATCGTTATGTGCGTTGCTAGTAGTCTATACATACATATACAATTATGGTGGACCATATATTTTAAAACTTTTTTCCTCATAATTTTAGATTAATTTTAAACAAAGTTATTAATATTTTTTTCTTAAAACATTAATTTATTGCCTAATTTCGTTATCAAATTTTCACGAAGATTAATTTTGGCAACGGGCAATGATCATTTTTTTTAATGAAGATTTGGTCTAGTGGTCAAAGTGGACCCCTAACTCACAACCTTTAGGTTAGAGATTCGGATATCCACCCGGCCCCTATCCCCAGAGGTGGACTCACGCCTAGGCCTGATGGGGCCGAGGCCCCACTTTTTTTTTCTTTCTATATATATTATATATTTATTTTAAAGCCCCACCAATAAATTAAATATAAGAAATCACATATTCTAATTATTATAAAATAAAAATATTTAATTTGATTAGTATTTTTATTATTTTAATTTAACATATATGTATTGTGCTTGTATTAATATATTTGAATAATCTTATTCGAGGCTTTTGGTTTGATTGATCGGGAAATGATTAATTGGTTAACTGAACAAGTTCAAACTTGCTATTTTGTACATTTCTTATCTTAATCCCAGAGTTCTATTCTCCATATTTTATATCGACCTATTAGTTTGTCTATCTGAACTCTACCAAATGATTTTTTGTTTTTCTTTCTTGTTTTTTTAAATCAATTGATGTATGTTATTATATCATCAATTGAAGGTTTTCCTTTCACATGTGAGAAGTTTATGATGATTTTTCTAAAATTCAAGATATAATAAGGCTTATAATTGTGATAGTCAAAATAGAAAATGGTGTGATTTTTTCGCTTGTTTATAAATTAATTGAATTAACACTTGTCCTATCAGTTGGCACAATTATATTTGAAAGGGTATACTCGGAAATGAATTCTATCAAAACAAATTATGGCCCTACCGATAAAAAATTTATGCGTCGGCCACTGCTATCCCTCCCCTTTCTCCATTTGTAATTTGTGTGGCATGACCGCATGAGCTCCCACCACCATTTTCCTAACATGTATAGACTATTCAGATAAATATATATACATATATATATGTAATTTTTTGCATGAACACAATAAAAAAGAAATATGAGTTAATATATACTCTATGATTGAAAATATCATTCAAAAAAGGGTTCCTTGCAATTATTAAAGAGAAACAGAAAATTTAATTCATAATAACATATATTTATATATACGTTGTTTCAAGTAAATGATGTTGCTTACTGGCTTCGGCTCATCCAAAAAAAAAAAAAAAAAGTAAATGATGTTGCACTGCTTCCCAAGAGAAGCGTATCGACCAATTTCGACTTGTCTTGAGCTCATAATAATCCAATAACAAAAACTCGCCTAGATTTAAGAATTTTATTGGGTAGAATATTTTTTTATAAATTGATGAAAACCATTTAATTTCTTCAAATAAGTGTTTGAACGTTCAGTCTTTTCGTTTAGGACTTTCGATTTCTTCTAGTGTTACATACTATTTCAAATGCATGTATTGAAGTAGTTCGTGAGAAGAAAAGTTGCAGGATGAAAAGATTGACTGGACTGGGCTAATTAGCAGCCTGTGAATGGTTTCTACATCACTATTTTCTTTCTTTTTATTTTAATCTTTGTGGACATTTGTTTCTACATTGTTTTCTACATGACCACACTAAGTTTTTCCTTATGGTAATCCGTTTCTAGAATTAATTAACTCATGGAATAGACTTATTACAAGTCTCCGTTGTTTTTGAAGTGAAATAACGCGACATTTCACACTATTTATGAAAAACCAGAGTTGTTAGACCATCTCCAATGGTCCACACTAAACCCAAACCCATTTTACAGTAAATGTCACATCAAACAGTAATTCATCTCCAACCATTTACACTAAACTCAAACTCAAAAGAATATTCTCTATATATTCTTTCCCATACAAACTTATTTATCTTTTCAATCATACCCTTCATTTCTTATAGATTATACATTAACCCCCACATACAATTCAATACTAATTAATTAAGAAAGAATTACATAATTAGAATAAGAATTACACTAAATGGCGGAATATACATATTAAATTAAAAATATGTGCCGTTCGCATAGTTATTTGATTGTTTAATATTGTACCTTTTTAAGTATTTGAGATGTGTTATGTTTAATTATATTTTCGTATGCTAATAAAATTTTTCTAATGATTGCTAAGATTGTGCCAAAACTTTAAAAATTTAGTTATCTTTATGTTTAAAATTTATTTTATAAAGAAACCTTTAATCTAATTAACTATAAAATAAATTAATAAAAAATTTGTATGAAGAATAAAATTATCAAGCATAATACAAAATTAGATCAATATTTAACTTGCAACAATTGGAGGGATGAAATTGCAATTAATTTAATTGCAAAAAGTGATATAGGTTTATGAATAGTAAATACTCAAATTTGAGTATTTACTATTCATAAAACTCAAAAAACTTAAAATAGGTTTGGTTTTAGGGTATTGTTGGAGAGAAGATGCCACCCCATTTTGGGTTTTAGGGGACCATTGGAGATGGTCTTATGGTGCATAATAGGTAAAATCTTGACAGTACAGAATTTATTGTCAGCTGTTGAGGAAATATGAAATCAATGGTGGAGATTAGTATAATGGGTAGGATTGTAATTTCAAAACTATAGTATTGTGCCAAACGAAACAGTTTCATCTCCTTTGCTTGATCCGCCCAGACTTCCTATAGTATATCTATATTCTACAATCAAACACTATCAATACCCACATTACATTTGACTTTCCAACGGCTCTAGCTAGCATGTAATTATTTTATTGCTTTCCACCTCAAATTAATTAAAGGATACATCATGGGTGGCAATGGAAATGCTTTTATAATTAAATGCCAGTCATTGATTCCCTTGATTTCATTTTTGTGTTACAAGGAAAGAAAAAAACATATTAGTATGTATGCTAATTGCAATTACTATACCTATCATATTTATAAAAAAAAAAAATCGCTGACACTACAACATTATGTCGCTGATTCAAAAATTTAAACGTCGCTGTGTTTATGTTTTTGCACTGAAAATTGATTCAAATGTCGGTTTCTATTTCAGATTTTTTGGGAGAAGCATTTCAGCGACCAACAACTCTCATTTCAGCGACTTAGTATATTCGTTTCAGCGACTTAATATACTCATTTCAGCGACATGGTCTAATACATTTCAGCGACCAATTACACTCATTTCAGCGACGTAATGTATTCGTTTCAGTGACGTAGTGTATTCATTTTAGCGACATGGTCTAATTTATATCAACGACCAATTATACTCAATATAGCGACCAACTACACCCATTTCAGCGATGTAGTGTATTCGTTTCAGCGACGTAGTGTATTCATTTCAGCAACATGGTCAGCAAAGTCATTATATGAGCTATTTATTTATTTAAAATTTATTAAATTGATAGATATTTAGAATCCTCGGATCGAGCAGATAGATTTTCATATAAAGAACGTTCAAATCCGAGTTCATTTGAAAAAGTTACAACAATTCGAAATTTATTGCATAGGCTTTGTTCTATAGACCATGTCGTTGAATTACATATGCCATGTCGCTGAATTGTGAAAGGCTCTGTAGCGGAATTGGGCAGGGCTTGTCGCTGAGATGTACATACTCTGTTGCTGAAAATCGCAAAACTTCAAATGACTATAATTTTCTCAAATGAACTCGGATTTGTACGTTTTTTTATATGAAAATCGATCTACTCGATGCAAGGAGTTTAAATATATGTTCAGATTTCGGAAATTTAAAATATACAAATATGACCTCCGAATATGGTATGTAGATTTATTACCCAATTAACCAATATTAGTATTTTTTTTACAACTATACCCTTAATCAATAATAGCCATTGGATGAAAATAAACGGTCATAATTGCTCTCTGTACCGTACAACCATATATTTGTCTGTACAGCAACTATTCCATAAAAAACTTTGATCAGTTTTTTTTTTTTTCCACACAATTACGTAGTAAGAAAAATCTAGTGTAGTAAAAGATTGTTAAATTTATCTTTTTATACTATTGATTTTTTATAATTTTTATTTGTATATAATTTTTTTCTCAACAACTTTAAAATTATTTGTATACAATTTATAGTATTAATAGTTTGTTGGAAAATTAAAAGAGAAGATAAAGGAAGTCAAAGCTAATTAAATTTATTTAAATGATTTCTTGTCTTACAAAAGACTAAAAAACCACCTTATATAAGTAATGAAATTGAATCAACAAATTTAAACCAAGCCACTAAATCCGGCAAAATAATAACCAATCCTAACAATTTAGACTTCAAACTTTTTAATTTCTACCTTAATTAAATGCTAACATAGTTAAAATAGGCCACGAAAAGATGTCCACTTTTTAAATAATACTCCCTCCCTCCCATTCCAAATGTCCTACTTACTATTTTTGGATGTCCCATTACAAATGTCTTCTTTCTATAAATAGAAATAATTTTCCCCTCCAACAACTATGTGAACCCCACCATATACTCACAAATCAACTCTACCTTAATTCCGGTGCCCAACAGTAACAAGACACTTGGGGTGGGACTGAGGGAGTATTAGAATAGGCCACGAGAATCCTGAAAACTGAAGTAGTATATGAATTGAAAACTTAACAATTACGATTAAATCTCAGCAGGATAATCCTGAAGACTTTGAAAATTAGAATTTCTTAAAAACCTGACAGTTATTGGTAAAAGTCTACAGAGAAATTCTAAATTTGGCGTCACTATAGGACTAAGAACATTTCGGTTTTACCACGTCGTCAAAAGAATTGTGTGTACATTGAAAATAGGTTTTTGAAAAGTAGTAGGATTGAAGAGTTGACTCTGGGCTAAGCAACCTGATGCCCATATTCATGGGGGCCCAAAGCGTTATAAATACAGCATATCCATTCTTTCCAAACACACAAATCAAACCAACCAACAAAAACCCTAATTCAACATGGCAACTCCAACCATTCATTCCCTTTCAATTCTCATTCTCCTTTTTGTCGCCTCATCCTATTGCTTCCAAGCATCTTTTGCTGATCAGCATCAAGATTTTCTCCAATGTATAAATGAGGAACTCAAGAAGAACACCAATACTTCTAATGTTGTTTACTCCCCAACCGATTCATCTTACCCATCAATCCTTCGATTTTCCATTCAGAATCTTAGATTCGATAAAGAATCTAACCCAAAACCTCAAGTTATAATAACCCCAGAGCATGAATCCCAAATCCCACCGGTCATTTTTTGTGCCAAAGAAAGTGGCATTCAAATCAGAACAAGAAGTGGTGGCCATGACTGGGAAGGATTATCCTACGTATCCCCGGTCCCATTCGTGCTCCTCGACTTGATCAATCTCAGCGAAATAACAGTCGATGCTGAGGCGAAGACCGCATGGGTTGGAGCCGGTTCGACTCTTGGCCAAGTCTATTACAGGGTGGCTGAGAAAAGCCAAACCTTAGGGTTTCCTAGTGGCCTTTGCCCAACGGTAGGCGCTGGCGGGCACATCAGTGGGGGAGGCTACGGACCTTTACTTAGAAAATACGGTCTGGCTGCGGATAACATTGTCGATGCAAGGATAGTCGATGTTAACGGCAGAATCCTCGACAGAAAATCAATGGGTGAAGACCTGTTTTGGGCCATTAGAGGCGGTGGAGGCGCCAGCTTCGGCGTGATCATTTCCTGGAAGCTGGCATTGGTTGATGTTCCTGAGATCGTCACTGTTTTTGACATCGATAGAACCTTAGAACAAAACGCTACTCAACTGCTTCACCGCTGGCAATACATTGCATCCAAACTCGACCCAGATTTGTACCTTTCTGTCCGCATTTGGACAAATTCTAGCCAAGATGGGAGCCGCAGGGGCGTTTTTGTTACATTTAACTCGCTTTTCCTCGGCAACATCGACCGGTTGCTGTCCTTGATGCAGGAAAAATTCCCCGAATTAGGTTTGGTAAGACAAGACTGCACAGAAATGAGCTGGATCAATGCCACCATGTACCACGCCAATACAAGTGGTTACGCTATAAGATCGCGCGAAGATCTGCTAAACCGAACCCAAGCCGCATTGACAAACGGAAAGATCAAGGCGAATTATGTGCGAAAACCCATCCCCGAATACGCCATAGAGGGCCTATTTAAATTTCTTTATGAGCCAGAAGCACGGATAGTTGTTCTGCTGTTGGTTCCATTTGGGGGCAGAATGGCGGAGATTTCGAAATCGTCGATCCCATACCCTCATAGAGCTGGTAATTTGTACCAATTTGGGTCGTCCATATATTGGAGAAAGGAAGATGATCAGAATTCGGACAAGTACATAGAATGGACGCGGAGGTTCCAAGGTTACCTGACCCCTTTCGTCGCCAACTCTCCGATGGCATCGTATATCAACTACAGGGATCTCGATGTCGGGGTGAATAACATTGAAGGAGAAACAAGTTATGCGCAGGCCAGCATTTGGGGACTCAAATATTTCAACAACAATTTCAACAAATTGGTTCGAGTGAAGACCGTTGTCGATCCCGATAACTTCTTCCGAAATGAACAGAGTATTCCATCCCTTCGCCGGAAGGTTCACCACTAGTTAATACTAATATACTACTTCATGTTCTTTCGAAATTTTATGACTTCCATTGTATTCCATCCCATATTTGTTGTCTTTTAGGGTTTGTAATAAATGGCGTGGTGTTTTATTTGTGTTATGTAGTATGTATTCGGAATGGTTATAGATATGTATGGCATTCCTTGCCAGATGAATAATAAACTGATTTTTCTTCGTTTTTTTGCAAATGTTTATGGATTTCCCTTCATTCAGAATTTTAAATAATCAAACTATATTGCACTTTATTATTCAATATGCGAGAGGATCACTTTGGTGCTTCAGTTTGTACTTCACTTTCACCCACACGTACGTAAATATACATGCATGTATCAACATCACTTTTTTTCTTTTTGTTTTTTTCTTTTTTTTTTTCCTTCTTTTTCTATGGCCATTAGCTTTTACATAATTTTTTAATGACCATTACAAAAAAAAAAAAATGTTACTATAGTAACGTGGTAAAATATTACTACATCCATTCTTTTTTAATTGCTTCCTTTCAATCACTGTTTAACTAGCTGACTTTGGATGGTTTTATATGATTCGTTACAAGGCTAAAGAAAAAATGGTAAAGTAATAATAGAAGTAGAGATTACAAACTACAAAACTCATGTTTGACATACCTTCAAAATCATTCTCTAACCTAACCAAATAAAACTCCAAAGTCAGTTAGTTGAAAACAGTGATTGGAATGGAGTAATTAAAAAAGAACGAAGGAAGTACTAATCAAAAAATTTGAGTTTTGCAATATTTTCTATTTTTTTTTTAGCGACAACCGAAACGTAGATAACCGCCTATTTTTTTTTTTTTTTGTTCTGCTTGTTTGTTTTTATATGCATTAAATCCAATGGTTGGAGAATATAACATATGCATCTCATCTCTTGCAGCACTATGTCTTGTTAATAACAGATCCTTCTGCCCATTTTCTCCATGTACAATTAACTCATGAAGTAATTTTGTTGCACCGGACATTAAGGCGAGGTGATGACTGGATATGAAAGGTTTTTTCTCAAAAAAAAAAACTCATGAAGTAATTCACAAATCTAACATCCCTTCTTAATTGTCATATTGGACTATAAGAAAAGTACTGTCTTCCGAGAATCAAAATCGAGGAAATGAACTAGTAGATATAGTAAATGAACAAGAATGATGTATCATATGGAATACTCATGGCAACTAATATTTTTCATGTAACCTTCCCTTCAATTTTACCCTATCACGAGTTCATCACGTTTGATTTGGTGATCACATCGAGGGCTGGCAATTAGGGGAGCAATATGAGCAAATGCTCGGGTCGGTCCAGCAACCCAACTGAGAATTCGATCCCCTTCACCCTTTATTTATTTATTTATTTATTTTTATTTATTTATGGATTCAAATCATTTTATTAAATACAGAACAAATAAAAATCGTGATCCCGCCAAGGGTTTCCGTCTCGCCTTCAAGGGCTGCTGGTCCGCCTGCTGCCGCCGTTGGATTGCCGCCAGGAGTGGTGGGGCAACCTCCTCATGATCCTGGATGTGCGCCTAAGTCGTTTGCAGATCTCCTGAAGGACTCGAGTCAGCCGGCCAAGCCGGCTCATGTTCGTTGGGATCTTATCAAGGAAGGCTTAATAACTAAGAGTTTCATTGGGCCGAATCAATCGATTCCGAAGTTTACTATCGCTGAATCCGTGGAGGTTGAAGCTAGTAGGGAGTGGGAAGAGGCGTTGGTGATCAAGCTTCTTGGAGCGAACATCAGATACATGGCCTTGCATGATCGTCTGAAACGTATGTGGACGATTGAAGGAACCATGACACTCATTGATGTTGGTTATGGCTGTTTTGTGGTTCGATTTGATCTATTGTCCGACAGGGAAACTGTGGTTAATGGAGGCCCCTGGATGATCTTCGATCATTATCTTGCGGTCATGCCTTCGTCGTGAGGTTTCAACCCTTGTACGACTCAAGTTAATAAAATTCTAGTTTGGGCTCGGATGAATGGTTTATCGATGCATAGGTTTCGTGAGAATATCTTGTGGGCTCTGGCATCCGGTATTGGGGACGCATTCAAATTCGATAATAGTACACGTGATTCCTCCAAGGGACGATTGGCAAGAGTTTGTGTTGCACTTGATCTCACGAAGCCTGTCACGGGCAAATTACTAGTGAATGATGAATGGATATCGATATCGTATGAGGGGCTGCATTTACTTTGTACCAAGTGTGGTCGCTATGGCCACTTTGATAGGGAATGCCCTCATGTGCAGGACACGACGGATGAAGAGGGCCTGAACGCCCCTACGACGGATGAGGCGGTTGAGCGTCCAACTTTTAAAGATGTCCAGGGGGACCATGGCATGCATGAAGTGGGGGAGCACTTCCAGGAACCCGTCTATGGAGATTGGCTAAAGGTGGTACGGAGGGGCAATAGAAAGGCTCGGCAGCCGCGGCCAAAATAGGTGGAGGAGCCGGCGGTGGTGTTACCCGCCGAGGTCCCGGTGATGGAAAGGAGAGATAAGGGGGAAAAGGTGGTAGTGGACTCGGGGACTGAGAATTCGCATCCGGATGAGGTGGATGCAAAGAGTCGCGCTGAGCTATCTCTGTTGCCATATGTGCCTAGCAAAGACCGCGGCCAATCGAACTCTCATGGGATCAAAAGGTCGCGTCTGGAGCATGGGCTCTGGACGCATGCAAATGGGTGAATCATCAACAGAAATGCAAACACAATTGACAGGCGGCAATAAATATTCCTGCAAAATCTGTTTGATGACCCCAGGCATCAAGAGGATGAGATGGAATCTAGAGGAAGTGAGAGTTGGGCAGATGCGGATGATGGCGGATCACTATATGGTGGCTCACCGTAACTGGATGTCTGTGTTGGTTTGTCTCCTTATACACATTATTATTATTGTGGAATTTAAGGATTTTTCAATAATTGCGTGGAACGTGTGTGGGATTATGAGTCGCACTTCGCAAAGATGGATGAGCGATCTTCTTCGTGAGCACCGGCCTGATATTCTATGTGTATTGGAACTTCGTGGACCGTTTCTCAGGTTAGTGTTTTCTTTAATAGGCTCGGTTTTTTACCTGTTTGTATTCAGGAAGCAATTGACATGGGAGGTGGACTTTGGATTCTCAGTTCTAGAAATATAACTTGTCAAATTAATATTTTGGATACGAGTTCACGTATGATCACTCTGGAGCTGGTGAAGGGGTCTGCCCGCTGGGCTGTCACCGCGTTATATGCTGATCCTAATTACCAGAGGCGTCGAGGTAACTGGGATACGCTAAGAGGGGTGGCGGGGCAAATAAATATTCCATGGGTGGTGCTAGGCGATTGGAATGAGATTGCTAGTATGGATGAGGTTGAAGGGGGGGTTTTCCTAGCAGACCGTGCAGCTGAGCTTCGAGAAGTGTTTGATCAATGTTTATTGATGGGAATGAGTCTATAGGCCCGGCATTCACATGGACATGAATGGCTGGAGGTGGTAGGTAGGGGTGAAAGTGATATGGTAAATATCCGACCGATCTGATGCCGTATCCGATTATATTCGAATCCAAATCCGAATCCGACTATCCGGCTAGATACCGCATTCATATTATTAAAATCCGAATCCGTATTTTAATATCCGAATTCGTATTCGTATCCAAAAATATTTGACTGTATCCGAAAATATCCAACCGCATCCGAAAATTGATAGGATATTATCCGGATTTTAAATATGGATATCCGAATATATTAATATATTATTATTTATTAATTAAAAATTATCAATAATTATAAAAATATCAAAATATCCGATAATTTTTACAAAAATGATCAAATTTTCAAAAAAGATTATAAAAAATTATCCGATAATCGGTATCCGATTGAATTCGTATCCGTCATATATCCGTCATGTATCCGTACCATATCCGTAATCCGAAATATCCAAAACCGTATTCGTATCCGACCCATCCGTATTCAATTCCGAATTCGGGGGAAAAAATATGGATAATATCCGTATCCGACACTATCCGACCTTATCCGTACCGTTTTCATCTTTAGTGGTAGGCGAATTAGCAAGAGGTTGGACCACGGCATGGCCAATTTTGAATGGGAAAATACATTTGAAGCAGGTCGGATTGTTCACTTGCCGCGGCTCGGTTCGGATCAGTCCTTTAAAACTCACGTGTGGCGAAAGTCATACGAGGAGGAGGGATACGCCATTCCGATGGGAGCATATGTGAAATGAGCACTCCCTATATAAAGATGTGGTAATTGATGGTCGTCAAAGTGGGGGGGAGGACCCGACTTCTATTCTTAAAAAGATACAAGAGAAGTAATTGGAGTTTAATAAGAATGTCTTTGGAAATATTAGGGTGCACAAGCGAAAATTAAAGAATAGGATCATCGATGTTGAAAAAAGATTGGCAAGAGTTGATTCCGTATGGTTATGGAGACTCGAAGATGAGCTACGTCCAGAGCTAGCTGAAGTTCTATTTCATGAAGAGCTTTTATGGCATAAAAAATCAAGGGATCGATGGGTACGAGAGGGTGATTGTAACACCCGAGGAAAAACAAATTCAAATTTTTTTGAACTACGTCATGACTTGATCCCTTCACAGGGTACGTAGGCAGCTTGGAACTAATTTCTAAGTTCAGTCACGAAATAAATCACAAAATAGATCACAAGGACGATAGGAGGAGTTGGAACCAATTTAGACTAGACTAATTAGGACACGGAAATGTTACGAGCGATAAGCCGAAATCGTAACAAGTTTAAGGTAAAGATTCCGAACCGGAGACGACCCAAGGAATCGAGCTAACACGTAGAGGGTAGAAAACCGATAGGGAAAAGTAAGGAAAGACCCGACAGAACACGCGGACTGCCGAACCGGCCGGCCCGCGCCCTCCGCGCGCCGCCGCGCGGACGGAGGCGTCGCGACTCCAGGGCAGTCCACGCGTACTCCGCGCGGCCATAGCAATAGGTGCGCGTCACCAGCGCGCCAGAGGTGCAGGAGGTGTAAACTTTCCTTCCATGGTGATTTTCTTGCCAAAATCCGTCCCCTATCAAGGGGAAACGGATCAAGGCAGTGGGGGAAGGATATAGGGGCTGTGTGGCCGCCCCTTCCCCATATTTTCCAGAAAACAAACCCTAGCCACCCTCTATTCTTCCTCTCCAAGCCAAAAGCTCTCCGAATCCACTTTCCGACGAACATTCCGACAACGACGAGGCGGAAGGAACCAAGCCCTGCCCTCTAGACTCTTGGTAAGCCATGGTCTAACATTTTAATTCGTCCATAACACTTAGAAACTCAAAATCTAACCCATTTCCTTTACTACGATTTCACGCCGGAAAACGAACGAAAAGCGATCGGAAGGATTGGCCGTTCGTCGCGACCCTAGAGCATCCGGATACCCATCCCAGTAATCCTAATCTTCAAATCTGTAAGTTAAAACCTTACTCACAAATTTTCGCGGTTGTTTGTTGTTTAAAACTCGAGATACAGGCTTGTAACAAAAATCGGTTTTCAAAAACCCTATTTTCGTCCAATTTCAAAGACTCGCCTAAAACCCGACCTTCAGGAATTCAAACCGAAAACGTTTCAACATAAAAGTTGTTCCTAACACCTTTATCTGTCTTGTGTCCAAATTTCAGCCGTTGACATTAAGTTTTGTTATCCCAAATCACGCCGTAAACTTTCTGTGATAACCCGAACATTTTTAAACTGTGACAGTTTTCCATATTCAATTTGATGCATGTTTTTCACCCACTTTTCGAATGATTCAACTTTGCATTCCTTAACAAAAGTTGTAGATAATTGTGTCTAGATTATGCATATAAAAATTTCACAGATTTTGGTGTTCATTTGATATGTCAATCGGTCGAATTTTCAGAACTGTTTTATAACCTATTCGGAACCCGCGAGTATGCAGTGAGTTGTGGTCGATTTTTGAGTACCAAGAATTCATTATTTCCAAATTCTTAAAACATGAAAGTTGTTCCTTAACGTGTTTTGTAGTTACTGTGAAAATTTCGCATCGATTGGTTTTGAAATGAATTTTTAATCGGCGTTGCACGAACCGGTGACGGAACCAGTTTTTAAGACAGAAATTATTCTTTGCAATGAACTCGAATTTCGACTCACTTCGGAACCTTATTTCCACAAACTTAAAACATGAAAGTTGTTCGTGTGTGTGTTTTTGAACTACTGTAAAAATTTCAGAATTTTTGGTGTAAAGACGAATCTTTAATTAAGAAAGGCGTAAACTGCCTCGAATAGGATTTTTCGAACTTGAGAAAACTCGAACCATGAAAACGAGATATCAATCATTTGATAACATTGAAATACGAACTTTCGAAAAATCCCGTTCACTAGGCTGAGCCGATCTTCATGCTATCATTATCTTTGAGACTGCCTCGTTAGTGGTGTCCTTACTATCTGAGATTGCCTCGTTAGTGATCTCGCGCGCTGTATTTTTGGATCGCCTCGTTAGTGGTCCTACTATCTTTTTGAGACTGCCTCGTTAGTGGTCTCCCATTGTTTGGACTGCCTCGTTAGTGGTCCTACTATCTTTTTGAGACTGCCTCGTTAGTGGTCTCCCATTGTTTGGACTGCCTCGTTAGTGGTCCTATGTTGAGATTGCCTCGTTAGTGATCTCCCGGTATGGTGTCCTCTTCTTAGTCTACGGAATAAAATGTAAAAGACTTGTGTGAGTGTTCCATTATGCTTAAATCGTATTTATCATATGTATTTAAAATTATGCATCTTAAATTATGCTTTAAATTACGCTTTTACAATTAAGTCCTTTAATCATGTTTTTCCGCTGCAAATAAATTATGTATTTTAAATTTACGTATGGTAAGCGAAATCTTTAGTTTAAACACATGTAACCCCTTTTATTTGTTAGCTAGGGATTAACTTACTCAGTATATCTTTATACTGACAACCGTTGTCAATTCTTTTACAGAGTATGTCGAGTGACGCATGCACGCGCATTTGGGGGGACATATTTGTGAACGTTTTTATTTACTGCATCATACTACTGTTTTACCGGGTCTGTTAAACCCGATGTTTTGGCCGTGTTGTCCATGATTACTTTTCCGCTGCATTTACCTTATCCATGCATGATGATTTTTACTATCGTACTTTGATTGTAGTATTAATAAATTCCGGATTCATTGTTGAATGTTTTTAAAACTTTGCATACCCATAAGCCTTGCACCTCCTTAGCGAGCTCGGGAATCCGTGTCTTGCTAGGGAGATGCGGCGGTGACACCTCGGCCTGGGTTATCAAATCCGGGGTGTTACAAGTTGGTATCAGAGCCCGGAATTTTATTTTGAAGCTATTATTATTATTAGTAATATTTTTATTATAATTATTTTGATACTAATATTTTAAAACCCTAGTAATATTTTTAAGTATATTACTTTTACAGACCACTATTTTTGTTTAGTCCAAAAATTTATTTATAGCCCAATGTTTTAGCCGAGAAAAGAAAGATTAATCTTTTCGGCCCACTATAGAGGCCCAACCTTTAGCAATTTATTTTAAACATACGAATAAATTAAATTTTAATGGGGAAGGGACTTGCACTTGCATGTTGCATATGCAAATTTCATATAGATTTAAATTTCTGCATATCTTAACCTTGCCTGAAATATGTCTAACTCTAACCTCCCTTGTTGACATTAGATGGCCGAGCCCAATGCAAACATGACCAATCTGATGATGAAACTGACCAACGCATACCTCGAGTCCCAACAGCATATCAATCACTTCAAGGCTCGAGTGGGGCATCTAGAGAGCAACGTGGACTATCTGAGACATCTTAGGGAAGCTGACCATCAGGAAATAACCCAACTCAAGGCCCAAGTCGCCGAACTCCAAACCCAAGTGGTCACACTCCAAAACAAGGATAACGAACTGATGATGCAAATAGGACACTTAGGAGCTGAGCTGCTGGGCCTAGAGGCTGACATATTTCCCCCGAGCCCGAGCCCGGTGGGGACACCCATTCCCATTGACTTATCCAGCGACGAGGACGATCCCATCGAGGATGTACCTGCCTAGTCACTCTAGACTTAGAGATCCATACTGATGCACCATTGCTATTTCCGTTTCGAATGCTTGTAACCCAAATTTATTTCTTGAATAATAAAAATACAAGCCTACTTCTTTTATTCCATACATTCTATTTAATTCTTTAACTACCATGATCAAAGAGGGGAACATACAACCCTAGACTAATAAAAAAAAAAAAACCCGAACAGAATACTGAAAAAATATATATATATATAAATAAATAAATAAATAAATAAATTCCAACAACCTCTACAAACAAACCCCAATAAATTGATACCTATTAAAAGACTAATCTTCATTCAATAAAATCTTCCCCTTACAAGCAACTATATATTTAACATATAAACTCTAATCCCGTGTATCTTATCACACTAGTTTATCTAAGTCCATCGAAGCAGTTTAGTCAAGCAACGGCGCAGGTATTGTTGGGCAACCCACACACATGTAGATACGATAGGAAGGTAACAGTAAATCCAGAACATCTCAAACCATAAAATGGACAGAACAATTAAACCATGGTTCTAAAACAGCAGCAAACAACTAACACATGTCAAACACATAACTAAGCAATAACATAACGAAAATATAAATCACAAATCCCAGACAACGGCAACGTCCTCATAAGGAGGAAACTAAACAAAGTACGTCTAATGCAGAACCTAAACGAAACCGCAAATATGAAAGAAGAACATCACTGCTCGGGAGGCGGGAACTGCCGGCGCATGTAGTCGTCCATCTGCCGCACATAGGCGTACATGTCGGACATGGTGGCCTGCTGCTGAGCCTGCCTCGTAGCAAACGAGTCCATACGGGTCTGATAGAAGTCCAACCTAGCGTCGATGGCGTCATAACGAGCCTGCCCAGCTGCAAACCCGGCGTCCATACCGACCCGCATCTCCTGCATCATCTGCAGCATCTGAGTCATCTCCTGCCCCTGGGTGCCACTGCAGGAGATGGAACTACTGGAGGAGGGGGTGGCTGCTCCGGTGGCACAACAAGGATCAGGCCGCCGTCATCAGGCTGCGGGCGAAGTACAGCACGGGGAGCCCCACGACGTAAGGCGCTACGCCGGTCAGCATAAGTCGGGATACGGTAGCAACGGCCCGGTGCTAGGCCGTACGGGTCTGTCTCCGGTGTAGTGCGAATCCCCTGCGCCGCGCACAACCCACAGATGAGGTGAACATGGGTAATCATCCTACTCCCTCGTCCTCTCCGCATACCCCGCAAGTTGTCCTCGATGCAAGCTCCTACATTCACCCTACCGTCTCGCGCGATAAAGCAAATGGTCTCGTAGACGTGATCCAGGACAATGTGGCTCCGGGTGATCGGCCGGACGCGCCCTAACCACAGCTGAGCAAGCTCTCGCCAAGGGGAGTCCATCATCGTTAAACGAAGCTCATGACCGTGCTCGAGCTGAGGAGGCACTATGGTGCACAGGGTGTTCCACGCAGGAGCAAGAACACGTCCCTCAGGCTGTGGGCGAAATACGCCATCGTCAGGCAAGCCAAAATAGACATTGATCGCCCGAGCACTGAAGTCGAGATAGCGACCATGGACCCATACCCGGGATAGGTCGTCACCCTCCCTGAGACCGCCAATGTTGGCAATAACCTCCATAGCCAGATAACCGGAGGCGACGCCCTCGGGGTGACGTGCCAGACCGGTTCACTGCAGATACTCCAAGACTGCACTGACCCTGTCATCGCCCATATGAAGAGGATATATGCCTCTCTCAGGGACGTAAGCCCTGTTTCGACGAAGCTCGTCGAAATAAAAGTCCTGGGCAGCCCTCGTCCTAAACCGGAACCTGTCGTGCCGGTGAGGACGCACCTCGTCCGGGAGACCCCTGAGTCGCGGGCCCCGCTGCTCCTCGTCCTCCTCTGGCTCGCTCTCGTCGGAATCAGGCATCACCGGAGCGGCATGACTGGGGCCAGCCTCATCAGTAACTCGTCTCCTAGTCCTCGGAGGACACATGAGAGACGCCAAAACGACCCACAAAAAGAGCAACATCCTGCAAGTTACCAAATACCGATCATAAGACTAAGTTCCACACAGAAGTCAAGCGAAAATACGTAAGGGGCATCAATATACACTTCCAACGCGAATATACCGTAAGAACAACAAATCCTACCATTTGCTAAGACCAACGAGGAGGTAATCTAGACAAAGGATATGCTCAAACTAGTGCCCAAACCCTTTGTAGCATTTCGTCAAACACGTTATGTGCGCAATAAACCAAAACATAAGTTACTAACAACATACGAAAATTGCCCACAGAATGAAACAATCATTCTAATAACAACACAGCATATCCTACAGCACCAAACAACAGGGGAACGAACTAATAATCTCACCCCAATAACAACCAAACATCAAAAACTTCATAGCCTTTCTAAGGATTCAAATTCAACGAAAATTTGCCAAAAACATAAACACACTGTAACATAAACATAGGCAAGGCAACGAGAGTAACAACAATTGCCACGTACACCTGCTAATTTGCACAAAACAAGCCTAAAAATAACAAACCCCCAAATTTTGTACATAAACCCTAATTCCTAAAACACTTCACAAATCAAGTCATTCAAAACATAAAAATTGAAATTGGTAAGTGGGTTTAATAGATCACACCTTGGTGAGTGAAATTGAAGCCGAAATCAAGCAAACGAGAAGGTAACTCGTCGGATTTAGAGAGAATTGGGGGTGTGGTCTCGAGTGGGAAATGAGGGAAGTGGCTCGCGCGGAGCGCGAGCCCTATTTTCTCGAATAGGGGCAGCCGCGCGCTCGCCGCGCGCTGAGGCCCCATACCGCGCGGCCACCGCGCGGGACCCGGAGGGAGTTTTATTTTTCCTGTTCTGCTTAACCCCTCTTGCTATACGCTCCTCACTGAACCCGGGCATACATTGACAGTGAGATACAACGACATGGAGCATCACCTGGCATTATTCCTGACAAGGACAGCAGAATTGCCTAACGTCCTCCTTTCGCAAGACTACAGAGAACCCTCGGGACGTAAATACATAGGGACCATAAGAAATCCCGTAGGAAATGGGGAACCACTTATTGACTAACGTCCCCACCACAGTTTGCTCGCATTCACGACGTATTCCACATCTTCCAATTGAAGAGGTATGTGCACAATCTGACCCATGTACTCCAACCGGAAGAAGTGGAATTTGAGGATGACCTAAGTTATGAGGAAACCCCGGTGCAAATGCTCGACTACTAGGAGAGGGTGACAAGAAATAAATCTGTAAAGATGGCCAAGGTCCTGTGGTCTAACCACGAGACAGAAACGATGACCTGGGAATTGGAAGTCGACGCGAGACAACGTTACCTTACCCTCTTCCAAGACGACCCGACCACAGTTATGGGGACATAACTGTATTCTTAAGGGGGGGAGGATGTAACACCCGAGGAAAAAAAATTCAAATTTTTTTGAACTACGTCATGACTTGATCCCTTCACAGGGTACGTAGGCAGCTTGGAACTAATTTCTAAGTTCAGTCACGAAATAAATCACAAAATAGATCACAAGGACGATAGGAGGAGTTGGAACCAATTTAGACTAGACTAATTAGGACACGGAAATGTTACGAGCGATAAGCCGAACTCGTAACAAGTTTAAGGTAAAGATTCCGAACCGGAGACGACCCAAGGAATCGAGCTAACACGTAGAGGGTAGAAAACCGATAGGGAAAAGCAAGGAAAGACCCTACAGAACACGCGGACCGCCGAACCGGCCGGTCCGGCCGGCCCGCGCCCTCAGCGCGCCGCCGCGCGGCCACCGCGCGGACGGAGGCGTCGCGACTCCAGGGCAGTCCACGCGTACTCCGCGCGGCCATAGCAATAGGTGCGCGTCACCAGCGCGCCAGAGGTGCAGGAGGTGTAAACTTTCCTTCCATGGTGATTTTCTTGCCAAAAATCCGTCCCCTATCAAGGGGAAACGGATCAAGGCAGTGGGGGAAGGATATAGGGGCTGTGTGGCCGCCCCTTCCCCATATTTTCCAGAAAACAAACCCTAGCCACCCTCTATTCTTCCTCTCCAAGCCAAAAGCTCTCCGAATCCACTTTCCGACGAACATTCCGGCGACGACGAGGTGGAAGGAACCAAGCCCTGCCCTCTAGACTCTTGGTAAGCCATGGTCTAACATTTTAATTCGTCCATAACACTTAGAAACTCAAAATCTAACCCGTTTCCTTTACTACGATTTCACGCCAGAAAATGAACGAAAAGCGATCGGAAGGATTGGCCGTTCGTCGCGGCCCTAGAGCATCCGGATACCCATCCCAGTAATCCTAATCTTCAAATCTGTAAGTTAAAACCTTACTCACAAATTTTCGCGGTTGTTTGTTGTTTAAAACTCGAGATACAGGCTTGTAACAAAAATCGGTTGTTCAAAAACCCCTTTTATTTGTTAGTTAGGGATTAACTTACTCAGTATATCTTTATACTGACAACCGTTGTCAATTCTTTTACAGAGTATGTCGAGTGACGCATGCACGCGCATTTGGGGGGACATATTTGTGAACGTTTTTATTTACTGCATCATACTACTGTTTTTACCGGGTCTGTTAAACCCGATGTTTTGGCCGTGTTGGCCGTGATTACTTTTCCGCTGCATTTACCTTATCCATGCATGATGATTTTTACTATCGTACTTTGATTGAAGTATTAATAAATTCTGGATTCATTGTTGAATGTTTTTAAAACTTTGCATACCCACAAGTTGTTACAAGCGCATGCCGTGGAATACCTCACTACTATGTTCGCTGCTCACACTCCACAATGGGAAGGGGATGATCTCCCACGGCTGCTCCCTATTCCAGAATCTCATAAACATGCTCTCGAGGTCGACTTTACTCCGGAAGAGGTGGAATTGGCTGTGCGTTCGATGCGTCCTCTGTCTGCTCCGGGACCTGATGGATTTCATGCCATATTCTCAAGGAGTATTGGGATCTCCTTCATGAACCGGTAACTAAATTGGTGGTTGATGCTATGACGACAAACACTTTACCGGATGCTTGGCGCATGCGTTCCTCTGCTTGCTGCCAAAGGTAGATGTTCCCTGCTCGCTCAAGCAATATCGACCATTAACGCTTTGTAATGTTGCCTTCAAGGTGATTACAAAAATTTTGATCAGGCGGTCGCGCCCCATCTGGTCGGAAACGATTGGCCCTTATCAATCGGCGTTTCTTCCCGGGGGGGGGGGGGGGGGGACATCGGGTAATGGAATTTTGCTGCAAGAAATAATCTCATCTTTGGAAAAGCCGCGTGTAACACTCCGGATTTGATAACCCAGGCCGGGATGCCACCGCCACACCTCTCTAGCAAGACATGGATTCTCCGAGCTTGCTAAAGAAATGCAAGGCTATGGGTATTGGAAAGAGGTTTAAAACAAGACCGGAATTTATTTAAAAATAATGATGTAATCTCATCCACACATAATAGTAATAATAATATATCGCAGCGGAAATAATAAAGATGGGGCCGACATGGCCAAAACTCGGGTTATACAGGCCCCATATGCAAGTATAAAAAAAACGACAATTTAATGTTTTAAATATGTCCCCCGAATGCACATGCTCATGCATTTTCTTCATACTCTGAAAGAAAAAAAAACCAACAATTTTATCAGTATTATAAAATACTGAGTAAGTCGATCTTAACATAGCAATAAAGGGGTTTAATTAAATAATTAAATTTTACTCCTAATCATGCATACAACAATCCATTTACCAATTAAAAATTAGAATTTAATTGTACACTTGAATATGCATTTAAATTCATAAATAATAACTTAGCATGGTATAAAATTTAATACATAATTTTAAATGCATAATTTAAAGACATGAATAAATAAATAAATACGTAAAAAGAATTAAGTCTTTTATTTTCCCCCGTTACGTCACCAACTCAACAATATTTAGTGTAGCCAGGTCGTCCGGCGGCCGCAGCCATTTCGTAAGTTTTTGTGTAGTCGGTCGTCCGACGGCCGCAGCCGTATCTGTCATACCCAGTAATACTCCGGAGCCTCGGGAAACCCATACGGATACTCCCGAGAGTGTGGGCCATATATCTCATGCAGTTTTGGCGTAGTTTTTCATTCAAGTATATTGCGTCCATTATAGACACGCCGAAAAAGGCTAGAGGGGCACCCTGCAGAGTACTCACCCTCTACCTAAGTATCCGATATCGTTTCGATTTAGTGTAACGGGATTTTTCAAAAAGTATAGATTTATCGTATTTCAAGGTTTCGACCGTTTGTTTCGGAATTTCAAAATCTCATCAATTTAAAGCCGTTTGACGTCACAGTTTACGCCTTTTTAATTTAAAAATTCAATTCAAGTCCAAAAATTCTGAAATTTTTAAAGTATATCAAAAACACCCTACGAACAACTTTCATGTTTTAAGGATTTCGAAATAAGGTGAGGAAACATGTCAAAAATCGAGTTTACTACACAACCAATGCACTGTCAGGATTCAATTCGACACGGTTCAGAAATTCGACTTTTTGACATATCAAATGGACTCCAAAAATTCTAAAATTTTATATACACATACTAGACATGATTATCTACAACTTTTATTTATATTGAAAAGATTAGTTCGGATTAGAAATCATAGAAACATGCTCATCAAGTTCGCACATATGTACTGTCAGTTTTTCCAAAAAGTTTGAAAACGCAGGTTATGTCCGACGCGATTTGAGGTAGTAAACATTGATGAAAATCTTTGAAATTTTTACACAACATATCATAAGGTGTTAAGATCAAAAGTCTAGTTTTGAGTTTTCCGGTTTGGACTCTCGAAATATGACTTTTAAACGGATTTCAGAAAACGCGCAAGTTGGGGTTTTTAGGTTCGATTTTTACGTTTCGTTACAAAGTGACTAACTCGGACGCCCCTAAGCCACCCGTATTGATATGGAAGGTATCAACTTACAGTAATGGTGTTCTTGGTCGTCCTAGGGTCGCTCGACTTGTCCAAAGTGGCCACGAATGGATCTATGCACACGTTCTCCTTCTCCTTCGGCCACGAATGTAATACCCGAGAATTTTGCAACATAAAATAAATAAATGAATAAAATAAATAAATAAAATAAATAAATAAATAACCAATAAACAAAACAATAACAATAAATAAATATAATAAAAGAATAAACATAATACATAGACAAGGAAATGAGAAATGAATTTAATTTAAGAAGGAATTAAGTTTCCAATACTCGTAAAGCCAAAGATAAAATTAATCGAATAAATTGTACAAGTATACCCGACATTAGGGGTGAAAGTGGGGCGGATAATATCCGCCCGATCCGACGCCGTATTCGATTATATTCGAATCCGAATTCGAATTTTTACATCCGGCGGATACGGGACAGGATATGGGATTGTAAATATCCGCCCGTATCCGAAAAATCCGAATATAATGCGGATATTATCTGTATTTTATATCCGAATATCCGAAAATTTATATATATTTTTATATGTATAATATAGTATATTATATTAACTATAAAATAAATAAGTAATACTATATGTATAAATATAATCAAAAGCTTGAAAGCCATATGTAATTTATTGAATCAAATCATATCAATCAACTCAACTACATCATTAGGTTCTTTGCATCAAAATTATAGTATATAACATCTTGTAGTGATGTTATTTAGATGTTTTGAATGAAATAACTAATGATCTTGGAAAATTTAAAAATTTAGTTTAGCTTACATAGTAGTATATTCCGATTTCACTTAAAAAATTATAAAAAAATTTAATTTTAGTAATTATAAGATTATCCGAGTTAAAATCCGAATCCGTCTCGTATCCGTTTCCCGAAATATTCGAATTCGTATTTGTATCCGGCCTATTCCTATCCGATTCCATATTCGACAAAAAATATGGGATAGGATACATGATGAGTATTATCCGCCCGTATCCGTCCCGTTTTCACCCCTACCCGACATTAATGGACTCGAGAATTCGGGGCCAACATTAAATCTAGACCCGAGTAGGAATTTAGATAGGGAATAGGAAGCCCGAAAATATCCCGGAAATCCGAATCCGAGAACATAGAGGGATAGAAGTCCGAAAGAGAGGAGGAAATGCCCGACGGATCGCACGACCCGCCTGGACCGAAGTCCAGGCGTGGGCCGTGCGGTGGCCGCGCGGTGAAGGGCCAAACGGCGCGCCGCAACCGCGCCAACGGACAGATTCGCTGGTTGCGAGATTCACTCGCCCGAATCCGAATTTTTCGACTTCGGTTGAACACCTTTCGGCTCAAGACTCACCAAGGCCGACCTTGGACGTCCCTAGGTCGTGTCTATCTATAAATAACACCTCTTGGAAGCCCTGAACACTTTTCAAAACATCCATACTCTCTATACGTTTGAAAACCCTAATCCCGGAGTCGTCGGAGGCACGAAACCAAGGCGAGGACTGTCGTGGACGAATTCGGAAGATCTCTAACGTCGTGGTAAGTTCCGATCCGATCCTTGTTCCATATCCGAATCGAAAACGAATCCTAACTTCATTCTTTTTCTTCTCTACACCCTGAATCGGATCTAGAACGAAGAACCCGACGAACGGAGAAGATAAACGGTGGACTGGAAGCCACGCCTCCGAATCGACGATCCCGGACGCCCAAAAATCTGTAATTTAATCTTACTATGGTTTTTGGAGGATTTAAAATACACTTGATCTAACGATTTAAAACAAGAACGTAAAATCTGTCAAAACGGAATCTTTAACGGCGCAGCGTTTTTGCTTGATCTTTCCGAACCCTTCAACCTATTCAAACGGGAAAACTTAAAACATGAAAAACGTTCCTAAGACATTAATCTAGCTACTGTAAAAATTTCATAATTTTTCATTATGATCTGATATCTGAATTTGTTCTCAAACCGAACTGCTTGGAAATCGAATCTTGAAATCTGGACAGAACTTAGGTTCGAATTTGATGACGTTTTTGACATTAGATCTAAACCGATTTGGAACTTTAGCCGAACATGAAAGTTGTAGATATATGTCTTAGGTATCTCTCTGTAAAATTTCATCAAATTTGGAGTTAGTTTGCTATGGTAGATCTTGAAATCTTGAAACTGGTGTTAGAATTTTCGGACAGATTACCATCCTGTTAAAGATTGATGTTTTTCACTTACTTCCGTACCTCGGATCGAAAAACGTAAAACATGAAACTTGTTCATCTATGTGTTTTCGAGTCACTGGTCAAGTTTCAGAATTGTTAGAGTTAAACTCTATTTTTAATGAAGTTTGAAGTAAACTGTGGTTGACCGAGTCAAATCTTGAAATCTTGTTGAAACGGTGAAACTAGCCTTTAAGGTTTAAGAGAGTAGAAGACTCTTTGAAATAAATACATGTAATCTGGAATTCAGGAAATTCCCTTTACAAACTTGATCTTTTAAAATTAGGGGGTGAGTGCTCTGCAGGGTGCCCTCCTAACGATTCAGTTCGTGCCTTTATAGACGATGGTGACCCGCGCGAAATTTTGAGATATGTTGCCAAAACGGCATGAGATATATGGCCTACACTCTCGTGAATATCCATATGGGTTTCCCGAGGCTCCGGAGTGGTACTGGGTATGGCAGATATGGCTGCGGCCGCCGGTTTCCGGCTAAACTTGACGAGATTGCGATGCAATGGTGAAATACTTGAAATACTAAATCTTGGGTGTAATGGGGATAGTTAAATATTTATTGTCCTTTTAAATTATTAAATGCTTTATTTAAATTAATTATGGCTTTTATTTAAATTATGCTAAATGTATTATTGATTAGTGCCATGAATTAATTATGCGAATTGGTTAGATTATTAAATTGAATTACTTATGATTTATTATCATGCTTTTATTCAAATATTAATTAATGGCTTTGAAACCCCACGATCATGTCTGTATTAACTTACTCAGCAAGTTGTGCTGACCAAACCATTTTATCTCTTTTTTCCTTACAGAGTATGTGGAATGAGCATGAGCACTATATGCATGGGGATATATTTTGAGAAACTTTATTATTTTAAATTCCTGCATTAGACTATAGTATAAACGGGCCTGTTTAACCCGTGTTTTGGCCATGTTGGCCCTATTTACATTTTCCGCTGCAATACTTATACTTAGATACTATTATTCCGCTGCATTATAATATTTATTTTTGAACTTATATTGAATGGGCTACTTGAATGGTTTTTAAATGTTTTAAATACTGCAATACCTAGCCTTGCATCTCTTTGATAAGCTCGGAGAAACCGTGTCTTGCTAGAGAGGTGTGGCGGTGACATCCCGACCTGGGTGACCAAAAACCAGGGTGTTACAACGAACGTGTTTGCAAGTCAAAGATCCGAAAGTTAGGTTGAGGATTGAGATAAAAATGAGAAAAGGACCTAACATAATCCTTACCAATGATCCAAGGACTGTAATCCTTGATCTACACCCTTCTACGGTGCTCGTTGGTTGCCGGAAACTCATCGGAAGGTCGCCGGAAGGTCGTCGGAATGGTGTTTTGGTTTTGGGAGAGTATTGGGAGTGAAGAGAGGCTGTGGATGACTGTTTATGGGGTGGGAATCAACCATAATTCGTCATTAAAGCTTTCCTCCCATCCAAAATTTACTTACCATAATCGGGAGTCGAATTTTTGGCAAGAAATCGCCATGATCGCGCGATCTGCCGCATTCTGTGCAGCCATGCGGGGTTGGCGCGTGACCGCGCGGCACTGGTCTGGACTGCGGTCCGGACCGGTCCGTGCGATCCGTCGGGTCTTTTACTCATCTCTTTCGGACTTTTATCCTTCCACGTTTTCGGGCTCGATTTTCCGGGCCATTCTCGGATTACGATTCCCATCCTAAATTTATTCCAACTTAAATTGATTTCATGTTTGAAATCTTAAATCCGTCGGTTTTGGATTCGTCGGCTTCCAATTCGTCTTCTTTTGACTTCCGTGCATTTCCGATTTTACGGGTTCTCGGAACAAAACCTCTTCGCTCATCGGATTATATTCTATTTTTATATTCTAAAAATTACGGGTATTACAGTCTACCTCCTTAAGAATCAACTTCGTCCTCGAAGTTGCGCTTTGTCATCTCGCGAGTTCGGGAATTGTTTGATTGAGTGATTGTATTATTGTGTGTTGTTGTTTGTTATTATTTGACTGAACCCAGAATTGAAATTTCCAAGTTGCCTACGTACCCCATGAAGGGATCAAGTCATTACATAGTTCAAAACAATTTGAATTTGTTTAATTGGGATACAGTGATATTCGAACAAAAATACTCGGGTCGTTACATCCTCCCCCTCTTAAGATTACAGTTATGTCCCCACAACTGTGGTTGCATCGTCTTGGAATAGGGTTGTGTAACGCTCCCTCATGTCTGCTTCCAATTCCCATGTTGTCGTCTCGGCTTCGTGGTTAGACCAAAGAACCTTGACCATCCTCACGGTCTTATTTCTTGTGACTCTCTCCTTCACGTCGAGTATTCGTACCGGAAATTCCTCGTAGCTCAAGTCATCATCCAATTCAATCTCTTCCGGTTGGAGTACATGGGTCGGATCGTGCACATAAATCTTCAATTGTGAGACATGGAACACGTCGTGGACACGAGGAAATTGTGGCGGCAATGCTAGCCGATATGCTAGATTTCCCACTCTTTCTAGAATCTCATATGGTCCTACGTATCGTGGACTCAATTTCCCTCGCTTGCCAAAGCGCATCACACCCTTCATTGGTGATACCTTCAGCATGACTTTATCGCCGATTTGAAAGTCCAAGTCTTGCCGTCTCACATGGCATAGCCCTTTTGCCGGTCTTGAGCGGCTCTCATCTCTTCCTTGGCTTATCTTGATTTGTTGAGCCATGTCCTCAACAAGTTGTGGTCCAACTTCCATAGTCCTATTGCTCTCTTCCCAGCTCAAAGGGCTTCGGCACTTGCGTCCATACAGTGCCTCGAAGGGTGCCATGCCGATGCTGGCATGGTAACTATTGTTGTAGGAAAATTCATTTAAGGGTAAATGATTTTCCCAACTTCCCTTAAATTCTAGGACACATGCCCTTAGCATGTCCTCCAACGTTTGGATCGTTCTTTCCGTCTGTCCATCCATCATGGGGTGGAACGCGGTACTCATCTTTATTTTCGTACCGAGGGCTTCTTGTAGTTTTGTCCAAAAATGAGAGACAAATCTACTGTCTCTATCCAAGATGATGTCATGTGGTACTCCATGTCGTCGTACCACATTATCGACATACGCCTTTGCTAATTGGTCCATTGACCAAGTGTCCTTCATTGGTATGAATATGGCAGCTTTCGTCAACCTATCTACGATCACCCAGATTTTATTCATCCCTTTCAGTGACCGCGGTAACCTGAGACGAAATCCATTAAAATGCTATCCCATTTCCAACTCGGGATTTCCAATGGTTGCAATAGCCCTAGGGGTTTTTGACGTACTGTCTTGATCTTCTGGCAGGCGAGGCATCTTGCCACAAAATCTTCTACCTCTCTTTTCATGTTCGGCCACCAATAGTTCTTCTTTAAGTCATTGTACAGTTTTTCGCCTCTGGGATGAACCGAGTATGGGGTATTATAGCCTTCCTCCATTACTTTTTGCTTCAGGTCGACGCATTTTCGTGGTATACACCACCTTCCCTTGAAGCGGATGCTTCCGTCCTCATGAATTTTAAAATCCATTGCCTTTCCTTCGGCAATGCTCTTCCTAATTTCTTCCAACTTCTCATCACCCGGTTGGGCGAGTTGTATTTCATCGAATATGGTAGGTCCCACTACCTTCGCGTTGACGACTTCGTTTACTGTGCCAGAATGCACCGACTCGAGACTCAATTTCACCAAGTCTCTGTACAGCTCGGCCGGAATCACAAGTGAATTCGCCACGTGTTGAGTCTTTCGACTTAAGGCATCGGCCACTACGTTGGCTTTTCCTTCGTGATAAGCAATCTCCAGGTCATAATCCTTGATCAATTCCAACCATCTTCTTTGCCTCAAATTCAGCTCTTTTTGCGTGAATATATACTTGAGGCTTCTAAGGTCGGTGAACATCTCGCCCATAGAGACAATGTCTCCATATTTTTAAGGCGAACACGACTGCAGCCAGTTCTAAGTCGTGTGTCGGGTAGTTCTCCTCGTGTGGTCTTAGTTGACGCGATGCGTATGCTATAACCCTTTGATCTTGCATTAACACGCATCCCAATCTTTCTTTCGAGGCGTCGCTGTACACCTCGAACTCACCATCCTCCGATGGTAATGCCAATACTGGCGCTGTGGTAAGTCGTTTCTTTAGATCTTGAAACGCGGACTCACACTCACTGGTCCAGTCGTATTTCACCCCTTTCTTCAACAGCTGGGCCAACGGGCGTGCGATTTTTGAGAAGTCTTTTACAAATCGCCTATAGTATCCTGCTAGTCCAAGGAAACTTCTTATCTCTGTTGGACTCTTCGGCGGTACCCACTCGGTCACTGCTGAGATCTTCGCCGGATCTACTGCCACTCCGTTGGCAGATACTATATGCCCAAGAAATGCTACTTCTTTTAACCAAAAGTCGCATTTGGACAGTTTACCATACATTTGATTTACTCGTAAAATCCCTAACAATTTGTGTAAGTGTTCGGAATGTTCTTCTTCGCTTTTCAAGTAGATCAGGATGTCATCTGAACACCACCATGCATTGATCTAATAGTTCTCGAAATACGTTGTTCATGAGACATCGCGGGGGCGTTTGTTAGCCCAAATGATAGCACCGTGAACTCGTAGTGTCCGTAACGAGTTCTGAACGCCGTCTTTGGAATGTCCTTTTCGGCGATCCTCAACTGGTGATATCCAGATCGCAGGTCGATCTTTGAGAACACTGAAGCTCCCTTCAGTTGGTCGAATAAGTCTTCGATCCTGGGCAACGGGTACTTGTTCTTGACGGTGACTTGATTAAGTCCTCTATAATCAATGCATTGTCGTAGAACTCCGTCTTTCTTCTTAACGAATAAGACCGGGGCTCCCCATGGGGACGTGCTCGGCCTTATGTATCCCTTCTCCAATAACTCCTTGAGTTTTTCTTTCAGTTCCTTCATTTCCAGTGGCGCCATGCGGTAAGGAGCCTTTGAGACAGGTTCCGTTCCCGGAATGAGATCTATGGTGAATTCAAGATCTCTCTCAGGTGGCATGCCGGGAACGTCTTCAGGAAATACATCCGGGTATTTCCTCACCACCGGAATGTTATTTACCTTGACTCCTTCGGCCTCAAGGTTATGAATGTAGCATGCATATAACGCGTAACCCTTACGCATTAAGCTACATAATTTGAGGGGGTTAACTATCTTGTTAGACTTCTTAGGGGGCTGGGAGTAAAAGATGACTCTCCTCCCCTTACTCTTTGACAGCGTGATCTTTTGCTGTTGGCATTCGATCACGGCCTTATAGTGGGTTAACCAATCCATCTCTAGTATGACGTCAAAATCCTTTAGATCGAATTCCACCAAGTTCGCGAAAAACTCTACGTTCTTTAAAACTATCGGAATCCCGTTATAGCGCCTAGAGCATGATACTACTTCTCCTGACGGTAGTTGAATTCCTAAGTTAATCAGCTCGCACTTAGGTAGATCTAGTTCAGGTAAGACTCTTGATGATAATATTGAAAAACTAGCTCCTGAGTCAAACAGAACTTTAAGGGGTGTGCTTAAAACATGGAACGTACCACCCATCACGTCACCCTGCATAGGCACATCCTCTTGGTTGATAACATTCAACCGCCCCATTGGCCATTCCTGATTGCCTTGCTGATCCCGGTTCGGGTTTTGATTTTGTTGCTGATTTGGATTCTGTGGAGGACGTTGATTTTGGTTGAAATTCTGATTTTGAGGGGGTCTATACCCCTGGTTGTTTCCATTCCGCCCATCTTGATTACGGGGTTGCGCTGGTCCCGTGCCTAAGTCTTCCCTCTTGGTGATGTTTTCCATTCGAGTGCGGCACTCATTCACCCGGTGGCCGTTGCGACCACACCATAGCATGCGCCCTGTTGGGGGCATCCCCTAGCCAAGTGAGGCTTGCCACACCTCGGGCATGGTGGCACCGGGTTACCCTGGAAAAAGTTTCTCCCATCATTTCCCCTATTGTTGTACGGAGGGGGTCTGTTCAGGCCTCCTCGAAAGTTGTCTCCCCCAGAATTGTTACCGGATCGGTTATCCCTATTCCTCTTAACCTATCCCTGAGATCCCCGACTAGGCTCTCCACTCACTTTCCTCTTCAGCTGTTGCACCCTTGCGACAGCTACCGCACGATCATACACCGCCTGCAGGTCCGGGTAAAGGACGCCAGTGATCACTTCCCGTATGGTCAACTTTAGCCCCATTTCAAATTTTTGTGCCTTTTCCATGTCGGTCGGCACGAGTCTTGGTGCGAAACGCACCAACTCCTTGAAACGGGCGTAGTACTCCTGGGCTGTTTGTCCTCCTTGTTTCAACGATAGAAACTCTTCATACATGGCTGCCTTTGTGCTCATGGGATAGAAGCGATCCCTGAGCAGTCTCATAAATTCCTCCCACGAGTAGGGTTCTTCGTCCTCAGTTAACTTCTCCTGGTGGCACGCCACCAGTCGTCCGCCTCCCCTCCGAGGTAGTATGATGCCACATGCACTTTTTCGCCAATCGGGCACCACATCGTTTAGTAACTTCTCGAATGTTCGAATCCATTCCTCGAGTTTAGCCGGGTCCTCCTCGTCGGCGTAGTGCAGAGGGTGATATGAGTTCACCATAGCTAAGTAGTTAATGCGGGCCTCGGGTGGAGGTACCGCAGCTGCTTGGCCCTGGTTCACCTGCGCGTTCCCTAGCGCAATGAGAACCTCTTCTAAAGTGCGTAGGCGATCGCCCATGTTGTTTGGTATAGGGTTTGACTGGCTCCTCCTGAGCGTGCACCCCCTCGTTGGGTATAGGCATATCTTGTTGTCCAGGTGTTTTGTTGGTATTGGGAGTAAAGGGTTGGGCGCGTGGTCTTCCTCTCGGTGCCATGCTGTTGCAAGAACAAAAGATTTTTAGATTTTCTTGTTGAAGTATTATATAATGCTTGTAAAGTGATTTATTAAATAAAGAATGGTATTAACAGGTATCAATCCACTGGAACCTGTTAGTAGAGGTTGCTTGGGGTTTAGTGTATTATTTGTTGTCGTTGGGAGTTGTTTCATACTTGTTGTTTTGATTTCGTTTTCATTTTTTTCGTGAACAGTAACCTGTTCAGGTTTTTTTTCCGAAAATCTAGGGTCTAGGTTTTAGGGTTTTCGGGGTTTTAGGGTTTTCAGGGTTTGGGGTTGGAGGTACCATTGTTTGATTATTGTCTTTATATAATATATATATATATATATGTTGTTCATTTATTAATACTTGTACTTTCGTTTGGTTGTTATCTCTTTATTACATATACATATGTTGTTTATTTATTATTACCTTGTTCCTTTATTTGATTGAGTTTCAACAAGGTAATTAAAGGATGGTAATTTAATAAAATGTAAAGAATAATTTAAATATACTTGTATATAAAATAAATGCTTGTAAATTTATTACTCAATAGAAAACTTTTTATTTGGTTACAAGCAATGGAAACGGAAATAGTAGTGCTGATAATAGTTCGAAAGGGAAATATAACTAATCATAGTGCATAGCTAGATCACTAAATCTAGAAGGAATATGTAGGTGCATCCTCGATGGGATCGTCCTCGTCGCTGGATACATCGATGGGGGTGGGTGTTCCAACAGGCTTGGGCTATGAGGAAATACGTCATCAGCTAGGCTCATCAGTTCCATTCCTAAGTGCCCTACTTGCATCATCAGTTCGTTATCCTTGTCTTGAAGTGCAACCACTTGGGTTTGAAGTTCAGCGACTTGGGCCTTGAGTTGAGTTATATCATGATGGTCAGCTTCCCTAAGATGTTCGATATGGGCCATGTTAGCCTCTAGTTGCTATACCCGAGTCTTGAAGTAATTGACATGTTGTTGTGACTCTAGGTAGGCATTCGTTAGTTTCATCATCAAATTGACCATGTTTGCGTTTGGTTCGGCCATCTAATGTCAACAAGGGAGGTCAGAGTTAGACATATTTCAACAAGGTTAGGATATGCAGGAATTTAAATCTATATGAAATATGCATATGCAATCCCCCCAATAAAAATTTAATCTAATGTGTTTTTAAATTAAATTTAGTTCATGGATCATAGTAATTATAAAGTTGGGCCTCTATATTGGGTCGAAAATAAATATTTGGGCTAAGGTAACAAGACATGGGTATTTGGGCCAAAAATAAGAAATCTTTGGGCTTAAAATATTGCACTAAGTGAGTAAAAATTTTGGACTCAAATTTTGGACTCAAAATAATACTAGTAGTTTTAAAAAATAATAAATTTAGAAAAAATAATACTAGGTTTAAAATAATGGTTTAAAAATAATAATAGTAGCTTTAAAATATTCCGGGCTCTGATACCAACTTGTAACACCCCGGATTTGATAACCCAGGCCGGGATGCCACCGCCACACCTCCCTAGCAAGACACGGATTCTCCGAGCTTGCTAAAGAGATGCAAGGCTATGGGTATTGGAAAGAGGTTTAAAACAAGTCCGGAATTTATTTAAAAATAATGATGTAGTCTCATGCACACATAATATTAAAAATAATATATCGCATCGGAAATAATAAAGATGGGGCCGACATGGCCAAAACTCGGGTTATACAGGCCCGATATGCAAGTATCATAAAAACGACAATTTAATGTTTTAAATATGTCCCCCGAATGCACATGCTCATGCATTTTCTTCATACTCTGAAAAAAAAAGAAAACAACAATTTTATCAGTATTATAAAATACTGAGTATGTCGATCCTAACATAGCAATAAAGGGGTTTAATTAAATAATTAAATTTTACTCCTAATCATGCATACAACAATCCATTTACCAATTTAAAAATTAGAATTTAATTGTACACTTGAATATGCATTTAAATTCATAAATAATAACTTAGTATGGTATAAAATTTAAGACATAATTTTAAATGCATAATTTAAAGACATGAATAAATAGATAAATACGTAAAAAGAATTAAGTCTTTTATTTTCCCCCGTTACGTCACCAACTCAACAATATTTAGTGTAGCCGGTCGTCCGGCGGCTGCAACCGTTTCGTAAGTTTTTGTTTAGCCGGTCATCCGGCGGCCGCAGCCGTATCTGCCACACCCAATAACACTCCGTAGCCTCGGGAAACCTATACAGATACTCCCGAGAGTGTAGGCCATATATCTCATGCCGTTTTGGCGTAGTTTTTCATTCAAGTATCTTGCGTCGATTATAGGCACGCCGAAAAAGGCTAGAGGGGCACCCTGAAGAGCACTCACCCCATACCTAAGTATCCGATATCATTTTGATTTAGTATAACGGGATTTTTCAAAAAGTATAGATTTATCGTATTTCAAGGTTTCGACCGTTTGTTTCGGAATTTCAAAATCTCATCAATTTAAAGCCGCTTGACGTCACAGTTTACGCCTTTTTAATTTAAAAACTCAATTCAAGTCCGAAAAATCTGAAATTTTTACAGTATATCAAAAACACCCTAGCAAACAACTTTTGTGTTTTAACAATTTCGAAATAAGGTGAGGAAATATGTCAAAAATCGAGTTTACTACACAACCAATGCACTGTCAGGATTCAATTCGACACGGTTCAGAAATTCGATTTTTTGACATATCAAATGGACTCCAAAAATTCTGAAATTTTATATACACATACTAGACATGATTATCTACAACTTTTGTTTATATTGAAAAGATTAGTTCGGACTAGAAATCATAGAAACATGCTCATCAAGTTCGCACATATGTACTGTCAGTTTTTCCAAAAAGTTTGAAAATGCAGTTTATGTCCGACGCGATTTGAGGTAGTAAACATTGATGAAAATCTCTGAAATTTTTATACAACATATCATAAGGTGTTAAGGTCAAAAGTCTAGTTTTGATTTTTTCGGTTTGGACTCTCGAAATATGAGTTTTAAACGGATTTCAGAAAACGCGCAAGTTGGGGTTTTTAGGTTAGATTTTTACGTTTCGTTACAAAGTCACTAACTCGGACGCCCCTAAGCCACCCGTATTGATATGAAATGTATCAACTTACAGTAATGGTGTTCTTTGTCGTCCTAGGGTTGCTCGACTCGTCCAAAGTTGCCACGAACGGATCTACGCACACGTTCTCCTTCTCATTCGGCCACGAACGTGATTGCAAGTCAAAGATCCAAAATTTAGGTTATGGATTGAGATTAAAAATGAGAAACGGACCTAACATAATCCTTACCAATGATCCAAGGACTGTAATCCTTGATCTACACCCTTCTACGGTCGTCGTTGGTTGCCGGAAACTCGTCGGAAGGTCGTCGGAAGGGTGTTTTGGTTTTGGGAGAGTTTGGGAGTGAAGAGAGGCTGTGGATGACTGATTATGGGGTGGGAATCAACCCTAATTCGTCCTTATAGCTTTCCTCCCGTCCAAAATTTACTTACCATAATCGGGGGTCGAATTTTTGGCAAGAAATCGCCATGATCGCGCGATCTGCCACATTCTGTGCAGCCACGCGGGGTTGGCGCATGACCGCGTAGCTAGCGCGCGGCACCGGTCTGGACTACGGTCCGGACCGGTCCGTGCGATCCGTCGGGTCTTTTCATCCTCTCTTTCGGACTTCTATCCTTCCACGTTTTCGGGCTCGATTTTCCGGGTCATTCTCGGATTACGATTCCCATCCTAAATTTATTCCGACTTAAATTGATTTCATGTTTGAAATCTTAAGTCCGTCGGTTTTGGATTCGTCGGCTTCCAATTCGTCGTCTTTTGACTTCCGTGCATTTTCGATTTTATGGGTTCTCGGAACAAAACCTCTTCGCTCATCGGATTAAATTCTGTTTTTATATCCTAAAAATTACAGGTATTACACCGCGCTCTACAACAAAAGCTGTGGTATTAAAAATTGATCTTACTAAGGCTTTTGACATGGTTAATTGGAGCTTCTTGGAGGAATTTCTAACTGAATTGGATCTCCCCACTTGCTGTCGTGAGCTCATCATGACCTGCGTGTCTTCATCAAGCTTTTCTATCTTATGGAATGGCTCCCCTATTGGTAGTATCAAAGCAGGACGTGGATTAAGGCAAGGCGATCCATTGTCGCCCTATTTATTTGTGATCATAATGGAAAAGCTCTCTCGCACGATCCTTCATGAGGTAAATATTGGTAGTTGGCAGCCCTTAAAATTATGCGTCGGAGGCATTGGCATATCTCATTTAATGTTTGCGGATGACGTGATTCTATGCGCTGAGCTCGAAGGAGGGAGTATTCATTCTATGCGACAGTCCTTGATTGATTCGGTTCTCGTTCTGGTCTTCTCATGAATGCTGCTAAATCAAACGCCTTCTGCAGCCCTAACGCCTCTCCTCAAGATCACGTGTTGCTGAAAAACGTTCTAGGCGTATAAGTAGTGGGTGACTTAGGCCGTTATCTTGGTTTTCCAATCATTCACGGACGGCTCAAAATAAGTAACTTTGATGGATTACTGCATTGGATTCAAGGCCGACAAAACTCATGGTCTTCATTCCTATTAAAAAGGGCTGGCCGTGTTACTCTCGCCCGTGCGGTTCTTAATGCTTTGCCAGTATATGTGATGCAAGTCCATTTACTGCCTATTAGAGTGTGCCATCAAATGGATAAACTTGTTCCCTGTTGGATTTGGAAGGGTACGGATGGTCATGGTTTACATTTAATCAATTGGGATGTGGTTACTCGGCCATGAAAGCATGGGGGTCTGGGAATTCGAAAGAGTCATGATATGAACCTTTCATTGCTTGGTAAACAGCTCAGACATTTTCTTACCGAGCCTCAGAAATTATGGGTTGGAGTATTTTGCGAGAAATATGGGGCGCCGCATGGTCTATTGCTGAGAGATCACTACAGAGGCACCAAGGTTTGGAAGTCGTTGGTTAAAGCTGGAAGCATTTTTAATCATGCTTATAGGGTTCGCATTGGAAATGGTCCGTGCTCCCTCTGGTATGCGCCATGGTGGAAAGGACAATGTCTCGCGACAAAGGTCCCTTTTGTGGATATTCATGACATAGCCCTATCTGTCCAGGATGTTGTGACTAAGGGCCAATGGAAGCTGGATACACTTTACACTTGGCTATCTGATGATCTTCGCCAAGCTATTGAAGATACACCAGCTCCATTTTTAAATCCTCACGAGCCAGACATGTTGCATTGGCAAGGGGCTATTAACGGGCTTTATAGCGTTCGATCCGGCTATGAATGGTTGAATGCCAATGTTCCGCATGAGACGGGATGGTCGTGGATGTGGACTTCATGCATCCCTGAGAAGATGGGCTTGTTGCTCTGGCTTATTGGACATGGAGCACTCCCATGTAATGAGCTTCGGTGTAGACGTGGACTCGCGGCATCCCCACTTTGCACTATATGTGGTGAATTGGTGGAAGATTGGATTCATGCTTTGTTCTATGTACCTGGGCTGCGCAGACTTGGAGGAAGGGACGGTTTTCATTTTCGAACATGCTGGAGTGATTGGACGTGGCTAGCTGCAGGTACTGCATGGATAAAATAGGGCACACGTTTCATATCTCTGCTATGGGTGATATGGTGTCAACGCAATGCGAGGATCTTCAATGGGGAAGGCCTTGCTCCGGAGCATATTTTTGTATTGTGCGAATTGGCTACAGCTACGGATGGACAGGCGAGCTGCTCGGCCTCATGAGCCTGCTATCAGTTTCATTCGATGGGTTGATGCAGGTATCGATGGTGAAGTCTTGCACACGGACGACTCAGTTCTGGAAGGGTCGTGGCGTTCCGGGTTTGGTGCAGCCATCAGGTCGACAGATGCAGTGGCGGACGCAGAGTGTCCGGGGTGAGGGGGCGGGATGACCAAATGTCTTCGCGTGATTTCATCTTTAATTTTCATAGGATAACAATCACATATAGGGTAGAAAAACAAGCTCTCACTATTTTAGTTACAACATTAGATAATGTGACAAATTTATTATTTTATTTGATTAAGATAATAAATATATAAGCCTATCTTAAAAAAAGCCACTATAATAAAGAACCACGTTATCTTCTTTTTCCTCTTCTTCCCTGTAAATTAACGAAAAATTATTTATACTATAACTAAAATATGCATGACTGTATAAAATATTAATGCCAAAGTTTAAGTTTGGGGTGCGAAATTATATTAGAAAGGTTTCTACTATAGCTAAAATAAACATAACAATATAAAATTAAAAGGCAAATTTCGAACTCGGAGGGGCGGCGGCCCCTTCAAGCCCCTATGTAGGTACGCCAATGGACGGATGGGAACTGGATTGGAGGTTGTAGTGGTAGTCTTGGCAAGCGGAGCATCGTTGAGGTTGAATTGTTAGGCCTTCGCTTTGGCCTTATTCTTGCACGGCAGCTAGGGGTGGGACTTAAAACTTGCTTTATTGATTCTCTTGAGGTCCTTCGGTTGGTTTTACGAGCTGTGGATCATCAGCACATGTTGTGGCCAATGATCAAGGAGGTCCGCGCGTTGTTGCAATCTATGACGGCATGTGTTCTTCGCCATGTCTGCCATGAAGGAAATCAAGTGGCGGATGGTCTTTCTAGGAAGGCATCTTGCATGGAGGAGTTTTATACTACTTGGTCATTCCCTCCAGATGAGATTCGGACACGGTATGAGCATGATGCAAATGGCGTATGAAACTTTTAACAATTTCCACACGAGTATTTTTGAAAGTAATAATCCCGGTCTAAATTTTATTTAATGAAAATCAATTTATGATGATGAAGTTGGGATTAGGGATATATGTATAGGTTGTCACGTTTTTATTACTCGTGTTAAGAAATTGTGGCACGAAAGCACACGGTGTCAAAATTTGCAATAATTTGTAGGTAAGTCCGGATCGTTCACTGGAGGATGTGCGATGGAAGCAGGGCCCACGCCATTTTACAAGATTTTCAACTCGGTTACTCGATTCATTTTGGATTCATGCTAACATCGAATTGACATAATTTAAACTACACTATAAAAGCAGATAAAATTATTCTACAAAGCGATAACTCTAGGCTACAGAGCAATTAAATCTAGGTCTAGAGAGCGGCTAAAATTATCCTATGGAAGCAGTAAAAATTATTCTAAGAAAGCTGTAAATCTATGCTATGCTAGCTATGAAGCTGATTCAAAATGATGACGGAAGGGACAGGGAGAAAAGAATAAAGATTGGACAAGATTCAGGTAAAACATAATTAAACTTCCATATTCAATACACAGGATCTTTGTTCGGGATAATCCTGTCAGATAGCTAGTTCTCATGCTCTCAGTACTATGTTCCCTTTAACAGATAGGTACTTACAGTATGAGTTTACATGTTCTTAAGACCACAAATTCTAAGATACCACAGATTTATAACTGCCCCGGCCAGGGTGTGTTATTTCATCTGTGGTGGACAAGAAACACCTGACAAATCATTAGTTGAAGTGCCAAGTACTGCTATCATTCCCCCATGTCACACCCAAAATCTAATAATAAGCCTGAACTATCCCTTAACTCTCAGTCCTAGTAGCAGTTAGAAGTTCTCTCGACTCATCCGATGACCTCTATAAAAGCGTTTAAAAGAAAGCGGTAAAGAAAGCATTTAAAATCCTATCACTCGGAAGTTTCAAAAGCATCATACTGGTAATAAAAGGAAGCCCCCAGTCAGGATGACCGGACGTGGATCAAGAATTCCCGGATCTCGATGAACCGCTCGCAGTGTTCACGTCCTTCCGGGTGATTGTGAGATACAAACTAATGAAACGAACTAATAGATTATCTCGTTCCGGATGCACTCAATCATGACTCAAAAATAGGCTTTGGCAGAAGAGGATAGCAGTTGAAAGGAACTCAACCCTATCTTAGAAAATAACCAAGGCCTACGTATTGTTCCTCTAGAATTATCTATCACACTGTATTTGAATCTAAGTGGATCCCATCTCGGTGTGACAGTTAAGACTAAATTCCGAACACAAAGCAATTTCGGAAAATAATAAATTTGAAAACCATTCCCTAAACAGGTACTAGACTCTCAATAAGACTACAGACCCTTTCAGTCTAGAAGAGACCTAATCGCTGACTCCGCTTCTAATTTCCCAAAATTAACCCTTGATCGAATATGAACTAGTCATAACTGAGGAATTTATACCTTACTTAGATCCGGATTTTACAAATGAGTTTTTGTTGGAAATTTAATATGCAATATCTGTTTAAATCTGGACTTCTAATTTCCAAGGGAAGGATCCCAAAATACTATAGACCACAATAATTAAATAATATTAGCATGCATACGGATATATGGAAGTGTAAAATTAATTAACCCAAAATATAATGGTGGGTTTAGACAGAACGTGGGACACAGATATGAAGCAGTCGTGAGGCCAAAAGTGGTGGCAGAATAATCGGGTGGACTGCAAACATCTGCTATCCAATTTCACAATTACTTGGATGGAATGAATTTAGACAGCAGAAACCGTATAATGGCAGTGTCGCTACCAGTTGGGCCTCTATTGTCTGTGAATTCAGATAAAAACCTACATGTTTCCTCTCTGCAATGCTCATCAGCTAATATTGACAGATATTGACTGACTCATATTACAGATTAGAATTTGGGTTTAGAAATTAAGATAAAGAAAATAAAACTGTATTTGGACAGTATTTAACTGAGTGGCTACTTCATTTCCCGGTGAAAGGACCGTTCGCCTGACCTTGTTAATTATTATCCAAACCATGCAAAGTAACAAACAGTAATTAACATACAGACTACGGGCTACTTCATTTCCTGGTGAAGGGACCGTTCGCCGACATTATTTTGTGATATCTTTTACTGTTCATTCCCACATCACGAAGAAGACAAAATGAAATAAAATAAAATAAAAGAGGATGCCTTGTATGAGAGACATTGGTTTCTCATGCAAGGTTACGGAATTAATCCATAATTAATGACTTAAATAATCCTTCATACCAAAATTAATTACAGTCCGGATTATCTGCTTAAGGCATTAAGGTTTTGTTTATAGAAAAATATTTTAGTGAGAATTGAACAAAGATCCTTCAATCATGATAATTATTGATCTTAATCGTTTCTAATCATGATCTCTAATTATTGACTTAAGGGTTCAATTAATTAATGAAGAAAATGGAGAAATAGAAAAATTGGCAAAAATTGCCACTTACGACGTAGACGAGTTTTACGACGCTATCCTAGGATAGCGTCGTGAGGTTAGCATCGTCATGGGTTGGTGAAAGAGATGAAAATTTTGGAGTTAAAGGGTTATGTATGACGCTACACATTATTACGACGCTATACAATGTTTTACGTCGTAGTGTTGACGTCGTATATGGAGTTTTAGAAATAGGAGACTACGACGCTAAGCATGTTCTATGACGTCAAACATGGTTTGCGTCGTAGGGTCTAGCGTCGTAGTAAGAAAAGATGATTTTTGAAAAAGTAGGGGTGCTACAACGCTATCCTAGGGTCTAGCGTCGTGAGAATAGCGTCGTAGGGTGAATTTTTAGAAGTGTTCATAAAATTGGGGGCTACGACGCTATACACTAAATTACGACACTATCCTAGGATAGCGTCGTGGGTTTAGCGTCGTAGGTGGATTTTTGTGAGAATGGAAGTATTTTGGGGTCCTATGACCTTACAAAAAAATTACGACGCTATCCTAGGATAGCGTCGTAGGTCTAGCATCGTAGGACTAAATTTTTCTTAAGTCTGGGGCAGCTACGACGTAAAACCTCACCTACATCGCCAACCTGGGTTAGCGTCGTAGGGCGGTTAGCGTCGTAGCTAGCCCAGAACAGAAGTTATTGTTCGGGTAATGCAATCTATGCGATTGCAAACCCTATTTTTCAGGTTTATGGTTCACAAATGCACAAAAACAACAAACAAAACAAGAACAGTAACAAAACAAGGTATGAAAAACAAGCTAGAGTGCATAAAAAATAAGGAAAATAAGGTCTACACTAAGCAATATGAACCACAAACCCAAATAAGGGTTTTCAACCACAAAATCATGCATAAGAACCAAAGAATGAAAAAGAAAACAGAAAACCCACATGCAATAGAAAATAAAATGATCAAATGGCCATTTAAACAAAAATAAAGCATAAAAATCCATGGATCAGTGTCCATTTCATGGTTTGGGACTCTTTTTGTGATTAACTTCCCATTTTATAAGAAAATAGTTTGATAATACCCATTATTTGGGTATTTCAAACCTTAATCAAGGTTCAACAAAACTGTAATAGTATAAAAATGCCTATCCTAAGCTGAAAACACTATTAAAATCACTAATCTAGCATAATAAAGAGCTAACTAAGACAGAAATGTAAATAATACAAAAAATAAACCCTAACTAAACTTAGTACCTACACACCTCTCAATAACAGTAGTTGCCTCCAAGGAATCAAATGTCGTGAAGTGACTGATCATGGGAGTCAACTTGTCCTTATATAGGTGGGAAACCCTAGACCCATGGGCCCCCATGCCTTGAAATTTGAATTCTGGCCATTGTTACGATGCTGAAGGCTGTTACGACGCTATCCACTTGCTACGACGTGGAGCATGTTCAGCGTCGTAGACTTCCATCTCGAAGACACTTCTTGTCTCTAAGTTTGAACAGCGTACGACGCTATCCACACTACGACGCTACACTTGCTTGGCGTCGTAGGTCTTCCTTCAAAATTCTGCCTCGGTCTCTGCCTACGACGCTATACCTAGCTACGACGCTATACATGCTTAGCATCGTAGTTGAGTCTAGCGTCGTAATTTCCTGAAAAAATTCGAATTTTGTGGGTTTTTATTTCTTTTCCCATCTTTTTATTTCCTTTTTCTTTTCTTTTCTTTTTCTCATATTTTTAGATTTTTCTAACATAAATGTGTAATAAAATGACAGATTTATGCATTTTTCATACCAGCTTATTATTTTTACAATTATGCATAAATCAGTCCAATTTAACCACTTTCTTATTTAATATAAGATCGAAATGCGATCAAATGCCCATTTTAGACACGGAAATGGATTGAAATAATGGACATTTCTGGCCATTATCAACATCCTCACATTTAATACTGATCGTCCCCGAGCAGTCAGAGTCAATGTTCCTAGGAACACGGACTCTGCATATTCAATTCATTTTCGTGGCTTCATAAATTACATTCTTTTTTGATTGGGATAAGACAATTAAAAACTACATGTGTTAAATCCCCTTGATTGCAGTGTTTAATGAAATGATACTTGCACACTAAATCGGGCCTACAAATCATAAATTAGAATTAGGGTATGACATGAACATATTTAATGAAACAGAGCCTCATATATAGTAGACTTGGAAAATTCACTCACTCTCGAATGGGTTTGATCATTGAACACTCAAAATCAAATTTAATTAAATTATCCCATATGCTTGCAATTAGACCAACTCGCCACCGGCTCATTTCCTCAAATCGAGATCCCAAGGTCTTATTCAAGGTTATAATGGGGCATACGGTTGTAGCATTTGGTAGGAAAGGGAATTTATTAGGCTAAGAAGTGGCAAGAGATTATTCTATCATAACTTGGCATTTCTATTTAGAATTTATGATCATCAATTATTTCTCTCTTTTTCTATTGCTTTTTTTTTTCTATTGCATGACATTAGACTATGTCTAATTGCTTTGCCATTTGCAATTTTATTCTTGTTGAAATGAACTCAACATATATATATATATATATATATATATATTTGAATCGGTTTATTGAGTACCGATTTAAACATTTGTTGATAATCACAAATTTAATGCCTTTGATAGAATTTATCATTGTCCACTTGGGTTGAATATTTTGGTCTTTTTATAAGGCTAGGAAATATAGTGGGTTTCAAGAAAAATTAGGCTTATAGGCTCAGATTGGTTAATCCTAAAGGAGAAAAATATTTTTGGTTTTGGATTTCAAACGAAGGCCAAAGATTTGGTTTTTCTAAGTGCCTCGATCATATGCTTGATTTCGGGAATATGGCATGGTCTTGAATCGGTCCCAATTGCAAGTTCTAGTTTTCTTTAATCAAATTGATTCACACATCAAAGAAATTAAATGAGTAAAAGTTACCCATGGCTTAAATCTCACAAGGTTGGATTGATTCATGTCATACAATATTCTCAAATTTAATCAAAGCTTAATTCTAACAATTTATTCAATCAAAATTTTCAACATGAAGATTTATTACCCATCAAGATGATCGCATCATTAGATTTTTATAGCTCAAAACCTTAGGAATCCATTTCATGCATGTTCTCAATTATATTATCCCAATTTAAAAGTTTGAAAATTTAATCACAAGCCTAAATTCAACATGTGAATTTAGAGCAGGTTTATGCATACTTTTTGCTGGTTATTTAATTTAAAGCAGTAAAAGAGGCATTGTTAACATACAAAGTATGTCAACAGCATATTTTTGGCCTGACAGTCACTTATTCATCTCGGATTGTCAGACATCTTTTCAAAAATAAAATTGTTTGTGGATCTCAAAAATGGAGTTCCATTCGTGGAAAGCGATAAATTACATCATTTACATGTGATTTCTAGAACAATCAGAATGAGCAATCACTAAAGAATAGAAATTCACAAGTAAGATGTTTACAATTTAGCTCGAATTGATATGACAATGAAACTCAGTCTTTCTTCTCTTCTTGCTGACTAGAAGGTCCCGCTGCATCTGATGGAGGAGGAGGAGGTTTCGGAAGTTGTCCGATCAGCGCGTTCAACAGGAGTTGCTGCTGGGCCAAAGTGGACTCCATCATCTTCCTTTGTGTTTCTTCAGATTCAAGCCTTTCCCTGTGCATCCTTTCTTCTCTTTCCAGCAGCATTCTTTTGAACTCCTCGTCTCTTCTTCTTTGCTCTTCTCTTTCCTCTGCTCTTATTCTCCTTTCTTCCTCTTTCCCCAAAATCAGTGTATCCGCCAACGTCTTCATGTTGTCAGAGATGGTTTTGGTCATATGACTTACAATTTCGACCACATGAGAGTCGGCAGGATTCTGGAAGACATTCTGGCTCGCAGGAGGAATCTGTGACTGTTGAGCTCTCTGCTGTGGGATCTGAACTGGAGATGGCGGAGGGATTGCACTTGGACTTTGTTCCACCAGCTCCTGTTGAGGGATGTCAAATTGTACTGAAGGTCCCGCCTCAGTACGGGCATTTCTTCTCCTTTTAGGGGCCGGTGGAGGCATTGAAGCTCTGAATTGGACAGATGGTGCTTCTTCACCGGATATGAATGATGATTGCACGTTGAGTCGTCCGGCAGTGGAGGAAGGGCATAAACAATCCTTTCTTGAACTCGCATGGATGGGACCCGGATTGGAGGATTTATAATGACCAAGGCATCGTTGTCGAATCACCCATATCTACCCCTTGCTCTCTGCAAATTCTTCTAATAAGGTTCGGGTAACATAGGGCATGCTTCTTCTCAATTCTGGTGGTCATTACCTTAAATATATGCTCTCCAACATTCAGTCTTAGCCCATGCCATAGCTTTGCAAACCCCATCAGTATGCTTCCCGAAGTGGTTTGAGGATGCGAGCTGGGCTTAATTCTGTTCATGAAGAATTCAAAAGTGGGCATAAATCCTACTTTCAGCTCAGAAGTGTTGAAGGTTCCCACCATTGATGGCCTCTTGGTCATAGAATCAGCAATGGCTTGATAGGTATCTTTCTTTTTCGTCTTGCCATGCCTATTCAATATCTCATCCTCCGGAACTTCACTTGG